>PDNC01000028.1:0-217987 GCA_002572885.1 Blastomyces parvus
AAGATTTGATACCAAACCCGACCAAGCAAAAAAGAAACAGAAACACTTTAATAGAAGTGAACCAAGAACAACAGGAAACAAAAAAAAAAAAAAAACAGGAAAAAACACGAAAATCATGAAAAAAAATGGGGGGAATGGTCCTGCTCAAGATGGGCTGGGGGGATTTATTAATATTTCTTGCTTTGTTTTTGTCTAAGGGCTAATCTAATACTTAATCTCGCTCCCTGAAGTTCTATGTGATTGATGGTGGAAAAGGGGCTTCTTTTCTTATATATGTACTTTGTTAACCTACCACGCCCATAGCTTTAATACTTACATGTAGTACATGTGAATCAATTTGTTTCCTATGAAAGTTTTCCGATCTTATATCAATTTTACTTTCTATATACTTATTGCTCTTCGGATGTCTCATGGGCCTGTGCAAAGCTCTCCCACCTCGGTTTTACGAAATAATTTTTATTCGTCGCCAGGTTAGGAGGACGTTGAGAACAACTCGATATTTACTCATCAAAGATAGATAGCGCCAACTGGGTGGCTGTAGATCAAATGGGAGTAGACATGTTGGCGAGCTAATCGATTGGCTTGCTAAATCCAAAGGTTATTACTTGGTATCGGTTTGCCATCCTGGTGCGGCCCGATGTCGGGGTAGCGAAGGCTAGAGGCGCCTAGATTTTTAGCTGGAAGAGTTGATCCAATCATATCTCAGCCGAATGGTAGATGATGAGTGGCAGTGTTGGGTTGGATCGTTGCACGATTAATATGTTCGTATTTACTTCTATCAAATAGGTATCAAGGGAACGGAAGAATAGGCTATGAGGTAAAGGTAAGGGAATGTGGTAAAAAAGGGGAAGGGGATGTAATATAGAATAAAGACAGAAAGAAAGAGAAAGAAAGAATCGGAAATCTGAAACGCCGTCCACATATTCCGTTTCTACGCCAATTCTTGCCTGTTTATGAATTTTCTGATTGAACCGTTTGCTAGATGGTGAAAACGAAATTATAATTAGTTATCCGGGCAAAAATAGTCACTCCCGTTTCACGTATCGGCCATGATACTTACCACCAACCAATCCATCCCTTCCTCAATTCCTTTCCCATCAATAGCAGAACACGCTACAATACTCCAGTTACGATCCCGGAGCTCTCCCAGCTTCAACGCCTCGGAAATCTCCCCAGCACCCTTTGCGCCCGGCTGGTCCTGCTTATTCGCGAAGACAAGCAGCGCGGCATCGCGTAGTTCCTCCTCGTTCAACATTGCAGCTAGTTCATCTGAGGCGGTCCCGAGCCGCTCGATGTCTGTGGAGTCGATGACGAAGATCACAGCGGCGGTATTGGCATAGTAACATCGCCAGTAAGGACGGATGGAGGTTTGTCCGCCCAAGTCCTATGTTTGGTATGGGTTAGATATATTTTTGGGGGTGGGTGGACGGTATCGTAAGAAAAAGGCGATGACGAAAGGCTTGGAGGTGGAGGGAGAAGCTTAGGAACATACCCAGACGTTGAAATTGAGGTTTTTGTATGTGACAGATTCAACATTGAAGCCGATTGTTGGGATGGTTGTGACGACTTCGCCGATCTAGATGGAGATTAGCGACGTTGCCAATACAACATCCACACCTAAAAGGAGATATCAACACACATACCTTTAATCTATAGAGCAAAGTTGTCTTGCCAGCATTATCCTAAAGCCAAAAAAACAGGGATTGTTAATCCTTGGTCTGAGAAAGTACCAGTATCTTCCCCGTCAAATAGGTTTCTCCAATGCTTACAAGCCCCAAAATCAAGATCCGGATTTCCTTCTTTGTCCAAAACAAGCCTGACAGTATTCTTGATATCGAGCCACCCATGATTGCTTGAGGCGTAAAAGGGTATATAAACTACTAGGAAACGAAACGGAGGCGGGGGAAGAGAGAATCTGTGGTCTTCCAGAGACGCAGGATCACAACGCCAACCAAGTGACAGACCCGGAGAAAAGAAGATAACTTTAAAGCCAGAGCCAGGCAATATGCTTATCCCAATCTGATTGTTATGGTTGTGTAAATAGCAAGAGTAGGCTTAAAATCCGGGGAGCTTGAATGACGATGTGTGAGGACCGGGCAACGCGGCTCCGAGCGGATGATTCAGAGGGAAAGGGGTATTAGGTAAGGAGGATTAAATCAATACGCAATGCAGACGAATAGCATAAAGTGAAGGTGTAAAGAAGGGCTGTTGTTGTCGTGAGAGTGGACGTTGGAGCTGTTGAGCGCATATAAAAACTAAAGTTGGTTGTGAACAATTGTCCGGAGCTTGGTTGGCGTTTAGCGCGCTTGTAAATGCGGCTGGTCTTGGCCCAACGAGGATCATTTTTCGTCCTTTGATGCGACCACTCCCTTGATTCAACCTCTGCCAACTGCCAACTGGACCACACAGCAGACCAGAACGGGCGGCAGATCTGAAGAGAACACTCTGTTGATTCAGGTTTCCTTGGAACCTCCCGAACGGCCTGTCACCTTTCTATTCCTAAAGCCCGCGCTTCGTCTATACTCGCGAATCAAGTTGCGGGATTCCTACGAGTGTTCGAATTGGCATAGCATCCCCCATTACGAAATTCAACCCTTATCCTCAAGATATTTTCAGGGACTACTATCATCTGTCCTGTCTATAGTGATCTCATTCGCGATTGCATCTTCATTCGTCAAACCGGTTATCCGTCGTCCTATTTGAAGTTCGACCCACCGCGCGCGGACTACTACTTATCAAGATGGTGGGCAAGAAAGCAGGGGCCAGCGGGGAGATGTTAAGGAAAGAGGGTATGTTCTCGTCTCTTCGATGCGAATGGGAAGACTACATCAACTGCTATCGTACTGTCTCTCACATGCTGGGTGGTATAGGACTAGCGAGATTCAACAATAACATGGCCCTTACGAGCTGGCCACAAGTTCCTCCTATTAACCAGAAGAATTACTACACGTAAGCATGGCTATATAATCCCATAGAACATTCCATAATAATGCCAGCACAAAACCGAAGCAATTGGGGTTTTGCTAATCTAGTCTACAATGCTAAATCGCATAATTTAGAGAATACCTGAAGCGAGACGATCAAATCCTCGCCTACCGACTTCAAAATGAAGAGCATCGCAATCGCATGACCAAAAGCGCCAAAGATAGGGATAGAGCACTTGCAATGGCGAAAACCGAGCTTCCCTTACCGGAACCCGAACCAGAGGCAGACGGAGACACCGGGATGGAAGACGCAAATGGGGAATCCGCCCAGGAGCTGGTGGGCTCCAAAATCATTGTTATGCATGTGGGAAGCCAGAACCTACGAATCGGTCTCGCAAGCGATGCCTTGCCCAAAACCACGCCTATGGTCATCGCACGGAAGTCTCACGAAAACGAAGCTGAAGAGGATGGCGGCGAGCCTAAGCCGAAACGGTTAAAGCTTGATGATGGACAGTTTATGGAGCCGGAGAAGATGTTTGGTCCAGAGGTCTGTTATATACATGTCCCTTAGGATTTCTGGGATACCACTGACAAACCTTTCCATGAATAGTTTGCGTCACAATATACTACGATGTCTGCGGAACTCAAAGCACATATGCGGGCAAACAAGAGGAGAACACTCCCGAATTCGAAAGAAATGGTGGTCAATTATAACCGCCGAACCGTTCCTGAGACCATTTCTGAGCATAATGACCCAATGCGTATCGAATGGACGGAAATCCCCTCTAACCCGGAACAAGCTCCCGAGTACCTGACTGGGGAAGCTGCCCTCAGAATACCCGACTATTCCAAACCTCGATATAAACTTTTTTGGCCGATCAGACATGGGTGGCTTAATGAAAAAGATTATGATAATAAGACTTTATTGTTCCTCGATATCGCACTCATTCTCGAGGATGCCATGAAAACCCAATTGAACTTGACCGGCAAAAAGGATTGGGGTCAGTACTCATGCGTGTTCGTTATTCCCGACCTCTACGAACGAGCATACGTTACTCAGATTTTGGAGATGCTGATGCGAGAGTTTGGGTTTGCGCGAGTCTGCTTTGTGCAGGAGAGTCTTTCAGGAACGTTTGGAGCCGGATATACTTCAGCGTGCGTGGTAGACATCGGGGCTCAAAAGACCTCCATATGTTGCGTTGAGGAAGGCATGTGCATTGAGAATTCCCGCGTGAACCTCAAATATGGCGGTGCAGATGTGACGGAGACTTTCATCAAAATGATGCTCTTTGATCACTTTCCGTATGATGAGATCAATCTAAATCGACGCTACGACTTCCTGTTAGCTGAAGAACTGAAGAAGAATGTCTGTACCCTGAATGAATCCAACGTTTCCGTCCAAGTGTTTGATTTCCATCTTCGAGCCTCAGGCCAGGATACGCGCAAATACACCTTCAAAGCCTATGATGAGGTCATCCTTGCCCCCATGGGTTTGTTCCAGCCCGAAATTTTCGACGTCTCACAGAAACTAAAAGGCCGGAGAAAGTTGATCAGCCGCTCATATGACTTGTACGATGGACAACCCAATGACCCTACCTCTGCTGCGCAGTTTGACCTTCTAGCGGCAATTGCGCCTCCCTTGCCAACCAATAACACTGGCAACTCGCACACAACTTTTACCGATGTCCAATCCACACCAAGTCGCTGTCAAGCAATCAACGCCATAAGTCGTTTGCAAGACATGGAAGCAACTCCTCGGTCCTCCGTCGCGAGCTCCCCTGCGCCTGATGCAGTAAGCACCCCGCAGCAAGGTGGTTCGGGAACACCAGCCCCAGCGTCGCAGGCGCCGGCAGCCTCCAGCCCTCGTCGACCCACGGTCGAAGAACGCGATGATGTCCTCCCAATATTCCCACTCGACAATGCTATCTTCACGGCCATCAGCGGATTTGCGCGTGTCGACGAACGGAAATTTACCGATTTTCTGGGAGGCGTCTTGGTAATTGGCGGTGGGAGTTTGACATCTGGTTTCCATTCATTTCTTGAAGCGCGGATACAATTGCGGCGGCCGGAGTTGGCTTCGTATGTTATGGTCGGGTCGCCGCCGCGCGAATTGGATCCGCAGGTGGTGGTGTGGAAGGGGGCTAGTGTTTTTGCGAAGTTGGATGCGACGAATGATAGCTGGATTAGCAGGTTGGAGTATGATCGATTGGGGAGCCGGGTTATGACTTATAAATGTATGTGGGCTTGGTGAAAGGCATTTTACGAAGATGTTTAGATGGCGTGGGAGACTTCTTGTTTACACTTTTGTTGTTTCCTTCCCTGCGGGAAGAGTGGAGTTTAGCGCTTTTTGATTTTCGAAAGACAAAGATTCTAATTTTTCGTTATGATATTACACATCTTTACAACTTCCAACAGAATCACTGAGACGAGCATCTCATCCCAATAAGTGTTTCCACATCGCTTCCCTGCTTCGCGCTTGCTAACCAGTGACGGCTGATGGACCACGGAAAATCAATAGCTCCGACTCCGATCTGGGTGAAATATGCTAATCCCTTTCCGGCTGGCGGTCAACAGAGGCAGAACGGGCTCTGGTATCGCGCCGCATCGAAACTTCATGACCTCCGCCGCCCGCAGGACATTGTGTTTACCCAGCATATACCTTCTTGAATCACTCTTCTCTCAGGCATCACCGTGTTCCTAGTCTTAGTCGGCCACGTCAAAACTGTCATAGAGTCCCTAACCCGTCAGGTAAGCCATTTCAGTCTTCCAAGGGCTAGAGCTCAAGCTCCACAACACCCTGGCCCGACACCTGGACACGCAGCTAACTTTCTTGTGCTAGAGTTACTATATTCCCCGGCCTTTGTGGCTGTTGCCCGGCGGCAACAATGTCAAAAGCTAAGGATGGCCACTCCGGTGAGAGCTATCACCAGGAGTACATCGCCTCTCTGCGGTATCGCAATGATCTACCACCCCCCGAAATGCCGCCCAAATTTCTAGAGATCCCACACGAAGGCCTAGAGCGGTTTCTGACACCGGGGTTTGCGTCGAACATGGCGCGGCGAGAAGAACCAAATATTGATGTGGATGCAGAGGGTGGTATGCCAATTGACTTGGTCGGTATCCCTGGCCTGCATCTAGGAGATGAGAGCGGTATATATGTCCCTTTTCCTGCGTTGCAGTCAATTCGAATATAGTTTGAACAAGTCGACTAATATATTCCGATTCGTGATGATTAGCTATCATGGCTCCTGAGAATCCCCTTCCCGTCGACCCCGCCGATCTCCCACTCCTCATGACTCTCGACCAACTAAGAAATCCCGCCCCCAAGAACTCAAACGTGAGTTTCTTGCGGCGCACTCAGTACATTTCTGCCGGTGTTGCTGCGCGAGGCGTTGATGGAAACCTCAAGGCGGCTCCGCTCATTGCTCCTATTGCTGCGAAATCTTCACCCGCTGCGGCGAAGGGTGCTAAACTCTCCCGTGACGACCCCATACACGTCAAGAAGTATATTCAGAAGGGATTTGATATCGCGTATCCAGAAAGCAAACATAAGGGCGAAGACACGCCTAGTAGAATCAAAGGACTGCCAGCTACCAAAGCGGAAATCGACGCCTGGGCAAACCCAACACATCCAGACAATCCGAAACTAAAACCAGTCGGATTTTACCCCATAATCCCAGACCTTGGCGGTTTCCCTGACCCAGGCGGTTTCGTACAATTCAAATTCGACAAAGCACCCATCCACGCAGCACAGGGACGACGCGACGAACGCATGGATGTCGGAATCCTTGTGCCGTCTGCTCCAGAAGAGCGTGTCTGCCAAGAACATGCCAATAAAACCGCGCTGCACAAAACCAACCCATCCCTATACCCAGATCCGGGGCCCATACCCTGGGATTACGACCTCTTCCTTCCAGAGAAACCAGGCACAGCTCCTCAAATAAAACACAGCCTGAACCTCTGTAACTCACACCGCGACGATGCGGAAAACTACACACACGAAGCTACCGGTTCCGACGAGACGGCGCTAAAACACCACCGATACGACCGCATCCGCACATACGCCACCAGCTCGCAACAGCTAAACCCCGAACAGAAATACAAAGACGTCGCACTCGTGCTCTTCGACCCTGCCGAAGCGGCAGCAGAAGAAACAAGTCTCAAATCCTCTTCCTCCACTACTATACCCCACCGCCTCAAGCAGAAAGCCGCCTACTACTATCCCATCCTAGGCAAGACGCGCCTGAAGCCGGAGCGTGCCCGGACAATCGCGCAAGCGGGCTTGGCGCCTACACGGCCCAAAGCCAAGGAGGAGCAGGTGCACCAGATCCAGGTCGTTGTGCGGGATCCCGATGAGGCGGAGGAGTATAAGCGGGCGTCGCATCGGGCGCAGGTGGATTCAAAATTTGCGCAGACGTTGCCCCCGCCCCCGCCTGAGGAGGATGGTGAGGGTGAAGGTGCCAGCGAGGGGGATGTGGACGAGGGAGGCAAGGATGAAGTGCTCTCGGAAGGGCTGGCGAGTGGGAGAAAAGAAGAAAGCGGGGATGAGGATGGAGCGGGGGTTGATGGGCAAACAGATCGGGGGAGGAGACGGAGCAGTGTTGATGAGGATGAAGAGATGATTGACTCGTGATAGGGGGATAGGATTCATGGTTTTTGACATTTGGATAAATGGAAGTGAGAACTCTATTACATTTATTTTCCTTATCCTGTTCGGATTCGTCTTCTCTTTATATCCTGTCTCGCTTTTGTCCCTGTTGGCGTTTTAGGACGGAGGTGTACTATTATCTAGCCGAAATTATATACACACAACCAACGATGGTATACAGGAGAAGCCCCTTTAACCAGGCGTCCTTCATTGTCTTTCGAATCTAGGAACCGACCACCATTGCTACGTCACGCTTAGCACAGTCAGTTCAATGTTTACTGTATCTGAATGATATCCAATGCATATTGTCCAGGACCTCCCTGATTCGAGACAGGGCTTTATCATATCCACTTTTGCCAACAATCTATCCGAAGACAGTTAATATGGTTAGGGTATATTGGCTGTTGGTAAACGAAGTCCCGTTGCTGGATACACTCTCATCTCAACAATCCTGAAAACTCCGTGGAAAAAAAGTTCACACATAACCACCTGTTACACAGTAGTCGAGCGAGGTTTGCGCATTTAAAAGACATAATAGCAGACATTGGAGACAGCATATAAGTATGTAAATATCAGTTTTCTCGTTTCGACCACCAACTCTGCTCTTGGGCTCCCCCTGAGCTAGCAATACTATTAGACCGTAGGAATAAATGGACTGAGAGTTCGGTGGGAATGATAATAGCAAGGACGAACATACACTTGACCACAGCTGAACTCCTTCGTATCCCCAATCGATCCAGAACTGTAATTCACCTGTTCTTTACAAAGGGGGGAGGGGACGAAATAAAAAATATATATAAAAATATAAAAAAAATAAAGACCTCGTTTTCAAGGGTATACATTTACAGACACAAAAACCTCAATGCTGAGAAGAGAGAAGGCGGCAAAAAATCTATCATACACCAAAAATTTACGCCAGCAGCAGGCCAAAAGAGTAGCAAGCACGAAATAGAAGGACGTGAAGGAACATCAAGCCCAGGATGCGAATCCAACCTAACAACGAGGTGAAGCAGAGCTTGAAAATATCGTTCGCCGTTCATAGGACATTTGCCATGGGCCAACCCTGTCAAAAAATTCTTTATTCTGTTGTTTTTTATTCCTTCTTTCCTTAAGAAAGGGCGAGAGAAGAACGGAAGAAACGGAGATGAGAAAAAGAACAGATGGAAAAGAGGAAAGGAGGAACTCCATGCCAAAACCATACCAACCAAACAAACATCCATTTGGTCATACCCAACCGAACTGCCAGGTCCGTACATACATCCCATAACCCTTTAACCCTGCTATCCGTTCCGTTCGCTAGACAAGCTAGGGGGTTAAACCCGCGGGGTCTCAAGAAAAAAGCGGTTGTTAAAAGGAAATGGACAACGCCTGTTAAAAAGACAATGTATAAAAAGATATATAGGAAAAAAGAAGGGGGAAAAAGAAGACATAAACTCCCACGCCCGGTTTGTTCGCTAAGAAAAGTACGTCGAAAAGAAGACAGAAGTACAAAGATGCGAATTACACCTCCAGAGATGTTACAGATATCGAGAGAAGAATTGTGTGATAGAAAGAGGTAAAGGGGATGAAATCGTAACCTAGCCAGTAGGTGCAGGCAGACAAGGTAGCGTGGGGAGGAGAGGTGAGGAACCAAAGAAAAAAAGGAAAAAAAGGTACAAGCATTGCCACCCACCATCGTCGACATGGTGGAATAAACTGCGAAGAATGATGGGTAGATAAGACACCGGGTGGAAACAACAACCGCAGCGGACTAGCCGACCCAATCCGGCAAATAAACAGAGGACGTTAGGTGTGAAATAGTTAAGTTTCAGGCCCCCATCATCGCCGTATCGGCATCGACGTGTATGTCCAAATCAGTAACATCGTCACGATCAACATCGCCATCGATATCGACATCGGTACCGTCACCGTCTCCGTCTCCGCATACGACACGCCGCAGGACACTTTTGTCAAAGAGGTCAAGGGCAAAGCGGCGTGCGGGTAGGCGGAAGTGATAGCTCTCGAGGAGGATGAGGGTTTTTTGGAAGAGGGGGATTTGGCGGAAGTATTCGGGCTTTTTGGTTTTGAGGCTAAAATTTTTGGAGAGATGTTAGTAAGAACAATTTGTCTAAACAAGCAGAAGGCGAAAAGAAGGAAAAAGAAACCCCCTTTTTAAGGATGTTTCTAATTGGCCGGATGGCGCATGTGTATGTACTGCTTACCTGTGAAGATCCGACGCCGCCTTCTTCGATAAGACTGTATTGCCCATGTCGATGATCAGATTCAGTATCTTCTGGCGGACCGGATCGGAGTCTGTAGCGGCGGATTTGAATCTTTCCTTCCCGGCACGCTCTTCGTTGTCGTCGGGTTCATAAGCAGGGAATGAAACCTATCATCGCAAGGTAGCGTAATTAGTAGGATAACTCAACACAACCATAACTGCAAAGAGGTATAAAAAGCATACCGAATATAGTTTCCACAAGTCAACAGGAATACACGAGCCGAGCGACCGCCCCTTCTGATCCACCGCCGCATCCCACCCAGCCTCCGTAAGCATCTCCATCCCATGCAAACTCCTCGAAATAAGCCCCAGGACAAAAAAAGCCGTCCCCCTCATCGTCATCACCCCCGCATTCTCCGCAATCTTCACAATGGCCTCCACAATCTCCGTCTCCTCCAGAAACGGTGCGCTCAGGTCCATGGACCCCACATTCCCCACCGCCCACAGACACCCCTTCACTTTCAACTGCACCTCCGGATCCTCCTCGTCTAGCCGAAAATCCCGAATCGTATGCGCAAACTCGTTGAAATGGCCCGACTGCTCCAGCAGCTTGCACCCTTCGTGCGTGCGCGCTAGCTCGCGGTAGAAGTGCGGCGGCACGAGGCCGATGTCTTGCATCTCGACGATGTCGTCGAAGGCAAAGCTATTGCGGCGCGGTTGGTCGACGTAGGCGCGCGTCAGGGATGCTTCGACGAGGCCGACGTAGGCGTCGTTGCGGCCTAGGAACCAGTCGTCCATTTCCTGCGTGATGTAATCTAGGCCGTCGAGGTAGTGGTATCCGACGGAGGTTGACAGGAAGCGGAGGAGCAGCGGGGCGCCGATTTCTCCTAGGTGATCTAGCGATGGGCGGCATTTGACCACGTACTCAAGACAGTTGCGCTGGTTGCAGGCCTCCTCGAGGATTTTCACGGCAACTTGGCAAACGGCCACGTCCGGGTCGTATAGCTGTGTGACCAGCAGCTTGACAACCCACTCCCCGCCGCCCATCCCAGCCATCGCACTGCCCACCACGTACTTTCGCAGTAGCTTCGTTGCAAATATGCGAATCTCCTTCGAACCTGTGGTTAGGGCCTTGGAGAGAATGATCCGCAGATGGCTCTCAAGGGAGAAATCCATGTTCCCCAGCAACGTTTGGATGAGATCATTCCGATCCTTGAGTTCTATTATATGGTAGAACATGTTATGCATATGCCATCTCTCCATCATGTGAAGCCCGCTCGGCTCACTACTTAATACACCCAGTAACGCGAAATAGCCCCCGCTTAACGTCTCGCTCATATTGTTCCGGGAGAACACGGGTGATGACGACGTGAGGCCACTCATACGGTCGACTTGGGCCAGGCACTCAGCAATCTGCCGCAGTAGTTTATTCTCCGCTAGGTATTTCGTGCCCTCGGGAGTCTGCAGGAGGGTCCGCATGAGCGCACAGCCCGTCCGGACATATCGCTGGTTCGGCTTCGTATTCCTAATCATTGAAAACCTAGACTTAAACGGCCGGTAGAACCCCATCAAACGTTTCATGAATTTGGAACCACGAATCGCCTCATCCAGGCGCTTGGGGTTCGTCAACGGACCCTCAATAATGTTGTAGATCAAGTCCCATTTCCATTTCATGAAGTTCACAGAACTTAGGACGTGGGTGTCTAGAATGGCCGTGCGGAAGTGGCCCTCGTCCATACTGGGGCTTAGTTTGGTTTTCCCCTGCTCGGCGCTCAGCAGCGAAGCGGATATGTCCGCGTGCACTGTATACTTGCCCGGTGACGAGTGCATGCCGTCTGACCGGGTCAAGGTCCTATTAATACTCTCAATTTGGTAAACGGTCGATGTCGATACGTGCTGATTTTCAGCATTTCGTGGATTAGAGGACGGAAGTAATTGGGGGAGGACCTGAAGCTTGGCACTGATAGATTGCGGTAGAGAATGATGAGCCAGCTTCAACACCTCTGTGAGCAATAATGTGCCTTTTCTCTTCAGGGATAGGTCGGGTTCATCTTCTATTAAGTTCGATAGAGCCTAGAGGGCATATCAGTATCAACCTAACTAAGTAACAAACTAGGGATGTAAGAAATTAATACCGTAATCAGTCCTGCTTCTATTAATACAGCGAGGACCAGGGCAGAGAAGTGGGTCGTGAGGTCAAAATTGTTGTTCTCATGTTCGTAGAATGCGCGTAATTGTTTAGTATCAGGTTCCGATCTCAGATTAGTCACCCTGCCGTAAGTCGTGAGCCTCCGACCGGCAAGAAATGAGGATGACCATGACGGAGGCTTGATACGGAGAGCATCAAAGAGAAGTTCTAGGATCAAATCTCTTGCCAGTGGCTCAGGATATTGCAGGGAATCCATCAATGATTGAAGCGGTTTTGATTTGTTATGTAGCAGCGTTAGTAGGCCAGGCCAGGTTTTGAGCATGGAGGAAATGGCTTTGGCTGAAGATTTTAGCCTTGCATGGTGATTGCTATCCCCGAGCGGATCTGTGAAAGCGGCGAAAACTCCTTCTAGTTCAATGCCGGCTCGCAGATATTTCCTACTGCGAGGGGTGTCTAGAATGTGTATAAACCCTGCGGCCAGACTCTCCGAAGCGCCAAAGGCTCCCTCGCCAAGAGCATCGTTCAAGATACCAATTCCGCCGGCAGAGAAGAGAACGCCCGGGTCTTTGACCAGGATCTCCGCGAGCGTCATGATGCAGATATTCCTCAAGCGATCATCGCGATGTTCGGCAATGGAGACAAGCGTCCTGACTACCCCGCGCGACATCTCTCGAACTCCATCTTTAACATCGAGAAATGCCCTGACAAACTTCAACGCCTGCTCGCGTTCCATGGTCGCTTTAGTTTCCTTCGCAAGCGACATCATCACCAATTCATCCGTATGTAGCGACCTGATGATTTGGATCGACCGTCGATCGGCAATTGCATAACGTGTCAATCGGTATCCAGCAGCGACAACGTCTCTGCTATCACTGAGCAGCATTGCCTGAACACGCAAGCCAAAAACATGCCAAGCCAAGTCATATTTTAACGTTGGATGGCGCTTGAATAACTCTACAAGGCTATTCGCTCGTTCCACATAGTAATCCGACGGCATATCTTTGGTCTCCAGCTCCTGCAAAGTCTCCGCAAGGACATAAGTCGGCGACTCAGTCTCCGCATCCCCATTCCCCATTCCCTCATCCGGGCCCTGTGACGCCCGAGAAGGGGACCGCAGGGGACTTCCGCGGAACAGCACTGATAAACGGCCCGAAGTAGGCGAAGTTTGCGCCTGAGCCCGTAAGATCTCCTCCTCAAGCTCGTGCCGCAGCTGGGCGATTTTCATATTGGACGAACTCAGTTCCGACTCCACCCTCAATCGTTGCTCCTTGGTCTGCTTAAGATTCTTCGCCAACAGGGCCTCCAGCATATTTTCCGTCCCGCTTTTAATCTTCAACTCCTTGGCGATCTTGCCGCGCAGCACAGCCTGGCGCTGCTCCGCACGCGATGGAAGGTCGACCCCATCGAGGATATTTATGCGGGAAGAGAAGGGAAGTTCCGGGCGTGAGGTGGATGTAGACGGCGTTGTAGGGCGGCGTATCGCGCCGACGCTTTTCAAATCTGAGCTGAAACTACCTGGCGGATGGGCAGAGGGAGCGAGAGAGGCACCGCGCGGCCCGAAATTGATATTGTTATTGTTGCTGCTGGCGCTGGAGGCCGAGGGGGGCTTTTTGCCAGTGCCATTTCTCGAGGATCTGGAAGCGGCTTCGTGCCAGCTTCCGTCGGTGGAGGCATCCTCTTGGCTTGAAAACGAAGTGCCATCGTTTAGCACGCGGTGCTGGGTCGGCGTCGCAGAGGAAGCCAGATCATACTTTGACGCCATGGGTCTCCATCTACCGCGCTACCTAGGAGGAGCAGTAGCCTACCAGTTCCCCGGATCGCCCTTGAGAAGCACAGGTGGTAGAAGCTTGCATTTGGAATTGCCAGGTGTAGAGTAGTAGATGTTCAGTGTAAATCGGCAGGATATACGTCAGCAAGCATTATAGAGGTGTAAGTGTTCACCGCGACTGGACGGGGAGGGAGGGTTGGTTAGTTTGGGGGGGGAGTGGGATAAGCGCAAGCGGTCGAGATCAGGCGGTGGTTGAGGGGACTCCGCAAGCTAGTACGGGCCAATGACAGGCCACAAATGCTGCTCTAAACGTTGCAAGAGTACAGGACGCAGCGGACAGGGCCCAGCAACTCAGAACTGCAATGCAAATCCAGAAACGATGGGTAAGTAAGGAGTAGAGCAGATGTATCAGCCTGGTGGCATCGTTGTAGTATGAATCGATTGATTGTCGCCGGATCAGCAATCAGCCAAGGATGGTCACGTGGAGAAGGTGCGCTGTCACGTGCGCTGTCCCTTATCAATTTCTCTCTGTTTTTCTCTCGCTGGCCAACTACCGAAACTTCTCCAGCAGCAAGGAGAGCAGGCTTATCAGACAGATATCACTATGAGGACGCTGCAGTGTGATAGCGATCACTAGACCATGGAAAGGAGACGCGGAACACAAGTCTATACGCTGCCGCTAGAAAATATATATACGTTGTGTATCTATATCTAAACTAGCTGACCACAACCGACGAGAGGGAAGCAAGGCTGCTGGGTTCCCACATCACCTGCGTGTTGTCATACATCATTTCCGGGGACTGGAAGCTATATGCAGCTCATACAGGGTGCGCCTATCTAAACGAAGCGGTGTGTGCCTTCATCCCCTAGGAATAGATATGAGTATCCCCACAGCGGTTGGGACTGACATCTTGCGCCAACAAATATCATTCGAAGGGTAAGTTAAAGGGTTAGAGGAGCATTTGGCAGCTCACTATTCTTGATAGACAAGTCATCTGCGCATTCAATGTCCATCTGACGAGGGCGTTTCTAGCACCATTTTATGCAGCAGTGTTATTTGCTGGCATTGTTCCCCGTGAACAGAAGGACATATGTATGATAATGGATATCATCGCTTTAGTTTTATGCTTATACCACGTATCGATATGCATGGTAACTATATGTAGATGTAGGTTTGAGCAGTAATCGCAAGGCATCGTCAATCATGGATATCAATCTATGCATTCCGTCCTCCAATATTGCCTACAAGTAGATCTATGAATTCAGGTGAGGAAGCTCGGCAGAAAATAGCCGCTTTGTTTATTATATTATTCTATTTTATTTATTTATTTTATATTTATTTGTATTTGCTTAACCGGGCAAATGTCCCATTGCCGGCTGTCGGCGCTGGCCGAAGCCCACAGCCCGGATTCGCCCCGCCACCACTAACGGGATCCAGTGTGTTTCTCTGCGTGTTTTGCAGCGTCTGGAATAGCTGAGGAATTGGGGATATTTGATTGTTGTATTCAGACCTTTGGTAGCCAGCCAGCATCCTCGCCGAGCTCCGGGCTGCGGCCATATCTAGCTAACCTGCGAGCTCCCGGTTGGTCTGACTGTGACGCAATATCTCTGCTCCATACAGCTTGTGCTGTCGCGATCCATCTCTCCACTGCATCTTGCTTGCACCATGTCTTCCTCCACGCTGTTGGCTGGCCTGACCCGGATCAGCAGTGCCGTGGCTATGGTTTCGTTTTCTGCCGGGGCGGCTATCTTCTTAGTTATTTAGTATTTCTGAGAACCCCGACAGAGGTCCTATATAAACGGCTGTGCCCGCATGCTGTGGAACGCCATTCAACACCACCTGTACTTGATTAAGCTCCCGGGAACTGAGTTTGGGGAAGATAACTAACTTTCGCAAATACATTGTTGTTTGTTATCAACCTTGGAAAGCTTAGACTTCCCGCTTGCTGCCTTTATCGGTTTGTTCCGAAGCTTCTTTCTATACCGGAGCCAGATATATCGTCATATCTAGAAAGTTACACCCACTTTTCTTTTCTTTAACCTATACCTCCCGTTTCTTCGTTTATTTTATCTGTATACCTCTTTCGGTTCATTCTTGAAGGTTTAACCGCTTACCCTCAACTCACATCGAAGGACTGAAAAGAGAACAAGAAACGAAACCATGACGTCGCGATTGGCTGCTGCGCGCTATGGCAAGGACAATGTCCGCGTCTACAAGGTGCATCGCAACGAGAAGACGGGCGTCCACACCGTCGTCGAGATGACAGTATGCGTCCTACTCGAGGGGGATATCGAGACATCGTAAGCTCTCCTCTTCCATCTCCATCTCCGGAGGAAAATAGAGCTTCTTGCTTTGGCTAATATCGGACTCAATAACAGCTACACAGAAGCCGACAACAGCGTCGTCGTCGCTACAGATACTATGAAAAACACAATCTACATTATGGCCAAGCTGCACCCAGTCACCCCGCCTGAACTCTTTGCTTCCATCCTTGGTTCCCACTTCACGGCCACATACCCGCACATCCACACCGCACACGTCGACATCGTCACCCTCCGCTGGGCCCGCATGACCGTCGACGGTGAACCCCATCCACACTCCTTTTTCCTCGACGGTAAAGAAACCCGCAACGTCTCCGCCACCGTCACCGATGGCAGCAGCAGCAGCAATAGCACCAAGCACGGCACACCAGCCATAAACCTCACCTCCTCCATGGCCGACCTCTCCGTCCTCAAAAGCACAAACTCCCAATTCCACAGCTTCATCCGCGACGAGTACACAACCCTCCCCGAAACCTGGGACCGCATCCTCAGCACAGACGTCTCCGCAAGCTGGACCTGGCAGCCCTTCACCTCCCTGGACGCCGTGAAGCGCGCCGTGCCGCACTTCGACGAAACCTGGCGCGCTGCCCGCGAGATCACGCTGCGCACCTTTGCGCAAGATAACAGCGCCAGCGTGCAGAATTCCATGTATAAGATGGCTGAGCAGATATTGGCCGTGCAGTCCCTGCTGGAGACGGTGGAGTATTCGTTGCCGAATAAGCATTATTTTGAGATTGGTGCGTTCTTACTTCTTCTTACCTGTTTCCATTCCCCGCCCTTTCTTTTTTCTTCTATGGATCCATATTTTAACAAAAAAATTCCCTACAGACCTGAGCTGGCACAAGGGCCTAAAGAACACGGGCAAAGATGCGGAGGTCTACGCACCACAGTCGAGCCCGAATGGTCTTATCAAATGCACAGTGGGGCGGGCCGGAGGGAACCGTCGGGAAACGCCGAAGTTATAAAAATGTTGCACCCGGGGGGGGGGGAAGCAAATGACAGAGAGCAGATATATTTATTAGAATTTTACTAGCTACTAAGCTTTTCTCGTTTGTTTTCTTTTCAATCTTCTACGGCCTATTTGCGATTTATTTTATAATCTATGTACATGTACAGGACAGGACATAAATACATGACTTGTGTCCTCCACCGAACCGGCGACCATTCAACAAGCCAGGCTGTAGGTAGTGCGGGATAGGCGAGATTTTTTTGAAATATAAGGTGATTTTGTTGATATCAAGTCTTAGTGTACATGAAAGAACAAAGAAACATTTGTTCAACCCGATTGTATATACTCCCTGTATGCAGAAGAAAGAGAAAGAAAAACATGAGTAGTGAAATAGACAGAAACGGGAAATGGGCAGGAAACAAGTAAAACCAAATAGCGAAGAAAGTCAAAAAAGAATAAAAGTAAATTAAAAAAAATCAAGCTGTCGCTTTCTCCGCCCCTGTCTCTGCCGCCTTCTCCTTCGCAAACGCCTCTTTCACCAGCGGTGAATCCGCAATCGAGCTCGTGGATTCCAGGACGGGTTTCCCGCCCATTGTCAGGATATTCTTCTTGTACGGATGGGCCTGGCCCTCGAATACTGTAAAAGTAAAAACAAACGCAGTTAGCGCCTGCACTGCAGTTGCACCCGTGCACTCCTCGCACATCGCCGTAGGCCCCCCATATATCTATATGTTTAGCAAACGTAGAGGAATGGAATGCACAAACCCTTCAACCTCGCCAACCGCTTCTCCCTCAACCGATTCTTCGGCAACATCCCGCTAACCGCCTTCCTCAACACCTCCCCGCCACCCCACTTCTCAAACATCTTGTCCATCGTCATCGACTTCAGGCTGCCCGGCCGCGTGTTGTGCGTGTAGTACAGCTTCTTGAACCGCTTCTTGCCGGTCGTGTGCAAGTCGTGGCAGCCGACGGCGACCACGTAGTCGCCGCAGTCTGTCGAGGGGTCCCAGATGGGCTTGTGCTTGCCCATGAGGAAGATGGCGATGGAGGAGGCGAGGCGGCCGAGGCTGCGCGGGTCGCGGCTTACGTCTATATAGTGCCATGTTCGCGAGTAGGCGAGGCGGGTCTGTGAATGCGGTGGGCAATGTTAGAGAGATGTTATGTCTTGTTGTGGGAGATATATATATATATATGGATGGCTTACCCGTCCGACGGTCTGCGACATTGTTGCGGGATTGCGGCTACCGATTCATGGAATGTGATGTGATGGGAGCGGGAGCCCGGACGAGGGGGCGTGGGTGGCTGCTCCCTGAAAAGCAAGTATAGGCAAATCGAATATCCCCTAGAACAGCAACTAGAAGGACGTGAAAAGCACCAATTGAGTTGGAATTACAGCTTGCCGTCGAGAGCTCAGGCATCAAGCTCAGAATCCTGTTGTTCCGCCAGCAGTTTTTTCGATGCGGATGGTCATCACGTGACCATATGCCCTAGCGCGGACTAAGCGAACTCGCACATCCGCGATTGGCAATTCTCCAGCGTCAAACGAGAAAGACCGAGAGAGCGACGACGATATCAACGACAACCGCCGACACTCTGCTGCCCTTCGACTCTCTCGCGCCCCCGGAGCCATTCGTCCCCCTCTACATCTCTAGCAATATGGCTACTACTCAGAGTGTGCAATGCTTCGGCAAGAAGAAGACAGGTATGGAAGGGACCTTTTTGACCAGGCGTAAATTTTTTATATTTATGGGGGTTGTTTACTGACATTTGGAATCTTTGTTATAGCTACTGCTGTCGCCCACTGCAAGGTACGATATCGATGCTATTATCTGTTCATGTCTTTGGAGGGAGCTCTGGGTCAGAAGAAAAAGGAAAAAGAAAATTGGGAGTTGGGAATTTCAAGATTGGAGATTGGAGGGGGGATTTGATGGGAACTTATTCTTGGGAGGGATACCTTCGATATCAATAAAGGATACATGACTGACTGGATTGAAATTTGGGGAAATATATAGGCAGGAAAGGGTCTCATCAAGGTTAACGGCCGTCCTCTGGCGCTCACCCAGCCAGAAATCCTCAGATTCAAGGTGAGACTCGCCCGTTTTCTTTCTCCCCACAATCGTCGGGCATATAGGAAAAGCCATCAAATGAGGGGGCAAAGCCGTTTCGCATAAGGAGTAGAGCCACTAAACGAAAACCCCCTTGTCAAAAACTACAGGTCTACGAACCCCTCCTCATCGTCGGCCTTGACAAATTCGCCGGCGTCGACATCCGCGTCCGCGTCACCGGCGGTGGTCACACCTCCCAGATCTACGCCATCAGACAAGCCATCGCCAAATCGATAGTCGCTTACTACCAGAAATACGTCGACGAGCACGCCAAGAACCAGCTCAAGCAGGCCCTCGTCCAGTTCGATAGAACCCTCCTCGTCGCTGATAACAGACGCGCTGAGCCCAAGAAGTTCGGCGGTCCCGGTGCTCGTGCTCGTTTCCAAAAGTCTTACCGTTAAAGCGATGTTGTGTTGTGTTGCGTTGCGTTTTGTTGGGTTGCTATGCAAGGGGGGGAATTGAGGAAGATATTAGGGCGGTGGGAGTATGGAAGATAATGGGAATTTTTCATGATGTCTATCGGTTGGGTTTGGGCGGTTTTTGCCAAACGATGGCATGCCTAGCGTTTTTATTATTCTAAACGAAACATGCTAGGGAAACGATAGATCAGGGCCTTTTTTTTTCAACCCCCCCGCTTGCAATTCAATTTTTCCTTGTTTTGTTCAAACTAATGCTGTGTGTTTGTTGTCCTATGATTTACCGTGCTTGTGATGTGATGCAATTCCGGACAAAATACGACTTGCGCCAAAAAAAGGACCGGACTCAAAGGGCACCACCAGGATCAGGCATATACGTACAACTTGCAACCTACGCTGCGGCGCGGAACTTGGTCCTCATCGCGCATTGAACTCGGACATGTCTACGTCTGACACAGACTCGCCCACCTCGTCATCTTCTATTTCTTGCACCAAACCTTTTCCAAGACTGGTTCCCTCGCCCAAATCAACAACAACCGGCGCATACTCCCCCATCTCATCCTCCTCATTCGCCCCAATAACCTCCATTTCCACCCGCTCCCCATCCTCCAACTCCACCATGCCCCTCTTAAGCGTCGCCCCCGGCCTAAGCTCCCATCCATATTGCCTCTTAACCCAATTATCCAAAATGCCTAACTCCCTCCTAACCATCCGCCCCTCCCCCTCCGCAAATTCCTGCACAGTGCGCGAAAACTTCGTAAGCAGCTTCCTCAACAACGCGCCTCCATCGTCCCCATCCATCTCAAACAAACCCCCCTCAACATCATCAAAGTGCCGAAGCTGCACACGGAGTAGATGCAGCACCTGCACGAAGAATTTTTCCCGCCTGAGCACTGCCGTGCGGCATGTCAGTATTAACCCAAGCAGCCGCTTCCACTGCTCCAGGCACGAGTAATTCATCAGCGTAAGAACCATCAGGAACGTAAATTGTAGCTCGCCAAGGATCTGCGCTTCGCCAGCTTCCTGCCCTTCATGATTATCATCGATGGTAGTTGTGGATCCGGCCAATTCTCGCGCCCCTGGCTCCGTCGCATGCGCAGCCGTAGGCATATCTGCACCATCCACTCCCACTCCCACTCCCACTCCCACTCCCCCCTTACCAAATCTCTCCACCAAATCTCCCAACGCCCATGACCGATCCTGCGCCGCCTCCGTTCTCTCGCGACCCACCGCACCAACCCTCCACGTCCGCTTCAGATCCACAGGCAGAAACCGCAACTCCTTCTCCTGCTCGCTGGCCGTGCCGGTGTCGCAGGCCCTTGCTACTTCTGCGGCGGAGAGGCCGGGTATATCGTCTCGATCACGCACGGCAGAGCTACCGGAGGTCACGGTCCAGCGGGGCGGGGGTGGTGTTGGTGAGTTATTTTGATTTGTAGGGATAAGGGCGACGGCAGAGTTGGCGGTGTTGGCGGTCGTGGCGGTTGATCCGAGAATTCTCGAGAGGACGGCGGGAGATATATGATTTGTGAGCTGTGGCCAGTCATTCAATGGCTCCTTTGTTGGTTCTGGCTCTAGGCCTGCTTCTTCGTCTTGCGATTGTTGGTGCGTTTCGCTATCACCTTGTCGCTCCCGCTGTTCTGCCCCCGCTGTATCATATGCCAATAACTGCCCGTTCGCCCATATCCGTCCCAGATTGGCCCGCAGCCTCATAGCATCTCTTCTCCCCTCCTCAGTACCTTCATCGGTCGGAACAAGAGCTTCAACGCCCCCATCCCATCTGCGTAGACGTATGTCCACCCCCTCCGCCGCTGTCATTGCACCGCCACCACCACCGCCACCAGTGCTACCGCTGGTACGGTGATCATGTATAAAAAACCACTCCCCGTTACGCAACGAAAAGCTCTCCGTCGTACCCGTGTATAGGAAGTGCGGGCCGGACGGGAGGTTTTTTATGCCATGGAAGTTTGGGGTTGTGGCAAAGCAAAGGAGGTCGATGCCGAGAAGCGTTTTGGGAGGGACGGAGGTTAGGAGGACGGTCGGGGTAGGCGACTGAGAAGCCATGGCGGGAGAGAATTGTCGGGCGGGATTGGGGAGGGTATGTTTAAAGGGCCATAGGCATTTGCGGGTTGGTTATGTATATTTTTTGCTAGGCGGGTGAAGCACGGGGTGGGGGAGTGGGGGTATCTATAGATGTATGCAGATATATTTGTGGAGGGTTTGAGTTGTGGATATCTAAATGTGTGAGAATTGTTTCAGTAGGCAATATGTTTTGGGCGTTTATGGAATGCGATAAATCACTACTGGAGCTCTGGTGGTTGAAGTTGTTGAATATTTTGCCGTTCCTGACATCATTAGAAGGGATGTGGTTTTAGCGGGGCTAAGTTTGGTTCTTAGAAACAAAATAGAAATTTCAAATATAAAGCACAGTACTAGAACAACAATTACGCTACGAAGCGGGTAAAGGTGTATTTGTAGCGGAAGGCTAGTAGTAGGATAAGAATCTCCATTGTATTAATAGATTGTCAAGAGATCCCCATTATTACCGCTGGCAGCACCGTAGTCAACAGCCCACGTTAAAGGCCGCAGCAGCCCTGCCCAGCTCAAAGGGAAAATGCTATGATATGAACAAAATCCACAAAGAAAAGAAGACCAGGCGAGAATACCGCCGTTCTTCGCGTTTATTCCATCCACATATGCTAACAGATACCCAGAAGATACCCGCGCAATCCATCCTTGGTCCACGCGCAATCGCAAGTCTTTTGCAAATTGTGCACAACCTGGAGAAAGTATAAAAAGACGACCGTCCGGACGCCTACAGACGACGACCACGGCGACCACCCTTCCGGCGAGTAGAGTCGGAGGGGGTGGGGGTCACGTCCTCGATTCTGCCAATGCGCATGCCGGAGCGGGCAAGAGCACGGAGAGCAGACTGAGCACCGGGGCCGGGGGTCTTGGTTCCGTTACCTATAGTCGTTGTTAGGGTATCAATTCCTCTCGCCCGACTCCGCTTTATTCCTATGATGCTCTAGACATACCTCCGGTAGCACGGATTTTGATGTGCAGGGCGTTGATTCCCAACTCCTTGCAGCGAGCAGCAACGTCTTGGGCAGCCAACATAGCAGCGTACGGAGAGGACTCGTCACGGTCAGCCTTGACCTTCATACCACCGGTAACACGGCAGATGGTTTCGCGACCACTGGAATCACCCAAAATATTAGCCCTCTATCCAAAAATTGAACCTCGTTTTCCATCCAGAGCTTCCTCGAGTCGAATGCAACGCAATTCGGTGTCGAGTCGAAGAAATTTCGAAGTGGACAAGGTATCAGCTAAAGACGGAGAATGACACGAACCTGAGATCGGTGACGTGGACGAAGGTATCGTTGAACGAGGCAAAGATACGGGCGACACCGAAAACGAGTTTCCCTGTGAGCAAAGTCAGCACTGTGATGCGCTTCGATATCCCCCGCAACATCCAGGCTAGAGAGGGGGGATTTGAACGTACCATCTCCGGCCAAGGGGCCGAGAGAGATGTTCTCGTTAGCGGGACGTTCGACCTTCTTCTTGGGAGCCATTTTGTGCGTGATGGATTGGTGGATGTGGTGGATGGTGAAGAGAGGAGAAAGCAAGAAATCCAAAAGTCGAAGTTCAAGATTCCAAATACGGAACAGAGAGAAGTGTGCCCTAAGTTCCTAATTGGGAGAATGCTGGCCTAGGGCTTAGGGCTTAATAAAATTGCCCCGTGAAGTCTTGGCAGTAGCTGACTCAGCAATTTCCACCTTATTAAGCGACTTCCGTGCTAGGACTAGCGTCATCCCTCCGGTCGAGCTTAAATTGATTTCTTCAACTCTTCAATTTTTTCGTTTCTTCCTTTTGTCTTTGCAGCACGGTGAGCACCTCGTCCAGCAGAGATTAAAGGCAACCATTCGGTCAATTAATCTGCCTTTTCTCTTGGGTCGCAGTGCGGATTGTGGTTTTTTTGCAGGAGCTCAGCCCAATCCCTTTCAATTGACTGAAGAGCTCTCTTCTCACAAACAGAACGTGTAACGTTCAACTAACAGCGGAGGGAGGTATTTCGCTTCCCGCGCTGCAATTATGGCGACCACAACGGACTCTAGATCCATTGGGATCATAGGCATGGGCGACATGGGGAAAATGTATGCCCAGCGGCTGAGCCAAGCCGGTTGGAGGTAAATATACCAACCATCCTTCGACGAAGAGTTATGTTTGCACAGTTTCTGCCTGTGCTATTTAATATATGGTAAGCTCTCCTCCTTTGTTTGTTCCTCGCTATCACGTCTTTTTTATATGATGACTTGAGTGCATTTGGCTCGAGTATGGCCTGGAGGCTTTAACTGTCCGCCATTCTGGCGTGTGCAGCGGCTTCCGGGTTGTCAATGATGTAAATACCTCGCTACCTTACTTTTTCTTTGTCTGAAATATATTTTGTACATCTACAAGATTGTTTATTACCTACAATGGTTGCTTTTACGGTGTGCTAACGTTCAGTTGTCACAGCTCTCGTTTACGAACTTAGAAATGACCGGTCCACGTTGATCGTACCATGGCTAACACACAAGATGTAGCGTCCATGCCTGCGATAGGCCTTCAAACTATGATGCATTAAAGCAGGAGTTCGCATCTGATGTATGTGGATTACTATAAATCACCCTCGGAATTAGGGCTTATTTAAGGATTTTTAAAGCAAAATATCAATATACTCCCGAATGGGCACTTAGTCTCCAGAATTAGCGACTACATTATCTACAGCGTAGAGGCGGAAGCCATTGACAAGATCGTCGCCGAGTACGGACCATGTATGTCTGCCGATTGAACAGTTGAATTCGTATTTGCCATCTTTTTTTCTCTTCCCATCTGTGGATCAATTAGACTAGTCTGACAAGCCATTGAACTGAAAGCAACAAAGGTCGGTGCCATCGTGGGTGGGCAGACATCTTGCAAAGCCCCTGAGCTTGCTGCGTTTGATAAATACCTGCCCAGCGACGTAGAAATCATTTCATGCCATTCCCTCCATGGCCCTAATGTCAATCCCAAAGGTCACCCTCTGGTACTCAACCTATGATACCCCCAATAACCATGTTCACAACGGCATAAATAACACCCGTTATTCCAGGTCCTGATCCAACATAGAGCGTCAGACGAAAGCTTAAGATTCGTTGAGAGCATTTTCTCTTCCTTCCAATCTAAATATGTATATCTCAGCGGCGAGATGCACGATCGGATCACAGCAGATACCCAGGCGGTAACGCACGCCGCTTTCCTCAGCATGGGCACGGCATGGCACGCGAACAACCAGTTTCCATGGGAAGTAGCCCGCTACGTGGGCGGCATCGAGAACGTGAAAATAAACATAACACTTCGCATATATGCGAACAAGTGGCACGTCTATGCGGGATTGGCCATCCTCAATCCAGCCGCAAAGAAGCAGATCCGTCAGTACGCGCAGTCAGTGACAGAACTGTTCAAGCTCATGCTAGGCGGGTATCGAGAGGAACTTAAAACCAGAGTAAAGACGGCCGGGGCCGCAGTGTTCAAGTCTGGTACGACGCAGCATGATCTGCTGTTGCGGGATGATGTACTTGATCGGTTCTCGTTGTCCAAAGGAAATTCGGGAAGGATGCCTAATAACCATTTAAGTTTGCTGGCTATTGTGGATTGCTGGTGGAAGTTGGGGATTGTTCCGTACGACCATATGATCTGCTCGACGCCTGTGAGTAACTTCCAAGTAAACCACATTTTGTTGTTGAAAACGAGAGCTAACAGTGGGATTCCCCTCCTTTACAGCTCTTCCGCCTATGGCTTGGAGTGACGGAATACCTTTTCAAAAACGAAGACCTCCTCGATGAGGTCCTGGACATCGCTATTGATGACAACACGTTCCGCTCTGACGACCTTGAGTTCACATTTGCTGCACGGGTAAGTGCATATACGCGATACACACAATGCGTTGTTCTCCAGCTTCCGCGCGTCCTGCCACACCCTCAATTTGGTTTTATAGACATTGATAACATACGTCTTCACTTTTCTTATGTTCATTCCATCCCGTTGAAAACCTCCAATCTATATGTGGCAGGACAAAATCCTCGCCCTTCCTGCGCACCCCTTTCCAGTCGCTTACAATGGATATGTGCAATATCATTATACCTACTATACTCCCTATTTGATTCGGACATCCTGACCCTTAGTTCCCATTATCATTTACTCACATTATTCGCGTTCTGTCTAACTTGTTGAAAGGCCTGGTCCGAATGCGTCTCGTTTGGCGACTTCGCTTCATACCGCGACCGTTTTGAGAAGATTCAATCGTACTTTTCTCCTCGTTTCCCAGAAGCAGTCAGACTAGGTAATGAGATGATGAAGACTATTTTGGAGAAAACGGCCACTTCAGAAAGCGCTCCAACTATTTCTACGACTTCTTCCTGAAAGAGATGAGATGAGATTACGGCGCGCTTTTACAACGAGCCGGATGGTTCGATTGAGAGCACTTTGGATAGAGGAACGGTGATAGAAGATAAATGCAGTGAACGATGTCCCGTTCTACCCCCGTGCCGTTGTCCGGTGGGGGGTTGGGTGATGGAGTTGACTTTTCGGGCAGTCTGCCATATTGTTTTTTTATCATTATACGGTTTCTTCCAATGACTATTGTCATTGACGAATAGCTCCGGGTTTTTCGGGTGCATCAAAGTCGGTTTCGGTTTTTGCAGTATTTTTTTGGGAACTTTCTTAAGCGCCTCGCTTTGAGTGAAGGGTTTCATATTAATATTCATTCAACTCAGCGGATTAATGCAATAACTATCAATAGCACAGCGAATTGAACCTCGTTCGAGTTGTGTATCACCAGAATAGTCCACCCTTCACGTCACTTCATGTCTCACGGTTGAGTAGAAATTCTGCGTGACAATTATGCCGGTTATTTTCCGAACCATCTTCCGTAAGAGCTAGAGAGCTTTGGATATACGAAGGCAATTTCCTCATATTCACTTGGCACTCTTTTATTAGGGTTATATCTCTCCTGGGGGTAAAATGATGCGCCCTTCCGTACGTATACTACCCAACAAGAACAAGAACTCCTTCACATCCATTTTCATCTCGCGCCTCACCCGCTGGAAACCCGAAACTGCAAAAGCCTCACTTCTAGGAGGCCCTGCTTGACGACATCGCTGGTGTTGAAACATCAACCACACCAGGAAAAATCCCAGCACTTAGGGCTGTACCCCAGGAATTTCAGCGCGCCCCACCCCCACAAACACTACTATCCCCACAAACACTTCCAAAGGGCGATATGGATGAGCAGTTCTTGCTCGCCGAGATCCAGGTTTCTTGGGGTACATATAGGAAGTGTCACGGTTGTACTGTTGGTTTGCAAGCGCCCTTTTCCCCCTCAAGATATCAATGGGAGAGAAGGAATCGCAACCTTGGAAGAACCCCGGCTGCAGGAACCAGGAGTCGGCCGCTAGACCAGCATACCCCATGAAAGAAAAGAGAGCGAGAAGTGCCGAACCATCATGTCAACAACGATGAGTAGGGATGATGCCCTGAATGCCCACGGGTTTCACGTCCGTAGACTATCACGTCATTATAGGCATCGGAGAGTATATTATATGCATGGGAGAAGTGAATACGTTCGTCACGCGTATTGTTGCAGAGTCGCGCCCTTGTTGGATGCAATACTGCGTACGCGTTATGGTTGCTTATTTACTCAATTTACGGCTTTATCTCGGGCTTTAAACAGTTTCCCTTGTCATTTCTCCCTCTCGCCTCATTACACTTCCTTTGCGTATATGCTAGGAGGTGACATCAGATGGGAGCTCAACAAATTTTTTGCTCAAAGCCGCCAGGCTTTCAACATCATGAAGTAAGCTGATTGAAGTGATTCAATCTACTAGATGGCCTCCCTGATGCCCCAAGTCTTAAAAATAGTTCACCTGGGAATGCCCCGTCCAGGCATTCATGAGATCTCCCACCCGTATTCCGCGGCATCGTCAATCGGCATCTGGAGTAAAATGAATGCATGCGGGGGACCGTGACTGCCGCTGACAGGGTACATGTAGAGCGATGTGCGCCAGTAGATACGCAGAATAGACAATGCAGAATAGTCACATATGTTCCAGGCCTCAGAGACAGCAATTTTAATCGAAACATTGCCCGACATTTCCTCTGGAATATGCGGCACGTAGGAACCGTACCATTCTACTTACCTTAGTTATACCTGCGGGCATCAGACTTGGTTCAAAGGGAATGTCAGCCGAGAGATCCAATTCTCACTCCTAGGGCCCCCCTCAAAAGTTGGCCGCATTATCAAAAGACATTCCCTTAGATCATAGCCTGGATTGGTGCGAATTATTCCACTCGAAAGAAAAAAGAAGTTAGAGGGAGCAAGAATGGGCCTTCGATGACATATAGTCGGTCATGTTAGCAGAGGAAAGATACATCATTCGTATATCATTGATTTCGAACGAGCGATGCGGAGTATAGACGTGTGTCTAGGGGGGTATTACCGTCAGCGAAAGCCCTGGGGAGAGTTGATATTACTCCAACCAACGCCAAGAATACGGCCCACCCCTGACATGGTTAACTTAGTTAGCCAATAAAATTGGTCGTCCTAACTCCGCTTTTGACGGTTTGCAAATCGCGGGGTCTGCGGGTGGGTGACTCATGATCGCGGAACAGGGGCTGCACCAACCTTGACCTCTCTCATGGCATACAGAGCAGTGCCAGCGTGGACGTCGTTGGCCTTCCAAGCACTTCAATTCATGACAACTGAAGGGTGATGAACTCACATTTTCAGAACTAGTGCGTATTGCAAGATTTTCAGGACCGAGAGCTCGATATCTGACAGCCATCGCTAGGATCCAACCCTTTTGCAAATTAGCCGAATATCCTGGTTGTTGCTGGGAAGCAACTTCTAAGAAACTCAAATTTAATTTAGTTTCTGGCGTCCTCATTCCTATGATTTAATCAGAATGGACAAATCAAAAACATCTGAACAGCTGTCGACCACAATCGATGGCCCGGAAGGCTCTGAAGTCGTAGTCTTCAACGAAGCAACAACAGACGAACAACAAGTCAAATGCTTCAAGATCGTAGGAGCGAGTTTCGGCTGGCCGCTCCCAGAAGCGGACTATATAGAGAGGGAGAAGTTCCTCGTGCAGCGACCGCTCACGCGCAGCAATGGTGCTGGAGTGCGATGGTGGTGCCTCCAAGTTCAAGCTGGCGACGGGTGCGGGCGGGTCGTCGCGACTTGCAAAACGTTGAATAGGGATTTGCTCATCCGGACTGCTGCTGGAAATACCCGACAAGGACAGGGATACTGCATTGGGGCGGTCGCCACTGATAAACGATATCGGCGATTAGGCCTCGCTGAATTTCTCTTGAGGGCGGTAGCGCGCTGGATGGATGGACCGGGAGGGGCGGAGGCGAGTATGTTGTATTCGAGCGTTGGGAAGGTATGGAACAAAGCAGGAGATAGCGGAGTCCCTCTGCTGACATATTCAAATAGTATTATACCAATAAAGGCTGGAAAATGCTCCCTGCATTCCAATCTGTTTTATCTGTTAGTCAGCCTGTGATATCCCTGAATCGATCAGGCCTCCCAACTACGCAACCTTTGATGCCAGATGAGATTCCAGCGCTTTGCGCCCGTGATATCGAAGACATCAAAGCCAACTTTCCCAAGTATAAACCTACTGGAGCTGAAATCCTCATGACTGTTCTTCCCTCCGCCAACATCATTGGCTGGCTACACGACCGAGCGGCATTTATCAGCAGGAAGACCAACGGCGAAGTCCCACCAGTGAAAGGCGCTATCAGCGAAGATGGAAAGATGTGGATGTACTGGCATCATGACTTTCCAGATCGCGAGTTGACTATCCAAAGAGTCGTCATGCCCACCAAGGCGGCCGAGGATGCGGGTGAGGAGAGCCAGCCGCCAACAACGTCTGCATTAACCAGCCTTTTATTGGCCGCATTGGACGAGGCTCAGAAGTGGAAGTTGCATAAGTTGGTCATATGGAACCCAACGCCTGAACTGCACCGCGCCATACACTTTGTGCAGCAGCAGTTTAGAGTAGATGTGATAAATGAAGAGCGGGTAAATAGCAATGTCCCTTCAGTAAGGTGGAAAGGAGGAAAGGAGGATGAAACCAGGGAGGTTTCTATTTGCCACAATGAATACTATGCCTGGAGTTGAGGGCCCCCAGAAGCCAGGTCATCATTGCCTGCCCCGATGAATTAGTTTTAGGCATCTGTCCCTAAACATCAACTCTCTGTCAATCACAGCTTAGATCTAAAAGCCCCACCATGCTTATCTTAAATAAGATATGTGCAACATTTGAATAGGGCGATCTAATTGATGCAATCTGAAATGGCTCCTCCATATTTCAGCCGACCTCTCGTAAAATATACATGATGAGAAACCTTCCTCACCCGTCTGCTTTGACAAAATGCTCTTCTGCACTGGAGGCAGGATATCTGCGTCCGCAACGTCGAGTTAAGGGTTCAGCCAGGACAATATCATGGTAATAAAAGTGGTATGATTCGGAATGTTCGGGTCAGTGACATCCAAGGAGGCAGCACTTAGAGCCAACAGTGGCTATGCAAAAACCCGATACACCCATTGATAGTGGTAGAGCTTGTTCCCGCGCGTGTTGTCTTTCCAGTGATCAATTGAATGGTGGATTGCTGGCAGATGTTGATGGGTGGAGTATGATGGTGCTCGTCATATCTGGTCGATCTGGTGCATGGAGTGGAGTCTGTACCCCAGATCAAATGCAGGCATTTTCGATGTAGGGTACAAGTAGCCGGAACACAAAAGTGAAAGTAGTAATCGCTCTCCCCTCCTCGTTCTTGCACGTACACCCGGGATTGGATATTCTGCCAAAAACCATTGTCCTGGAATAACTCGATACCCCGTCTGGTAATTGTAATTGCTGTATCAAAGCCCATACAGGGTAAAAATACAGCAGCATCACCGCCGGAAGCTGAGGAACCATGCGCCGCGTGGGATCACTGGGAGGTTTCAAAAAGCCGCATGCTGAATAATTCAGAGAGCACGAAGGACTATGCAATAATGCACGGACAGGGCATATCTTTCCCCCAGGTTTTCCAGGACGGGGTGATGTCCCCCGCCGGACGCGCACTGGCCAAGCAGAAATTATTTTGCTTCTCCAAAAGTTACAGATCCCTGCGTAGTTATGCATGAGCGGAGGCCTGTCTATATATCGACAAGGACCCGGCGTTCACTCGGTGAAGCGGAAGCTTCTGCTATGACCCAGTTGATCATTAGCACCTTTCTCATGACCGTAGTCGATTTGTTTTCTGTGAAACAGCAGAGTAAAATCAGCAACAAGCGTGCAAGCAATGTGTCTGATCAGTATGGATGAATCTTCCGATCTGAAGATGGGAAATTAGATAGTTTCCATTTGTCGAGGGCTCATGGGTAGTACTGTACACGTTTTTACCGCGCAGTCCGACATCTTTTTGAAGTGCAGGGAAGGACCGATCTGCGGCAAGCAATCCTAGACCACCGCCAGGGTTTTGCAATGTTGCAAGAAATCACAGGTGGCTTGACTTCCCCCATTGGATGGCATTGCAGGCATTCTTAACACGCAGTGTAATTGATGACTTCAAGTTCTTCAGCCGCTCCTGTTCTCTGACATGCTGGTCGTCATCATCGTGGCTGTGGGGAAGACGGCCAAGAAACAGCTGCAGCCCGATATCAGCGCAATTGTACGGAGTATCCTGTTTGCACGGAGGATCCTGTAACTACCGCCAATAAATGTTGAACGGAGGCATATCCATCTTCTCCATGGAGATTGATGACAGGCCGATAACAGTACTCCGTATGGTCGACGGAATCACCCATAGAGAACTAGCCACAGTGCGCCACGGCTGTTGCGTGTCTGGTTTCACAGTATGCTCACTCAGGCTAATTGCGAGACAGCAAGATCTTATTTTCGTTTCGCATAGTCCAGGTCCTGGCAGCGGTAATTCCGGAGACTTTCCTTAGTTGTCTCGAGCACGGAAGTCCTTTTCCCCCCCAGCGGCTCTTGGCTTAACTTAATCCATCGTTTTAAGAGAATCTCCTCAGCCCAGTTACCTAAGAAATAAGGTCATTTTAGCCCCAGTGTCCTTGACTCGAACAAGCCAATGGCCCGAGAGTCTGGCGCCCCAAGGCCAGGGCCGGTTGCTCTCTAGCTCGTTCCTATCCCTGGAGAGGATCAACTTAGTCGCGCCAAAGTAATAAAAAAGAGGGTTAAACTTGCAACTGTCCCAAGCAACCCTACCAAGAACAACAACAATAATCGATTAAACGGGTTGTCGTTGGAAACTGTCCAGGGAGCGAATTCAAAAAGTAAAAAAATGAAACACAAAAAACCTCACCCAAGGACCAGTGTCGCAGATCTTTTGGAATCCTCCCCCATATGCTCCCTGCACGATTCCAAATTGTCGCTGTTGGTTTCAAGGTGGCTGCGCGCCTCGTCGACTGTCTCTCGATTGGCCAGCGAGTGGAATCAATGCAGTAAATAGCAAATGCAGGATTCGTTTGTGTTTGTGCGAGGGAAGGGTTTGAATCTTCCCTTTTTCTCACGGCCTTTGTGGCGCATCGGGAGCCGCCGCAGGGGGGACGGGATGGTTAAACAAGTTACAAGGATGACGAGTCGCACGGGAGCAATAATAAATCAGGTAAGATTTGTATGCTAGCGTTTATATATGAACCTGGATGGTGCCGCAGGAACTCCTTTGAGTCTTCTTTTTGCTGGAATTGTTGTTGTTGTTGACGTGACGTTGGCCACCCGCCGAAATATTGTCTATATCATATCATATTGTTCGCCGACGCTGTGACTTATACCTGACGCATGCACATATCAAGTCCTCAACTGTTGCAATTCTTAGTCCGGCACCCCTATTCACTTCAATTCAGCAACTCATTTACCCTTCTCATATCATTCCCAAATGTCAATGCCTTGAAGAGCGGTCCATTTAAACCTGTTCCACCAACCAGCCCTCCTGAATAGGGTAGATATTTGTATCTCCAGATATCCCTAGACACTCTCGCAATGAGACTGTTCTTTCCAGCTGTCGCAGTAGCGACGCTGGCCACTGGTAAAACATTCTTTGACCCTCACTCATCTACTCAAGTAGAGGAAAAAGAAAGAAAGAAAAAAATAATGGAAACTGGCTTTAACAATCCCTCCTGCAGTGCCAATGGCCTCCAGCCAAACCGCTCGATTTAGTCCCAGCGATGCAAACGGCATCTCCTACAGCGTTAACATCCCTCCCTCCACGGCTTCCAAAGGCCAAGGCCCCATACAATTCCACATGGAGGCCCCCAGCGACGGTGTTGAATGGTTTGCCTTGGGCCAGGGAACGGGAATGGCAGGGGCCAACATCTTCGTTGCCTACGCCTCAACCGATGGGAAAAACATCACCATCTCGCCACGCCTAGGACGCGGCCACATGCTTCCTGACTACAACCCGTCCGTCCGCCTCCGCCTGCTCGACGGCTCCGGAATCTCCAACGGCAAAATGACCGCAAATGTACTCTGCGAAAACTGCATGAGCTGGGACGGCGGCTCCATGCAGCCCAATGACCCGAAAAGCCCCTGGATCTGGGCCATGAAGAGCGGCGCTCCTCTCAACTCTGCCGATGTCAATGAGGCAGTCAGCTTCCATGACAACCAGGGCACGTTCACGTTTGACCTGACCGCGGCTGCAGGCGAAGACGACGGGCAAGGGGGTGGGTCAGCGACTGGCGTCTCGCAACGGACCATAAACGTCAAGCGCGTCACACACGGCATCATCATGTCCGTCGTCTTCGTTGTCCTCTTCCCAACGTTCGCCCTCGGCCTCTTTTTAATCCCCTACTCAAAGACAGCAACCCGCATCCACGCCCCGTTGCAGCTCCTGACCCTCTGTGCCGCTGTCGCCGGGTTCGGCGTCGGTGTCTCCCTGGCCCGCGACCTGAAGAAAGCAACCATGTACCACCCCATAATCGGCTACGTGGTCATTGGCTGGCTGGTACTTTTCCAACCGCTGCTGGGCTACCTGCATCATGTCAACTATGTAAGGACCCATGGCCCCAGTGCGATGGGGCAGGTACATCGCTGGCTAGGGCGGTGCATGCTCGCGCTCGGCATCGTCAATGGCGGCTTGGGCTTCAGGTTTAGCGGGATCGGGAAGGAAACGGTACCCCTGTCGGGTGTCATTGTCTATGCTGTCATTGCAGGAGTCATTGGGGTGGCCTATGTGGGTATTTCGACGTGGGGTACGCTGAAGAAGAACAAGAAACGGCGGTTACGATCCGATGGGTCGTTCTTTGATGGGAACGATGACGCGAAGCCGATGAACGGGACCAGGAGGGGATGAGTTATGATTATATGAAAAAATGGGATAACATGAAATATGAATCTGGATTCGGTTCAAGGTGGTGGGGGGTAAGGGGCGGAAAAGACAAACCCATGGTGGCCTACGTTCCGGCCCGCGCCTGCGTCATTTTCTTGTCGACGGAGTGGAACCTACATATAAATTCTTTAGAGCTGCGGGATAACAACAATCATCCCTATCGTTTCTTCCCTAACGTTCTGTCTTACTGAATGGCGTCCATCTGCTCCATTTCCGTTGTTTCTGCTTCTCTTTTCCCCACCTTTATCTTTCCCTCGTGGACAATCCTGGTTTTCGTGAACCTTCTTTTGGCCCATAACTATACATCCTGCTCCCCCCTGCCTCTCCTTCACGCCAACTTTTTTTTATATTTCCAATGCCATGAATTTACGATACTTGCGGGCGCTTTCTTCTGGTTTTAATACACGCCATTGTTGGTTTTTTGTTTTTTTCTCCTCGCCTTGTAGGCTCGATATCTGCATGCAAGACTTCTACGGATGGGATGAGATGGGATGGGATGGGGTAGATGGCAGCAGTGCGTTTGGGTCTGGGATTTCCTTTGGAAGCTAGTTAAAACTTTCAGTTTACATATTTCATGCGAATTATTTTGACCTGTACGACAGATCTGATCAGTTTTGTCCCTGTGGATTTCTTACAACTATTTTCCTTATCCCTTTCCGATCTGTCCCTTCTTTTCTTTTCTTTTCTTTTTCTCCCTCTTGAAGAACTGCATTGCATGGGGCATGGCATGCCCATTTTTATCCAAAGATGTATGGAAATGACGAAGGAGAGGAAGATCGCTGCAAATGGGACAGAAATGATACACAACCTCATTATTCTGAGTGCTCCCCGTGGATTAATGCCTTGCCTCAGAATAAACCACATTGACTACAATCTGCATGATGATACTAGGCGCCTTGTAGGCGTAGGCTTCCGGGCCCATCTTGCAATCCGACCATCCCCAAAATTACAGAGAACGGAGCAACTCCCAGCATGGCTTCTGGGATGTTAGAGGTCTCTCATGCGTAGGTTGTTACTTCATTGTTAACGAGCCTACAGCGTACACAGACAGGGGGCTGCTCTGTTCCGCTCGGCTTTCCATCCTCAAAGTCCGTGGTAACGCTTGTATCCTCCATGGTGCACATCGAGGTTGCTGAGCTTGATATCCGTTAAAACAAATGTGCCAAGGGCTTTCCTCCTGTGAGCTTGGTAACTAGAGGTCCTGACTGCAGTGAGTGATTTTAATATTTTTTCTGCGTAGAGGGAATACAATGCTGTTAACCTTGGTCATGATGAACGGGGATCAGCCCAGAAAACCCCAATGCAGTCATGATATGTTGCAACCCTCAACGTGAAGATTCTGAGCAGAAAGAGCTGGGGGCATTTATTCTTTCCTTTGCTAGTAGTTTATTGTCAGTTTTATAAATAGAGTACAAGGTATGGGAAGATCGCATTGCTGGTGAGCGGCGTATCGTCGGGCACCCTGCCATCTATGAACCTTGATGGAAAGCCAGCAATTTACGGACGTGCAATGCGGCTGGTGTGTTTGGAATGCCCAATGGCATGAGAGCAGAGAATCATAGCATAGGGACCTGCCGCTCCACAACAATCGGTCTCCCCTGAGAGGGAATGGGCGGCTCCATCCCGATTTCTTTTGATTGGGCCATCAAACAGACTCGTTGGCAGTACTGGGTGAAGTACACACGGAGCAGGGAAACGGGTGATTGCTTATGGGTCATTGATGATGTGCACAGGGATAAACGTAGCGCTGCTCGCTAGACAGCGGCTCCATCCTGAGTTGAGGTGGGCGACTTAAAAAACTAGTCGCCGGGAGCCGTCTTGCTCGATTGCTGCTGAGATGGGAGTTTGCTGAATGCTGGGTAACTTATAAAAAGGGCCATCGAGTCCCTGTGTAGGCATATCAAATCAAACCTGAACACGGTCAATGAGCCATTCATCAAGTTGAATTTAAGCGGAGTTCGGACATAACCAGTTACTCACTGCAACCATCTATCCCAACCGACCTGGATCTATCCTTAGCTGCGTGGAAGTCATCATCATCGCCGTGGTTGTTGCCGGTAGCTTCCCCAGACGCGCTTGGACGGTGGTTGTTGGCGCTTGGCCCAAGCCCCAGCAAAGTTATCATATCTGTTGCTGCATCTGCTCCTCATCCACTTCTCACTCTTTTGCCCACCCCCGGATATCAGCTATCCTCGCCCCGCCACCAAGAGCAGGTATTTGTGCTCTTGTGAGATATGTAAGTACAGGACATTTGCAAGGCGTCATTCCTATTTCTCGTTGCTGTCTCGGGTTCCCTTCCCCTTCCCGCGGCGTGCTGCGTTGCCCATGTCCTCCTCGTCCAGCTGCTACACCAACACCTGTCTAGCTTCCTTTGATGTTGCTGCTCTCTCAAGTTACACCTTTTCATTTAAGCTCCCGACCTCAGGAGCTTAAAAGTTTGAGTTCTGTCCTATATTTTAAGCTTCGTTGCTGACCACCCCGCCGGTGTGTGACCTGTTTAGCTCTTCCATTCGTCCCCGGGAAGATGGATCCTCATGTTACAATCAAAAAATCACATCTGGACACGCTCCTTCGCAGGTACGATTTTTACTGATATATTTCGCCTCATATTCCCTCGAATGGTGCCCAATTGTGCCTCGATGCCCCTGATCCCTCGTCTGGAGTGTCTTCATCCCTTGCTCCGCCCATATGCTTTCTAGATTCTGAACCCTCCGGTTTTATGTGCTCGTTGGTAATTTAAATATTTATACGGAACGCTAATGGAGGCTGTGACTGAATTCCAGAGCGGAGCTGGTGAGTACCCGTATTCACGACCCCGACATAATTCGTCCAGTGCCATGTGAGAATCTAACAGGAACCCCCCGTGCTTCGTGGAACTATACTGTAGCATAGCTCGTCCACCGATTTAGATGCTTCTTCGAACGTTGTGATGGTTACCATCCCGCAATCAGAGCACGACCTTCTTGTGAGTTTGTTTGCTCTTAACCTTGTGATTATATATTGCTAACGCATGTTGAAGCTTCGTAGATCGCGCGAATATGGTATTCCCCCCCGTGGCTATCTCGAACTTTCTCGGACTTCCACCTTTCATATTTGTGCATTCTCCGCATAACCACATCTAACTGGCTTATTGTTGGTAGATAATCTGAGGCGGGCTCTGTACGAAGGAGGTGTAACCGAAGAAACTCTTGAAGTGAGGAATTTGAGTGCCACTGCGCAAGGTCATACCGCTTACTGAGTTATTAGACTTTGATAAGCGGCCCTGGGAATTTGGAGGACCAAGGGGAGTCATTCGACAGTACCCGGGGCAGCAAAGCCCCAACTGAGATCGGACATCTCCCCCGCCATCCTTTACACCCAATCTCGAATGATCCGATTAGCAAGAAAACCACACCTAATGACAGTTGGCCTCAGAATGCTGCGGACAGGGCTCAGAGAGCTCATACTAACAGCAATGAACGTCGATCGAGCCTCGAAAACGATGTGGCATCGTTACCCAGCGACGAGAGGGATGACGGACTATCTCTTGGCAACGCCCAGTCTAGGCAAGACCGCCAGCAGCCTTCAAATTGCACGGAAAACCGTACTCTCCTGCTGAAAGGTCTTCCTGAGCGTGCAACTCACCGCGATATTGTCTCTTCAATTCGAGGTGGTGCACTGGTTGATGTTTTCCTGCGGCCCAGAGAACGTCAGGCAAGCGTCTCCTTTGCTGAGGGTAAATCTGCTCAAGAATTTTTGGCCTTTACTAAACGACAGGACCTGTATATTCTTGATAAGCTGGTGAGACTGAGCCCCGCTGATGCATTACAGATAGTCTCTTTGGATGCGTACTGACTGCCCAACCAACAGATTGAGGTCACTTGGAGTGAACGCCAATTTTACCTTCCTGGCCTTGTTGCCGGCAAGCTGGCGAATGGAGCTTCACGTAACCTGATAATCCGTTCAGTGCACCCCAACCTGACAGAATCCAAGATTCGTGATGACTTGGAACATATTCATAACCTGGTAGTGATCGATATCACGTTTGATAAAGGGAATGCATACATCTCGACTAACTCAGTTCACAACGCCTTATTTGCACGAACTTGCATGATGTCTCGTTTGGCGTACAAGGGCATGAAAATTGAGTACTACCCGGATGAATGTGCTGGCCCGTTGCCGAAGGTGCAGTATGTGCCAAAGAAAGCTGTGCCGCCACCTCCAACTAAGAAACCAGCTCCAATGGCCAACCGCTTTCAAATGCTTAACATGGACGGGGCAGATGACTCCGAGGATGAAGATGAACTGACGAGTAGTGCCTCTCTCGGTGGCAACCTAAGCTGGGCCAACTCCAGCATTGCAGTTTAGTACTTCTCTCCTTATCCCACGAAAATATTATTAGCTGTATGGCTGGTAAAAGAACCATGGGTCGACAGTTATCCTCACTGATATTGTTGGCGTTAATCTGACAAGCACATCTTTCAGTTCGTGGAATGGTACACCACAAGGCATGGACGGGTTAATGATTATTTGCCCCTTTTTTATGCTTTTTTCTGCTTTTTTATGCTTTTTTATTTTATTTTATTCATTGTTTCATTTTCTGTCCTCTATTTACATTCGACGTCGACAGTGCATTTGATAAACCCTTTGCATTTTTCAGACAGTTCACTGATAGCATGTTCGCTGAAATTCGTTGGCGAATCCATATTTGTTTGAGCTCTCCAGAGATACCCTACACCCCTTCCCCCCGCTTTCGGTTGCTTCACTGTTTTCCTTTATCAATGGATCAGGACGGACTGCTATGCTAGCATTTTATTCACCTATTTTGGAGCCTTTGTATTTTCCTATTTCATTCAATTTTAGCATTGAAGATAGGTTTTCTGCCATCTGTGGCCTTTGACTCCCTTACCCTTTGTTCGTGTTTCCAGAACCGGGCGAACGACTGAATGCACACAGTTAAAACTATACTGTATCGATGATTGAAGAGCCTTATACCAATTAATACCAAACCAAGACTGCCAATGCCTTAGATGTTCCATGTCCAATCCGTAAACTTAATTGAGATTTCTGCCTCTCAACCAGCCGCGCGCTTGTTACCAGCACGTGACCAAGATCCGAGATCTGCGCTAAGATAAGATAAGCACAAACCACCAAGCAGCCGCAAGCGAAAAAGCGAAAAACCTCGAAATTCATCAATTTCAACGTCTAACGACCAACAGAACCAACCGGCGCTGACCGCTCAACACACAACCATCAACTTCAATCGCCAACATATTCTTGAGCTCTTTAACCGGCCCGCACACCGCCCCCCTCCGATCCCTACTCCCTTGCCCACTGGCTGGTCCGCACCAAACCATGGCGTATGAGAGCAACCGCACAACCGCCGGGCGGCCGGCCAACCTGCAGGATGAATCCGACGTCGAAGAGGAAACTCTCGTCAACGACTACCGCGAGCAGGTGCATTTCGACGATAGCATGAGTGAGCTGGACCGGACGACGTCGCTGGGAGGCGGATCGCAAGCACAGGATATACAGGCACAGCTAGTAGCGGCGGCCACACCGCTGGAATTCCAGGCGACGCTTGAGACGAAGTTTGCGAGCTATGATAGCTATTGTAGCTTGTTTCATTATATATTGAACTCGGATGGGCCGGTTGATTTGGATGTGCCAACTGTAGGTTTTACATTTTTGGATTTAATTTGTTGGAATGGAAGGGTGGATTGCATGGAAAAGGAGTTTATACCTTGATGGCTTTTGTGTGCCTTTCGCGAATTCTTTCTTATTTCCATTTTTGATTTGCTGAAGCTAATGTGACCGGTGTGATGGGATAGTATTTCTGGGCGTGGGATGTGATTGACGAATTCATCTATCAATTTGAGTCGTTTTGCCGGTACCGAAACCGCGTTGCTCGCACTGGATCAAACGAAGAAGAAGCACAGCTCCTGAAGGAGAACCCGAACACATGGGGCTGCTACTCTGTTCTCAACGTTCTCTACTCACTGATCCAAAGATCCCAAATCAACGAACAGCTTGCAGCTATCAAGCGTAACGACGACCCCACAGCCGTTGCGGGAGAATACGGGAACCGCCCCCTCTATAGAATGCTGGGATATTTCTCCATCATCGGACTGCTCCGCGTCCACTGCTTACTTGGCGACTTCAGCCTCGCCCTCAAGACACTCGATGACATCGAGATGAACAAAAAGGCCATGTTTGCCCGCGTCATGGCCGCCCATTTCACAACATACTACTACGTCGGCTTCTCCTACATGATGATGCGCCGCTATGCCGACGCCATCCGCATGTTCAGCCACATCCTCGTCTACGTGTCGCGCACCAAGAACTTCCAGAAGGGCAGCAACAGCTACGACGCCATCGCCAAGAAGAACGACCAGATGTACGCCCTGATCGCCATCTGCGTCGCCTTCCACCCCACTCGTCTCGACGATACCATCCACTCCGCCCTCCGCGAGAAATACGGTGACAAACTCCACCGCCTCCAGCAAGGCGGGCCCGAAGCTCTCCCGCTCTTTGAAGAGCTCTTCCGCTCCGCCTGCCCCAAATTCATCAGCCCCACCCCACCCGACTTCGACAACCCAGCCATGAATGTTGACCCTGTCGACCACCAAACGGCCATTTTCATGGACGAGGTCCGCAACACCCTCTACAACCCCACCGTCAAGTCCTATCTCAAACTCTACACGACCATGGATCTGAAGAAGCTCGCGGGCTTCTTGGACGTGGAGCCGCAGCAGCTGCGCTCGTGGTTGCTTGTTAATAAGCAGCGCAGCCGACAGATCCGGTGGTCGGACGGTGGGCTGTTGGAAGGTGAACTTGTCAATGCGAATGACCTGGATTATGCCATTGAGGGCGACTTGATTCATATTAGTGAAGCGAAAGCGGGGAGGAGATTGGTGGATTGGTACTTGCGAAATCTGGCACGGACGTATTAAACGAGGGGTTGGTAGGGATTGAGCAGACTCGGAGATTCTTTTATGTTAAGCTTCTGCTTTTCATCGGGAGGGATTTATTTTCTAAAATAAACATAGTTTTTCGTTGACTTGTGTGTGTGTGTGTGTGTGTGTGTTGAAAATGATAACTACGATTGATGGGATGACGGTTATCTTGTTCCTATTTTTTCACTTCTATCTTTTCAAGATATCTAATTGTTTATCCCCATCTTATTGTTGTTACGAATCTCGATGGAAAAAGTGATTCTTTGAAAAAATGGATGCATAGACAAGCGGTAGGGGGTGTCTTGATATCATTGATTTTGTTCTCCTGCCTGTTCTATGTTACCCTCCTCTACTCAGGTGAAAACAAAAAGCAACGTTTAGGGGTGAAGAGAACTGAAGTGGGTTATAAATTTTGTGTCTTTATTTATTTATTTTTATTTTCTCGCTTGGCTTCACTTTGGTATTGGGTTACCTGCTGTTTTGCTTTCCACTGTTCTCTCCCACCACAGGCGCATAGTTATATCTTTTCCTTTCGCAAATTTACCGGTGTCTTATTCCTCTTTTCCCTCTCAGCCGATATGGTTTCTTTTTCTTCATGCTTCGTTTCATCTTGCCTCTTCTAGCGGTGCTTAATTCCCCGGCCAAAAAGGAATTTAGAGAAATTCGTTTACTTTTGCCGTCCATTAATCAAGTCAGTCTGTCTCGTTTTCCATTGCGTCAACCTACGTGCGGTCATAGTTGGTTTTCCGGGAACGGCGAATATCTCTCACAAAGCAGGCAGGATGCTTCCAGGGTTAGGTATAGAGGGAATTGAACAAGCTGGCCCCTGGGAAGAAATACGCGATCCCCCTGAATGGTATGCCCGTCTCCTATCCACATAATGTTACACATTGGATTGGATATGTTTCCAATTTCTGTGCTCTGTAACATCCACACAGCTTGTGAGCCAACTTAGTTTCTGTTTTAGTTAGTTACACATTATCCAATGAGGTTTATGACTCGAATAAGGAGGCCATTAAAAGTTGCTAGTAAATTGTCGAGCCATCCTGTACAAAAAGATTCAACAGTCTTCACCACGAAATGAATATAAAAAAATCAGTTATATACATGACAAAGTATTTAATAAACACCAATTGATTCTCCAACCACGCTGCGGAATACCCCATTTGGATCGAACTTCTCTCTGACAGCTTTGAACCGTGCGATGTGCTAATAGCGAGAGAAAAAAACAGGACTGTTAGTCATCGAAACTTCTTTCATGTTTCTTTTCAATTAAAGAAAGAATGGGTACCAATAAACTTACGTCAGGGTCAATATTTTTCGCCGCCATCTTGAATACCTCCCTTGTATTCTTGGTCCAGTGCGGGCGACAGGGGAATTCCTCAATGAGAACATGTGCAAGGTACTCATCTGGAGATGCAGAGTATGTCCGCGTTAGCCACCTAAATCAACCTACAATAAATCTTTTTCGGAAAAAGCCTATGAATGAACTTACAAAACGGCTCGTTGTATCTCTCCCCGTCACCCTGGGGTCGGTAGCTTGGGAAATCAAACATGATAGCGCCCTTGGACCAATCTGCACCATCGCTCGTGTTATACGTCACTTGTCCGAGAAGGTCAAAATAGGGGCGTCCAAACTTGATATTAATGCCACTGCGGTATGTGGAAGTCATCGGCTCCCCGTCCTTCTCTTCTGCATCGAAAAGCTCGCGGACGCGCTTGAGCATAGCGTTGGCGTATGTCATGGGGAACGCGAGTTCGAGGGTATGTCCGCGAAGGCCATATTCCCATACTGGTTTCTGATCTGGGTACAGTCCGCCGATCAAGACGTCGTAGTTCCAGCCGTAGACGGGCCACTTTGTGATGTCTTTGTTGGTTGTCTTTTCGCGGAAGTTGGGTTTGGACCAGATGCCAAAGAGAATTTCCTCGGCGAGCTTGTTGGATACGGCTATCCGCCTCCCGCTCTCCCACAGGCCTTTAATTGCATTTGCTTCGAATGCTGAGACAGAGAAAGTGTTTTGGAATCCTTCTTGCGGGCTAGTTTCTGCCGGCACCACATCGTAGTATCGCCAGTGGAATTTCTTCTTGTATGGCCACCACTAAATTCCTCTCAGTCGTATTTAGCAAGTTATCTCTATGTCAGAATGGAGAGGATGGTATGGGCGATTGATTGATGGCTTACCCAGAAATTCGCAGTTGGGTAGGGGTTTATCATGCCATAAATGTCTCCATTCAAGACTTCAGCTTCATCCAGGCTTTCCGAGTGTTAGAGTCACAGCTGCCTAAATAGCCCAATGGTAGGAAGCACTTACGTCTTCTGATCAGCGTATACTTTGAAATCCGGGTAAATCTTGAACTTCATTCTGACGATGACGCCTAGCAGTCCCAGAGAAGTAGAGGCAGCCAGCCAGGTATCGTCGTTTTCGTCGCGCTCGATATGTCGCAGCTCGCCGTTTCCGTCGATAATGTCCAGAGACAGTACGCCAGCAGCCACCATGGAATCTTCCTTAAGAGAGGAACGGTGGGCACCCATCGCGACGCAGCCGGCCAGAGTGATATTCCAGTTGACAAGAGTGTATCCCGCCGATGCGCCTTTTGCATGAAGGTATTCCGCAAGTTGGAGAAAGGTGACACCGGCTTCTATCATGACGGTGCCAGCCTCCAAGTCAAAGTCGTAGATTTTATTGACATTCTCCGTGCGGATAATTTCGGTATCCGGGTCATCAGAGCACATAGTATCATACCACATATGCGCTTTACCTGAAGCACGAACCTTTCGTCCGGCTTTGATAGCATCCCGTACATGCTGTTTAATACCGTCGACGTCGGTGGGATCATGGATTGCGACGACATCATTGCAAGCGGGGGAGCCGGGGCCATCGAAGGTGTTATAAGGAATGGCAGTAGCAGTCAAGGCAAGTGCCAGGGCCAGAGCTGCAAACGGCCGAAGTGACAGCATTTCCGATACCCACGCTGACGAGACAATGATGAAACTGGGTGGCTTGACAGCACATCAGATATTGCAAGCTGCGGGGGACTGGGGCAATCCCCAATATTTAAATTTCGAATTCCCTTTACGCTAAGGAATTCGACCATTCGTGGTCATCGTGCATTATTGCCATGAGCCAGGGCGTTCCAACAGCCCTCGTCCGCATTTCCATCACAAGCTTGTTCCGTGGAGCATCGCATCCACATCGCTCCCACGCGCAATGGCCCAAATGCAACCGGATAAACTAGCTATCCTGGGGTTCCGCAGCTTTGGCCACCATCTCGCTTAGCAGTAGGCATATCCATTCGGCCATCACATGTCTTGATCTGAATGCTGAGGATTGCACTCCCCGGTCAGAAATTGACAGACTAATAAAGGGCCCGGGACACCCATCACGTCAACGATGATTCAGCCCAACGGGGAAACAACCTCTCAGCCGAATCGACAATTAAACAAGTAACAGGGATGCAGGGGAAAGCCTGAGAGAGAGAGCGGTTACAGGTCTTTTGCGTTGTTGTGCAGGTTGCAATAGTTACATAGCTGTAGACACCGAAATTCCGGGGTGATTGGAAAGCCTCGGTGGGCGTCGATGGGGACGCTGATCACCGTTCCCCACCATTTAGTTAGTTATACGCTAGACTCTGGCGAGCGTTGTGATCTGCATATTTCAGGGGAGGAGGGTCTTGAGAGGATTGCAGACAGGGTATCCCAAACCACATCTGGTGTAGTCGGGCATAAATCTGCCGAACTTGTCGTGGGCTGGATGGAGGTTGTATGGGAGTTGTTGGTCCAGCCGAGCCGAGCTGGAGAGAAGACACTTGGGATATAACTGCCGAGAGGGCGAGACAACCCCTGAAAACAATAATGCCGAATATCTCCACACTTTCGCCTGCATGTCCTCCTTGTCTGAAAAATGAAGGGAAGCCATTTTGTCTGAGTGGTTTTAAAATGTGTAGTTATAGCACACGAGCCTTGGTGTGCTACGAATTGCAGAGCTATATAGTCCGTCCACATTAGAAAATCAACTGTAAACAAGCACCCACCTCCCAGCTCACAACATTGGATCGTGCAGCTGTAAGAGCTTAATCATCCCGTGTGCTAAGAGCTCTGCTGCTTGGAATGCTGCTTGAGATGCTGCTTGAAGCTTGATTTATATGAAAGAGTGTTTATTGTATTACAGCTGAAGCAATTGCAGTAATTGAAGCGGTAGTTATCTGCTTGGTGGGTGGTGGCTATCTATACAGACTGTTGCAACTTTCTATATGAGCAATCATGTGAGCATGCATTTTTCAATCAATCATATTACAGAATGGGGCCGCAACATCGCTTCTTCTATTCTAATCAGGTTAACTGTTTCGAGAAGTCCAAGCTAACGAAAACTTGAAAATGAAGACTGAAATACAGATTACTCTAATACTCATTTTCCAATAAAGGCCTGTATTATATCCTAGAATCAATTTTGTGAACAGAGGCTAGGAACCTCCTGACATCTTTATAGCTGCCCATTTAAATTGTGTTCGAATGCTACACGATTACCTAGTTGTTGAAGAGATTCTTTTCTTGGACCCTACCACATTTTCATCTTTCAAACTTGTGCTCGCCATGATGGATGGAGGTGAGGCTAGTGGTTCGTAGTCTCAGAGGGGACTCTCGCCTGAAGTTCTAGCTCAAACCTCTCTTTGCCATACTGTTCATCGCGCAGTGTTACCATCATATCTGACCCAGGGGGGAAATCAGATTCAAAGATCGGCTCTCCTACACCTCGCATATTAGCAAGCACAGATTGTCGAAAATGCCATCGGAGCAGCTCATCTGAGACATGAGTATTTGTGTTTGGATCGCGGCAGACAGGATCCAATATTCTTCCATCAATTCCCCAGCTGCCAGGCCCAAACTCAACAATCTTGTAATCATCCTTTAATACATTAGTATAGGAAAGCAAAACTTGGGCTCGAAAGCACTTACATCTGGGTTGATGGAGAACAGATACTGGTCAAAGCGAGTGTGCAGATGTTCTATCATCAGCAATCCATTCTGAATGGAATGAATTTTGGATGTTCCCACTGCATCTTCCGTTATCCAGCGTGAATAGTTTAAATCAATCCAGAGGCTCTCCTTGTGCAGTGGAAATATATGTGCGGCCTCAAATCCTACCCAGTCGTCCCACTGCGCCCCAGGATTGACCTGTCCAGATATGACACATTTCCCATCTCTAGCACGAACTCCATCCCGGAATTTATCTTCACGACCTGAGACAGAGTGGCTGGAGAGTCGAGCAAACCACGGTTCATTAGTCACTTGAATAGATCCTTAGATTAATTAGCCGAGGTCTGACTGGCGTGGCTTGTAGAATTCAATAAAACTGTACCTGTAGAGTAGATATCATAGTCTCCAAGCGCAACTGGGTTGTTTGAAGGTGTAACAGTTCGGCCTGAGGTTCTGTTCCGAATAGTCCATGCGTGTTCCGCTTCCACTATTAAAAGCACCTCACTCAGGATCCAGATGAGATTTTCTTCAGTGAGTGAGCCATTCTGGTAAAAGCCCCCAATACTAGTGCCCGTTGATGCGTCATAAAAGTGAACGTTTCGGTACGCAGCTCGATCGCGTGGCATGCTGTACTGACTCTGTAGGCACAGGACAGGAGTACAGCATGGACGCAAAATGCAGTTACCATTGAGCAGTGAACTGAGGCAGTGTGCAGGGTAAAGACATTGGATGTTGAGATAAGGTTCTAAGAGAAGGTAAATAACTAATCATATTCATATGTCATGTAACCGCCACCACCAGAACCAAGCAGGAATCAGATAACTTTGCTAGTAATAATTATTTACTAAACACACTTCTTAAGTTCATAATCTATTCTGTCATGATATGTGTGGGCTCACTATTACAACTTATATCGCCGCGCTTGCTCAACCTGTAGTAGCGACTACAGGGAATGCTGTTGGGCCGCCATAGTTTGCCATGAAAGACTTGCCCGTGAGGCGCTTATGGAAGAAGCTGTGGGTACCATAACTATGGCGATGACTATGTTGCCCATGCTGTATACGCAGGATTAGCCGCGCTTGTGCTATCGTGTTGGCGAGATCTTTGCCGTTCTTGGTGATGTTGCAGTTGACACCGGTGATCGCGGCTGCTGCGCTTTTGACACATCTATAAACGGAGGACTCCCTCCTGCTCTCGCTTGGCCAATTCTCCCATCGCCTTCTGGCTGGGCAGTACGTGGAACCCTCTATCTTTTCCGCGCCATGCCATTGATTGGGGCGGTGGAGAATCCCTTTTGTCTTCCATATTTGCAGTGGCTCGGCTTTTTGCGCGTACCGTGCGACCTACATTAACCCAAACATCATTATCAGAGGCAGGGACGGTTCCCTCTTATTTTCCTTTGTCCTTGTCCTTGTATGTTAAAAAGATAATCGATTCCTTTGCTTTCTTTACCTATTCCTTTCTCGCTCCACAATTCTTTTGGTCTAATTTTATTTTTTGCGCGGTCGCCCGCGCGGTGAGGACGGCGCCCTCCCCTTCTAGGGTGGGCATGAATTCTAGCCGTGAGGTGAACGCGGCCACGTCGACTTCCCCCGGGTTGTATAACATGACGTCCGCGGCCCGTAGCCTCGCAGGTTGGTCAGAGCTGTAAAGGTGGGTGGCAATTCCACCCGTTGTGGTCGGGGTGCCTGTTGTCGCCATTCTTCTCAGGGGGTTCCATCCACTCGCGTCGTCGCGGGGAAGATCATGCCAGGGGGTTTGGAAGGTTACGTCGGGGAAAGTCCCAGCGATCATTTCAAGGCGGGTCGGCATCGGGATCGCGTCTCATTCTATTCCTATCAGCATGTTTTGGAAATCCGCCCATCGTGCTCGTCCTCCGTGACCACCACCACCTCTCCTGCCTTGCTGGATTTCGGCCATTTAGCCGCTGCCTCCATCTCTTTCACCTTGCTGAACCCTAGCACAAAGGCTCTGAGGGACATATTCTCCACCTTACCGTATGCCTGCTTGCGATTCAACGAGCAGCGCGCACCCTTGTTTCCCCACTGGCAGTTGGCACAAGCGCCATGCCCCTGCTGCTGCCCTGCCGAATCCTCGGGGGCGACTACGCACTCTGTAAACAGACCATTGCCTAAAACACAATGCCCGCATGCCCGCACGGCCAACTCACCCCTTGTCTAGAGATTGCTACGTCGCGGTTGGAGCCTCCCTTTGGATCGATTGATCGTGGTGTAATTACTCCGTCGTCGGTCATTCGCCAACGGAGGATTCGCTCCGGCTCTCGATAGCGAATCCAAACTCTTCTGAACCTAGGAGGCAAGCAATAGCAATATCGCGGCCAGTCCGAATTTGTCTAGTTGTTGAGGAAATTCTTTTATTTTTGCCCCCACAGCCAGACGGTAGCCAACGGTGGTGATAGTTCAGCGGCATAAACAGTATGGCGAAGGTAGCTCATTTAGTGAGCGTGTAACGAAGCTTGTCTGAACACAATTCATGAGTATTGCAGAGGCTGAAAGAGATCATCAAGTATTCATTTCATGGCAAGTTTTGGCGGCAGTGAGGTGCTCATAGCCCTCCTCAATTCTCAGGAGGTAGGTGTGTGGAGAAGGTTGAGCTTGGTGCTCCAACATACCCCTGTGAAGCATTCAAGGAGCTTGGATATGAGAGGTATGGCATATTGGTTCTTTCCAGTGATGGCATTCAGGTTGCAGTAGTCAGCACAAAATGAGACTTTACTGCTTCTTGGAAACCAGGAACTTATGCTTAAATCGTGGCGGGGGCAGCAGGGGCAGCACGGGCAAATGAATGAGGGATGTTAAGCACTGATAAACTAATAGCTTGACAGCACGACAACCTGTATATCAGCACGGGAGGAGCGGCGTTCTCTTGCTGCAGCAATCTCAACATTAGCTTCTTCTTGGGTCGTTCAACCGATCGCTACAGCTAGAGCAGTCCGCAATGACCACAGCTGTACTGTCATTAGATGTGCTATATGAAGAGATTCTTTTCAACTGCCAACTTGCAGAGGGGCCGGGTGTCCTGCTGGTCCTGCATATTTCTCATAGCCAGGGCCGCAGATTCTCTCGTTGCCTGGACTTGTGCTTGATTGATAGGGGCAAACATGAAATCGTCTGAATCGGAATCGTTGGAGATGAGGGGGTGCATGGTCTTGCTGCTGCAACGGGTGGTTATTTGGGTTAGGCTTAGGGTAAGTTTGATCAATTGCTCCAGACCACCACAGCTGAGAACAATATCACATTCCTCGTTCTCTCTGTGGACCCGGCGAATGTGAATTCCCGCCGGTCCGGATTGGCCAAGCGCCAGCCATCCATCAGAGCGCCGCTTTCCATCACACTCTCTAGAGCTCGCTACACTCTTAGGCCTTTCTCACTGTTGAAATCCCCCAAGACCATATCGACTTTTCCCCACCCCGATTGCCAGCTGGGGGGGGGGATGCAAAAGAAGATCCTGGAAACGGATCATCATTGAGACACTGGCAGAATAACCACTGGCGCTCTTGGTAACAGTCACCTCCTGTGTCATAATAGGATGAAGGTGAGCAGCTCCATCACGGAATTGCCACATCTCAAGGTGGACTCGGTGATTGCAGCTGCTGCGCTTTTGACACATCCCAGTTGTCGAGGAAGTTCTTTTATTTTTGCTCTCTCAGATATGCAGGATAGAAATGTCTGAAATCTGACTTTAGCCAGCGTATTTGAGCACATGAGTTTACTAATTAACCCATGCCAGTATCTGTGTTTGGAGCATCCCATCACATTCCGCACAATTTGGCAACTTCTCGTTTTGAAAGAGTGGAATATGCAGATAAGTTTTTAACAGTCCGTCAGCTGCCAGTATTTTGCAAGTTTTCACAACGGCGTTGGGAACGAGGCCGAACTTCTCAGTTGATCACTGATGAAGTCTCCTGAGGTGTCCAAAGAATAAGGCTTGAATCCAGCGACGGAGACATATGGGAAATAAAGAAGTGAATTCCATCACCATCCCTGCATTGGTGCCATGAAAAAGGCAATACCAGGTTGGCTTCCATGTCCTTCTGGAGCTCTGTGATTTTATCCCTACTTTCTTCCTGCCATATTTATTCCAGAACCCCCTCGCACGAGCCACTTGAGCTTCCATCTCCAATGCGCAAAACGCGTCCGAGTGAGCTTGCTATGGTAGAAGCAGTGGGAAACGATTTGGCTACTTTGCGGGTGCACGCGGTGTTGTGTGGTGAACATTTGGTGTTTTGCACCAGCGGCAATGAGACGGCCAAAAAGTGAAGTTCATGCTTGCATGCGGAAACCATTCTGGTCGTCCTTGTAAAGGACGGTTGAATGAAGTTGGTATTCATCACCCATGAGGAGAATACCTTTGCGATTCCCGACTGTATGGAGTCCTTGGTAATGAACGTCTTAACCATTTGCACTTGTCTTTCTACCAGCCCGATGTGGTACTCCATATAGAGGGTCCCAATGGAAATTGCCGATGCAATGTATAGTCTAGGGCGCTTTCCGGGATTCTCTATCGTCATAGCGGCTCCCCCGAAAAGGGCTGAAACGAGCGCGATATGGCCCCATTCGCTAGTATCTGCAAGATAAGGCAGGCAGTTTGTGCAGGGAGCACGGCCGCCACGGAATCAGCACTTATTGCGGTGCGGGAATTCGAATTCCCTCGCCACATGATTATGCAGGCGTATTGCTATTTTCGAAAGGCGCTGGTTGGATTCTGGCGATTCGGTGGTGCATTCGCATTGTCAGGGGCAGCCAGAGTGTTGCTAAAAACACTGTCTCGCGTGGTGAGTATTCGCGGACTACCCACCCAACCCCAAGCCAACAACACCAGAAGATGCTGGAGGAACACAAGCATGAAGATAAGTAGACGTTTTGGCCTCGCTTAAAGTAGGGCCAAGATTGTCCAAAGTCCCCAGAAAGCCCACTGTCCCTATCGAACTACAGTCATCAAGTCTTAGAGAGAAAGACTCACGGGCGGCGATAGTAGATCCCGTTTGAACTGCTTGTAGGCGCATCTGTCTCGCTCTCGTTCCACCAAGGTAAATCACCACCACGAAAAAATAATTATATTGGGAAAGCTTTTTAATGGGGTCCCCAACGAATGAAGTCAACACCATGAGTTATCATTCTTGCACTGCAGGCTCACGAGGTCCCTACGTGAGTCACTGCTGAGGCTCTTTCTCGCCATGTACCCAAGATTCATTTCATCTGAGGGGACCATACTCGCAATTTCATCGGCCCGCCCTAGGGAATCCTGGATACTGTTAGGGAGGTGGAATGTCAACATCTCATAATACAGGTCTGCAAACGTTGGATCTGTCTCGAAGTATTCCATCCAGAATTCTATGTCCGTCCCATAGTGGAGGTTGATGTAGTCGAGGCGGTAGGAGATGAATATGACAGCCACATTGACAACCTTGGAAGTTCGATGTTACGTTCTTTTTTTAAGTGTGGGTCAATTGGTGAGGGCGAAGGGACCCGGCCCGACAGGAATTTAGAGGAAAAAAAACAAACAAGCATTGAGAAATATAGGGGTATTCAGTTTGGAAATCTGGTTTTCCCAGCCGCCAGTATTGCAGGATACTGATTTGTGGCCTTTCAAGCCACATAACATGCACCGGGACCCCTCTTTTGCAATCGCTCGGTCTTGTTTTGTAGTTCCAATTTCCAGGGTTTTGGTCCCCAGTTGGGGCGGCGTAGCAAAAGAATCAAAAACATTCTCATGGGTATCTTTGCCAAAACTATCTGCTGTATATGATATGCCGGGACTGGTGCATTTTTCACCTCGAACATGGTATTGAAGGCTGCCTGGATGTCCTGTGCCGTATCGATTGGGCCGCAAGTTACGCTATAGGTAACTTAAGGGGCCGGTGCTGTCTGCATTAGCAAATTTTGCTAGCTGCATTTCAATCATGCCATCATTTATCAAAAACTTTGCCTCCTGGAACTTCTTTAATCCTGAATCCTGACGCAACTGGCTTTTGTAAACAATCACGTAATAGCTTGTAGCTGATGAAATGATTTTTGTTACCCCCTGGCCGGATTTTTCAGTCAAGAAACTAAAAGGCCTCTTGTATGTTGTTGCGCGCTGAGGCAGCGCCCTATCTAAACTTACCCATATGGCCCGTCCATCGGCAATAAGACAGGCGGGCTGGTCCAAATTGGAGAGCCTGGTGTTCTTCGCCGGCTTAGCCGGGGTGGCTGGATACGAGTTGGGGCTTGGCGGACGTTCTTTTTCAACAAAGTCTTAGCGGTTAGCTGCCACTGGCTCACCTGCAGGGACGCCGGACCGAGGAATCAGTGTCCACGAATTTCGTCATTCGAATGCAGCTTGTCGTCTTTTCTCGAGACAAATATGGCAATTTTGCCGCCAAGGAGAGCAGCCCTCGACTCCCTGCATCCGTGCGGCCCTGATTTTCGTATATGATTGCGTAGTACCCTTCGTCGAGGAAATGATCTTTTGGACTCCTTTTCCGACTTTTTCAGTCGGAAAATTGAACATCTTTCTTTAAACTGGTGCGCGTTTCGGGGGCGTCTTTTCCAGTTGCTCATATGGCACGGCCGTCCGCAATGAGTCTGGACCGTCGACCCCGGACAATCTCGCATTCATTGCAGGTTTGGCAGCGGGAAGCGTGGCTTTCAAGGAAGTTGATGAGTATAATAACCATGTTGATGGTAGAGACACCTTCGGACCATACATCACGCCAGCGTTTGAGATCCACATACGGCTGTGAGAATCTGACTTCATCCACCCTGACCAGGTTTGGCTTCTCGTCAGGTGCCGTATGAGTAATAGCAATAACTGTCCCACATCAAATAAAGTTATATGCTGTCCGCGCATTTGTCACATCAGTAGAATCCTGAAGGATGAAATTGTCCTCCTTGATTTCGGGTTAAAGATGTCAGGGAGTCGTCCTGCCAACGCCGCTTCCACGACCCAAGCCTCGTGTCATAGAGGGGGAAGAATCCCGCAGCATGCAATATTTTTGCTGATCGCAGTCGGGTTTTGTGCACGTCTTAGCAGCTCAAATGAGGGTTAACTTACTCTTCATGAGTACTTCCTGAAGCCATCGGTTGGCGTTCTCAATCTTACCGGTCGATTTCGAAGACCCCGTGGGTCTGAAGTTGATGATAATACCATATCTCTTCGCCCAATCCTTAAGGATTTGACTTATGAATGGTGATCCTGGGTCGAGGTAGAACTCAATGATGTCAGGTCTAGGGAGGATTTGCATGACCCTCTCCAGGCATATTAACACATGCTCTGGCAATTGCCTACGTTACGGTGACGGGGACCGGAGGCAGGAGTTTGGGGGCCCAGGTCCTGTGGAACTTGGTTCCAAATTTTTCCGCAAGTCGGGATTGTCAACTCTACATTACATTAACGTAAGCTCAACACAAGGTAGAATGGGATATAACCTACGCCAACTGCCCGAGCTCTGTTGCATGAACAGAGTCTCCTCAGTTGACTGTGGTATCCCGCATGCTTGTCTTTTGCTGCCAAGAACCATTAGTAAGCACAATGCCCCTTGCCAAGCGAAATAGCCATCAACGGAAACGAGGGCGAAAAGGGGGGAAACTTACAGATTAGTAACCTAAGGTTGCTTGCTCGGTCATTTGAGCGAATTGAAAGAGTTGTCTGACCTTTTCAAGTGCTTCCGCATTGTAATGGTATGTCTGACGGAGGGTATCCGTTCATATCCAATTCGAGATCAAACCGCTTATCAGACTCGTAAAGTATTCAGCAAGAGCCGACCAGGCGTTGGCAACTGTGAATGATAAGAAGTGAGATTGACAGCGAAGAGGGACCATCTCTACCTGCGCGGGTACAATTTTGTACCAACTGGATCATTGAGCAGGCACCATACAGGTGCACAACAGTATATATATTGAGGATATCACCCCCAGTTCCTAGCCCAGCTGTAGCTAGAATGATGCTCATCATACCACTTCAGAGATTCTTGACACTGCGGGGAGGTGCTGCAGCTTCCCCCACACCCCGGAATATTTTTGTTAGATCGCCGTCTCCGCCGCGACATGGCTCCCATATTTCGAAACGTCGTACAAAACCTTCGTGTAAAAGGGGGTTTTGCGCGAGAAATCGCCAGAAGCGGCAGAAGCGGCGCAGACAGGGGGGTGGACGGGACAGACGCCACAGGTGGAGCAGGGGCAGGCGCAGCAGCGGAGGTAACACTGAGGCCACCATCATCAAAAGAAATCCTAAGCTCCATGCCTAATTCCTTTGCCACTGACTTCTGCAATGGGTAAATGAGTAACATCTTGGTACTGCAAGTGTCATGAGCCAACTCCTCACGAGTAGATTTGATGAAGTTTTGACGGAGAAGCATAATGATCTTTTTATGTTAATATTAACACATGATACATAAACTTCAATAAATGTGAGTGATGAATCACTCCTAGTCTGATCATGATGTCTCAAATCATACTAGTTAGTAAGTTAGTAATGTGCTCAACGGGCTACTGTATTGCCCAATATCGTCCCTTTGTGGCAGAGACATCAGATTAGGGCTTGCAAGTGCCAAGCGCTTTCTCGTCCCATCTCATAAACATGTCCTCGCCTGAGGACTTCCTTAGTAGAGTATACTGGCAACGTAGGCGAAGACGGCAAACATAGCCGATCGAGGGAGGATGTTTGTCAACACGTAAGCGAGGGCAGGTTGAGGGCCATGGAAACGGAGTTGTGTTCCCTGTGACTGTTGGGGGCGTTCTTTATGAGGACGCGATCTAGATATAGTATTGGATAAGGTCGGTGGCGGCCCAATCGTTGTCCGTGGTTTCGTGTTCTTCGTCATTTTTAGCCCTAGGCAAATCGTAAATTGTACATATTCCTATGATGTTGAGGTGAATGTTGACATTAATGAAATCAACTCCAATCTGGCTAAGAGTTGAGATGACAACATCAGCTTACGCCGGATGTAATAGTCGACGATCGAATACGATTCGTTGGGGATCTATAACAATATTTGTTAGCATCTAGCCTTTGCCTAAGGGCGGCATACAGTGAACATACGGCATAGCATTTCAACCCACGAAAATGGCCGTTATCACATGCATGGTGCAACGGTGAGACAATACAACGATGCAATGGGCCACCCTCACTGGGATGCAGGCAGCATCCACACCCCTCCCGCGCCCTTGTGGCATAATGTGTATTATAGTGGGCGTCAAGCGCCGTGAATTGTTCGGTGAGTTGCTGGTTTGTCGTATTTTGAACCGACATGACTATATAATCAAATCATTTGGTTAGAGGTGAGCTTAATCATCATCTATGATTAAGATCTAACTTACTTTCGTTGAATGGATAGAACGGCAGGAGGCAGATGCAACAGCAGGTAAAAAAATGTTGTGCGCAGGAGAGAGGTATGTTGTTGCTGGCTGAAAAGAAGATGAAGAAAAAGAGGTGGGACGATCATATTTATACTTACAACTTGGTTGATATAGCTAAAACTGGCAATACAATTGCTATATGGTCGGGGATAATAGAGCGAACAGATGAGGGATGGAGTAGTATTAATCTCATCAGAGTAGTTGTTGAGGTAGTTTGATATGATCGAATAGTATTCATCATCGGGCGCCTAGCAGGGCCACTAGAGCGGATGTCATTCGCGGTTCGAGAAAGGCATATGGGTGGTTTTGTTCGGTTTTCCTGTCCTTCGATTGAATTTGCTCGTGATTCCCCATTCTCCTTAGCTCTGACTGTCTTGGATTGCATCGTCCGCTTTAAAAAACGTATTTGATGAGTCTGAGAAACAATCTTAAATGAGTCTCGTCCCGCGATTAGGACCACCGCTTTTGAGAACTTGTCGGTTATGTTAGTATGATATCGCAGCTGTCGCTTACGGGTAGGAAATCCATGGTAGCGGCATTTTATGCCATCGGAAAAATGCCCTACTGGGCCCGACAGGAACAAACTATGCTGGCGGTTAATTATTCTTTGAAATGCTCCCCGCTCGTCCGTGTTCCAGGGGCCCGATATATATTAGCCTCCACCGATTCGGCTACCTCTGACATCGGTATCTGGCACAGGATTTTCATCCTTAGCTTTTGTAGAGTTCATTCAGCGAAACCAACTCCTCTCCCTCCTCTTCGATATCTTCATTGGACGAAGGAGGAGGGGGGGGAGCTAGACCACTTGCTTTGCCAAATCAGGTTGAGGTAACCCACCAAATCTGTGACTTTGTTGAAAGCCGGCGTAGCAGTATTTAGCGGCAACGTGTAATATTAGATTTCAGTGACAAGAATGACGAGAAATAGCGAGAATAGCGAGAATCACCCAGCGGTCCCGTTTGTCGAATAAGCTGTTTAGCCAGGCATAAACGGCGAGATAGAAGGTACATACATACTGCTACCAGAGGAAAACTCCAACTGATCGTATTCAGCCGGAGTAAGAAAGCTGGAGGATTCCATTCTGTGAAACTCTTTGACAAGCCACTTAATATGGCTATCCTCCAATTTTTCTGTTGACAGTTGAGAACAGTCGAGACAGTCATATCATTCGCTCTGCGCGAAAAAATGGTCCATGAGCATTAAGGGAATCATTCGAAATACCATGATAAGGAGAATTCCTGCCAGAGGGAAAGGTTAGGCAATAAAGATGGCTCGTAAATATTCGACGTTGGAAGTCGACAGGTAGTGAAGCCACATATAGAAAAATAATAGATAATATAAAATATAGAGTAGGGCGATACAGAAGGCAAAAGCCTTCTGGCTTGGATAAAGGGAAAAAGAAGGAGACAGAAGTAGAAGAGGGCGAGGGGAGATATATATACGTTTTCGAAATGCACTCGCATGGGCGCCAATACTATGAATGGGGATGGGGGAATAAGGGACGGTGAAGCCAAGTGGCCGAGAAGACCAGGGTACTTGGTATCGCCATGAATATCCCGGGGAACATTAACTCAAGCGCCGCATTTAGCTGCCTAAAGGGAAATTGAATATGGAAATAGGAATCACCATATTTGCCAGTCTCCAGATTGCGTAGGTGAAATGCTAGAACGGACAGGTGAAGGCGGGGAATCTCAAAATTGTATGATTGGGTGAAAGATGACAAGGAGAGCAGCAATGGGCCAAAGAAATTATCTCTTGAGATATAGTTAATTGAACGTAAATCGCCATAATATCATCGTAAATACTGATGGAGAAACGCCGGTCTAGGGATTCCAAAACAAACAAATGAGCGGAGATAACCGTGCAACATATGTAAACGGACTCCGGCACCCTTGGGTGGCAACAAATGCTCTTTATATATGTAGAGATTCCAGCGTGAGAGGGAGCGGGTTACGCTGGTACGTCGAAACTGGTTCCACAGCCACAGCTACTGGTTGCCCTGGGGTTGTTGGTAATTTTAAACTGGCTTCCTATCAGCTCCATTGTATAGTCAACCGTGCTACCACTTAGAAGCTCCAATGATGCCGAATCCATAACAACTTTGGCTGCGCCGCCAACAGGCTTTCCGTCCGGTGACGATTCTCCTGAAGCCTCTGGCTCCGCTTCAAAAATTGTATCCTCTTCTGGGTCGATGTTGGATGCGGGATCGAGGGTCATTAGGTACTGGAAACCATGACACCCCCCACTCGATACTGTGACGCGGAGATGATCTTGTACAACTCCTTCCGGGATCACTGGGAGAGTAGGCTTTTTAGACGAGGGATCGGTAATCTCCCGTAGGCGCTAGTAGGTTAAAGCAAGTTAGCAATTTTATATCAGAGGCAAGAAAGACACCTGTAACTGCTCGAAACAACAACAAAACGTGCATCTAACAAGTGTAATTAATGAAGCGAAGAGAACAAAAAAAAAAAAGAGGAAAAAAACATACAACAGCCGGGATTCGCTGGTGGTCACCCACCCAACTACTAACCGGCCGGCGAGCGGCTTAAGTACGGCTGAGCGGACGGGAAGCCCTGCTTTCCGCTCCCTATGGTCGTATGTGCTTGTTTCCTCATGGACAGCCAATTTATAGCGGGTTTCCCAGCTCATTTCCCATAGTAAAACAAAAAAGGAGCGTGTCATTCTTTCCCCCATAGTCCCGGCTACCAGTCGTTTACGGTTCACAACACAAAGGAAAAAAAAGAAAAGACAAGAGGCAAAGTTCCATACCTGCGCTGCACGGGGAGAGATCTCAATCATCTGAGGCTTTCCCTCGTCATCCGTCCGCGGATTCAATATCACCCTCGTCGCCTGCTTAGGTTGTGTCGTTGAGAATGCAGATAGTTGCTGAGGAACGGGGAACGGACTGGATTTTCGAGATGCTTGGCTACATCGAGCATTCGGGCGATACACATACGGGTGCAGAAACGGGAGGATTGGGAGGACTGAATGTGAGGCATAGTATTGAGAGGATACAGAGGACTTTGTGGTTATGGAGAGTGCTCGGCGGGATTGGCGGACGAAGGTTGCAGCGGGTGAAACTTGAGACTGCGCAAGCCGGCAGCCCGCAAACGCGAGCAGCTGCTGGTTCATGGCTGCAATGTATATGGTGAATGGTCAAACCGCGCAGGATATCCCATTAAAAAGCATCCATTTGGCGAGAAACAGGAATGTGCTGATTGCGGGGCGAACAGTTGCTCTTTTTCTACTGATTTCAACAAAGCCGAAAGCTCGGATTACTAACGATGGCAAAATACTCCGCATGATTACCATGTTTCCTATTGGCCATGGAGCCATACCGCCTTCCGCTAGGCATGCTGACTAATCCTCCCATTTCCGCCCCGCCCGGGATTGACATGGCGATGGATTGTATGTATGGACGATTTCTGTTCATCGTTGGTAATGGAGCCCCAGGTACCTTTGGTCATTTAATAACATCGGTGTGGAAAGCATTTGCATAAAGAAAAAGAATAAATATACTAACTGGAACACATCTTGAATACAATCTTTGCAAATTAAGAATTAAATATTTTGATACGGATTACATTAAGAAATAGCTGCAACTAATAATATGACACCCCTCCCTTAGCCAAAGCTGTTTTTTTTTCCCCTTTTTCCCCCTTTTTCCCCCTCTTTCTCTTTTCGTGGATTAATCTGCATAAACAGGGAAAAAAGAAAACGAAAAATTATAAACTATTCAACAATGTATTCCACAAGAACGAACCAAGAACCAGGATCCATTTACGCCCATTCATTAGATTCACGCAGCTACTCCTCACCCTCCTCCTCTTCGGGAAAGCGCCTCAGCATATCCTCAAGCTTGTCAAGAGGAGCCTCCAAAAAGCTCACAACAGTCGCAAACGCCGGGTTTTTAGGAGTATGCGGGTGAGCGCGAGTTGGCACGAACATCTTGGTCCTCTTGAATTTCGTCGCCAAAGATTCAGACTCATCTAGCTGAATGACAGACTCCAAGGACGCTAGATCCTCCTCTTCTTCCTCCTGAATATGTTTATTCAAACGTTCCATTATGCCGTCCAGCGTCGGGCGGAACTCTGGGTCCTGAGCGGACATGTTCTGGAACTTGTACAATTGTTCCTTGATCTGTCCCACCGAGTTTTGACAACAGTCAACGATTTAAACACAGATTTGCACATTTGAGCAGCTATTTAGAGTGGGTTAAGAAATATGCGAGTAGGATCAGTGAGGACGGACCTCGTGTTGCTCTCTTCTATCTTTGTCCGCCATGATCTTCCCATGGTCCATATAGCTTTCGAGAGCTGGGTTGACAACAAGCTCTTCCGCTACGGTATAACGAGCGAGTTCCCACGTGAACTGTTATCATAAACGAGACATTGTTAGAAACATTTGCTCGTGGGGCATAGCCCGTAGAATTACCTGATTACCCCAACGGGTTCCCGTTTCCTCATCCCCAGCATTGATAATCTTATCATGATATTCCCGCAGCAACCGATGGTCCTCCTTGACAGCTTCGGAAATCCTGACCATTTTGACCCGCGGACCACGTAAACTTAGCTAGGGTATTGTAAGGAGAAAGTAGTTGCAAGCACTGCGCAAATAAAACTGTTTTAACGGTTCTTTTCAAATAAAAGATTCTTGCTTAAAGCTAGCAGAACGGTTATATGAAAGGGAATGGGGGAAAGCATATCGTGGCAAAATACATCAGTTGGTGGCGGACGTATCCAGATGTCGTCATGATGATGTTTATCGTTGTTTTCGTTCCACATACGGGCGTGCAGTTTTAACTAAACGCAAATAAAACTCAATTGGACAATATCCAACTTAAAGAACATTTCTAATAGCCACATGAGGTGTGCGACATACAGGCTCGTATGTGATTATTGTCAGTGCGAGTAAAACAAAATGATGGCAGAAAAATCAAAATGAAAAAAAAATAAAAACATCGCCAGGGTGGAGGGAAAAAACGGCATAAAGCACGATCCACCCTACCCTTCACCAAGAACTCGCAGAGAATCGACAAGATAACAGACTTATTCTCAGCTCCGAGGGGTACACGGCGTGGAAGCTCATATGGAGCTAAAGGAAATGGAAAGAAAACAAATCTCGAAAACAAAACTAGTGAGAAAAGAAAATAAAGGACGAGTCAAAACAGGGCTGCTAGAAACGAAGGCAAACGTCGTATAAAGCACAGTCCTGCTGAGTCAAGCACTTGGAGAAATTTCATAACAAGGATACGTACACCCACCTCAAGTTAAGGAAAGAATATGACAACACAGATAAGCAGTAGGATCCGTTCTAGGGCTGAGCTGTTCCCTGTGCCCAAGCTGACCCATAATGGAAACACTATGTTTGTTTGCCATTGCTGAATTCGATGGCGCATGTCAGAGGTACGGTACAAATAAATCATATCCTCTTTACTTTCTCTCAAACCCAGCTTATTTCAATCTGCGGATCGTTGGGCCCCAGGTTACGCCCCTGGAAGTAATTATCAGCCGCAGAGCATGCCTGTTCCACTGTCCTTCGAAAACTGAAATTGCAGATGGCATCCGTAGGATGCACAACACACGCTTCCTCAGGTTTCTCCTCGAATTTCTCAAGGCGCTGAAGAATGTCGCGGATGCCCTTGCGGCGGAAATCTGGGATAAGGGGCGAAGCGCCGAGTCTGCGCAACTCGATTATGTAATGGAAAACTACTCGCTCCAGGCGGTTGCACATGTCACTAGTGACAAGGGAGTTGATGGGGGAGCATAGGCAGTGGTAGAGAATGATTCGTATTTGCCCTTTGATATTGTTCAGGGATTCTAACCATGATATCAGCAGGGGTCTTAAATGGCTACAAGGCATTTCAACCACGATAGCTTGTGAAAATGACACGAAACTTACTGATAAGGCCGCCTGGTAGGCACATATACGCTGGTCGAGTTCCGATTGGGTCGCTTTCGGCGATAATGTCCGAAGACTCGTACACCAGCTTCCTCGTCCAGACCATGAATCCCTCCTCGCAGCGAAAATAACAACAGAGTAAGACCATGTTATAGAGGTCTGTATTCGACAATGTCTTGCCTGATAGTGTCTCCCACCACTTGCGAAACCACGGTGCCATTTTATCGCGTTCTAATTCGTACTTGTCGCAAGCCAAAATGGCATGCCGCATCTGGCCGATTGAAACGTTTTCCAGGTAAGTGGAAGGGATATTAGCATGCATTATTCTCAACCACAACCCCATGCCTGCGATATTGTCTTCTTCCAACACGATGGTTTTTTGGTTTGTCTCCCCACAGCCACCAAAAAGCATTTTGTTGAAATAGGTGCTGTGATTGGCCAGTGTAGACCTTTTCACTTGAAATGATGCAGACTTTGCCGCTTGCCACGATTCAACGTTCTTTCCAATAGTTATATCCCAGGTTGTTATGCTGTGGTACTCGATCACTACCACTACTAAATCCCCATTTTCCGCAATCTCAATAATCGTGTTTTCACTGCCATCTGGGCCCTTGCTGGTGCTTGCAGCATCCATGTTGTTTTTGGAACTCTCGTTGAAACTGGCCGCCTGGCTGGCCATAGCGTCCGTGTGGTTGGGATCTTCAAACGGACCGAATAAACTATTCCCAGGGCGAAGAGGACCAGGGAAGGTTTGGTTGATGATGCTAAAATAGGTATCAGCTCTCACTTGTGTAGAAAATTGGCAAAGAATAGAGATCGGACGTTCAAATTCTAGCGGAAGAGTAGATCGACAGGGTAGATATCTCGAGCACAGAGGATTGAGGGAGAAAAGATCTGTCTTCTGGATACGTGACGGCCACACAAAAAGGGGTTGAATGAGCATGGTTAGTCGATTGAAGCAAGGGTAAATGACGAATAAATGGAGTATGTGAATCTAGAAGGGGGGAAGGAGGGAACGGGGGAGAAAACCAGGAGAGAAGCTGGGAGAAGGTAGGAGAGCTCTTTCCCAGAATGGCTGGATGGGTGCTATATGAAAATCAGAGACGGCAAGCGAAACCAAAAAGTGCCGTTTGCCCTCTTGAAAGAGGCAGCTGGTAAACAGAACACAAAAGACTGGCTGAAAAGATCAAAGTGAATGAAGCCTTGCACTTGCTAAGGCAACATCGCCACTGTCACTACGGGGATAAATAAAGCCTCTATCTCATTCGCGGATCACACAATCTATTCACATCCTGTTCCTATTCAAGCAATCTTTTTTCTGCGGTACCTTGCTGATGGGTCTTAAACATTTTCAGCTATCAACTTTGCCCGTCTTACTGATAAATAGAGTGGAAAGCTTTCAAAGCTATGTTGGAACGGACTCCCACTTCAAGAAGTTCAGCAGTGACTCAATATCAGCCTGGCTGCACATTCACGCATGCATGAAAAGCGAGAAATTAATATGTGACAAACATCTTATTCACTAATGTAGTGATTAAGATCAGTAGAGGACTAACAGCCAGAAGTTGAGATGGGGAATGAGAAGTTGGAAGAGCGAGCAAGGTTTGAGCTGAAATTGAATGCAGTGTTTTCGCAAGTTCTGGCAACAGGTACAGCAAAGGTAGAGCGCATGGTTGCCCATCAGTAGTATTAGCAACAAGAGGCTACTCATTGTGGATATGAAAAATAGCATGGTAGCGAAATGTTTCAATAGGATATCCGGAGGAGGAGGTCAATTTAAAGAATTATTGGTAAAAAGCTTGGCATAGCTTAAGTGGACTACGGCTATGCAGATCCCAGCCCCTTTCAGAACAAGATGTACTCTATTCTCACTTCAAGCATCGATATATACATCTATCTATACATCTTTAAAGCACAAATCTATAATCAGGTCCATAATTCTCCTCTGCAACAAGTGCCTGTCCTGTCTCCGCCCGCTGTTGGGCGCGTTCAGCAAGTGTTCCATATATCTTATCCAGCTGCCGGTTCTGCCTCGCCAGCAGCGTGCGTAATAGCAGTGCTAGGAAGCAATTGAGGCCCATAAAGGCCGCGCAGATGGACTGGCCCCGAACATACAACGGGCCGTCTGAGAGAGGAAATATGTTACTTCCTAGAAGTGGCCCGCACTGGCCGACAAGATTTAGGATGATGATTCCCATACCACGCCGAGTATCGGACCCTTGGTTGTCTACGAAGCGAAGAGGAATCTCATGTTAGTATATGTGGTTACGTCGTTAATTAAGGGTAGGGAAGTAACTTACTAAGTACCCAGGGCAAGATATTGGCGATGCACGGAAAGACACCACTGGCCGCCATCCATACGCCGATATATCGAGGGATAACAGATGTACACGTAGCAAGCAGAACATACCCAGTAAGTCCCACAATCGACAGCAATGCAATCATTAAGCCTCTTTGTTGATAGCGATCCGCGAACCATGGAGTGATAACACTGGTAAGGAAGGAGAGAAAATAAGGGGGCGCGGACAATCCCTGAGCGTTGATCGATGTGAATCCCATATCTTTCAAGATTGAGGGCAGGAAGACAGGCAGTGACGAATAGCTAACATTGCAGCTGAAGTACATGAGCTATATTCTGAAGTTAGCACACACGGGGAAAGGGCAATATATCACCGTTAAAGAGACAACTACATACTGCTACCAGCCACGATTTAGAATCCAAGAGTGTCTCCCCGATTTCTTTCCAGCTCACTCCACCGACACGTTCAACCTGACCCGCTTGCCTCAGTGCTCTAGCTCTAGCAACCTCTTTCTCCTCCTCATTTAGGAATTTAGCCTTGGCCGGAGAATCAGGAAGAAACCGGAAAACAACCGGCGCCATTAATATAGTTGGTATTCCTTCAACAAGGAACAACAATCTCCAGCTGGCTAGTCTCGTATGGACCGAAGTAATTCCATATGCCAATGCTCCCGCGAAGGTACTTGCAAGGGGCGCCGCAGAAACGAACAAGCCACACCGCAACCCCAATTCATGACGTCGGTAAAAACAGGAGAGAAGGAACGGAACCCCGGGGCCAAAGCCTGCCTCCGTGACACCCAGCAGAAATCTGAGCACCATTTCTGCCTTCCAGGAGAAAACTGCAGCCTGGCAAGTCGCAATGATGCCCCTGTTATCACCAGAAAAATGTCACAAAACAAGGTCACGGTTAAAACGAGCTAGAGCATTGAGGAAAGACAAACCATCCCAGAACCGTAAATGCAGCCCACTTGTGCGGGGGCACAATCTTCCACATCAGCCCCTGGAACTGGAAAGCGAGGTAGGAGATATAAAAGACTGTCAGAAGCCATTCATATCGGTTGCCATCCAGTTGCAAGTCCTCCCCCATTCCCGCGATGCGTGCATTGCCGATATTCGATCGATCCAAAAAACTAAGCATGTCTAGTTCAAGTTTCTATAAATTAATTTCCAAAAGATATTTTCATTTGTTTCGGATATGGTTTTATTGCTCCCTTACACAAAAACCCAAGGAGGGTTGGTATCCTCAGATCGAGCTTTCTCACGACCTGCCGTTCGATCAGTGGGTCGATATTGCCATACTGGCTAGACCCCGCTTCTCCCGCGTGAGGTTTGGTGGTTATTTCTGGGTCCAAAGCATCATTGCTGAGACCACGCTGGTGTGCGAGCAGTGGCTCAGTCTCCATGAGAATCTAAATAGTCCTGACAACGCCCTGCTCAATGGAACAGACGCAGGAAAACAGAGAAAAATTTAGATATATACGAATATATGTTCATCAACAGCATACAGTGTAAGGCTTCCTCTCGGTTGAGGGGAATTCTGACGAACAAAAAGCCCGAAGAGCCGGTCTTAAATAGTGTGCGGAAAGAAATATAACTAAGCTATGTCAGGTGGGTCTTGTTTGCCCAAAGCCAAAAAGACACCAGCAGATCGCCCTTTGTTCACGCGATCCGCAAAGGCACTCTCTTCCCCAGCCTGCTATTGGCCCAGCTCGGTTAAATATCGGCTGCGGCTGTTTCCTCCTGTATGGGTGATTGGAGTCCCGAGTGCTTAACCCACCACCCCGTGGGATGGATCATGGTCAGATCCCCGGGCCAGCGCGGGCATGACGTCTCCATGCGCCCTTTCGTTGTTGTTATTATCCAGGGCATACGGAGCACTTCATACCCAATTCACCTCTGGTCCGGTCCGGTTGAGAGGTTGTTGATTGGGCTGGACCAGTTGATTTCGTCGATGAACGATTTAAAGGCTAAAATTGCTAGCGGCCGTTGGCGCGCGACTTCTGGAACCAATCGCCAACTGCGGGGTGGATGACTCGGCAGTCGAGAACTTGACGATTCAACAAACCCAAATTTTAAATCTTCACGCAATAATAGGGCAGACTGGCTCTATTTATTGCTCTACTATCCGTACTCTGCAGGCAGAGCTTATTATAGCCACCCTATGGTAGCTACCACTCATATGTCCTCCCTTGAGTACCCGTTGGACATACCTAGGTAACGAGTCCCCAAACGGAATTGAAAATTTAACTCCATTCCGTCACCAATCCCATCTGCCGCACTGGAAAACCCGAGGTAGAGCGGCTAGAGCAACTCAATACAACGAATGAATAGCAGAGATGTGGAATACTCATGTCGCTTGGCATATGTGTGTATAACAGTGACAGAGACGGGATTGGATTCTATGAACTCCGCATCTCAGCGGGAAGCGTCCCCAACCATTCAATATTATTGAAGCCCCCCCCGTCGAAAGCGCCTACCAGTACGGCATCCCCCCCACCAGACTAGATTTTTTCTATTCATTATCTAACCTGGCACTACGGCCCAGGTGTTAACATATATTCCCGCCTTGGCTGCCTGGTCAAACTCTCTGCTCTTTCGAACCGTTGAGCAATTGTGAGAGCTGAAAAAGAGCAGTTGTATCCATGCATGCTCGCTCCAATAAAAGAACGTAACCCTTCGGAGCTTTTGTGAGTGAGTGCCAGGGTTCTCGCATGAATTTCTCCTCTCCACGGATCATTAGGATATCTTTTATATCAGCCTCACTTGTCAGCTCTGGCAGGGGGTGTGAGAGGCAGAAGAGCATTCTGTATATAAACTGGGCTGGGTGCCCCATCTTAATGGTTGAGCCCTCTGAATGTAGTGGTTGTCTCTCAAGAGATGTGATGTACTGTACAGAATTCTCGGAATTCCTTCGAGTATAAACCCCGCACACAGAAAACAAGATCCATTCCTGACTGCAGTATCTAACCATCTCTCTCTCATACACACACAAAATAACCAAAATCCAACGATGTCCTCCTCTCTCGTGGAAATAGATGCTCTTGAAGCCGTCGTAATTATCGACAATGAGCTTGACCTCATGTCTCCGCCAGCTCCGGTCCCCGTCAAAGTCTCCCGGCTCATCGGGGAAATCGGCCTGACCTCGCCGCATCACATACATGGTCGGGCGGACGCAACCAAGGAACTTCGCCTAGACGACATCTGCTGTTCAGCTCATGGATTGTCTGTTCTTCTTGTAAGCTATTTCGGCGTTTACAGTTTCCCATACACTTGCTGTCAGGTGAATTTAATGTGGCTGCTGCTTCCAAAACGCTGAACTCATCTGAATTTCAATATCTAGACTGCCGTAAAAGGAGAAGAGCGTCGAACGATTCTGTTCGACACAGGGCCTACGGAGGAGTCATGGGCGCGGAATGCAGAAAGGTTAAAATTGGATTTATCTGCTGTGGAACGGATCCAGCTCTCTCATTGGCATCGTGATCACTCCGGTGAGTGTGTTTGCTGAGTCGCTGTTGTGTAGTTTATTTACGGAAGCTTTTATTGAAGAAACTGCATGCTAAAGACTACATTTGCCCAACCCATAGGCGGCATGCTCAAGGCCATCCAGATGATCAATGAGGCAAAGAACAGTAAAGGATTGCCCAATGATGACCTTGTCGTCGACTTGCATCCATCTCGGCCAGATTACCGAGGGATCCAAATGGGCGAGGAGATTGTGTCCTTGGAAGCCGATCCAACCTTTCAGGAAATAGAACAGGCCGGCGCCAAAGTAGAGAAGCACAGCGAAACCCATACTGTTCTGGATGACATGTTTCTTATCTCGGGAGAAATACCCCGCAAGACGGAGTATGAGACGGGGTTGAAACATGCAGTTCGGTTCGACCAAGCCGCTAGCAAGTGGGAGAGTGATGAACTGATTGCCGACGAGCGGTTTCTCGCATGCAATATCAAAGGTCTGTTGCTATCTTCCCCTTGAATCTCCTCACATTTGTTTGCTACCCCAATTGTACCTACTGAATATCAACAGGAAAGGGAATCGTGGTATTCAGCGGGTGCAGCCACGCCGGCATCGTAAACGCAACAAGATACGCCATTGAGTTGATTGGCAAAGATCACCCCGTGTACGGAATTTTTGGTGGCTACCATTTAGCAATGAGCGACAAAGCTCAGATGGATGCCACTGTGAAAGATCTCAAAATGCTAGATCCCAGGGTGCTATTGCCCGGTCATTGCTCTGGGTGGAGAGTCAAATATGAAATTGAGAAAGAGATGCCAGGCCGCCTGGTGCCATCATCTGTTGGGTTCAAGCTGGAATTTTAGCTGTATAAAATATCTAAATATGAGGGATTGAGATTAGAGGCTGTGGAATGTATTATAAAACTACATTCAAGCAGTTATACAGTAGGACAGATAGTTATATCACTCATGTCTCGAATCTCCCCTGCCGGCTTGGCGGGGAACTGGGTAACTAACTAGTTAAAACTAACTTATGGGGAGCTTTCCACACCACTGGGCGAATTAGACGCCAGAGCGAGCCGGCGACAGGCCAGTATCTTTCCCCGCAAAACCCCGTCTTCAAGGGCTGTGTATCGGTGGGGGGAACCGATCATTTTCTCAAAATGAGGCCTGGATCTCAGCCTTTTTCTTCTAGCCTCGGCTTGAGAGGCCTTTAATAGCCGTTTACTAGCTGTATATATATCTACAACAGGGTCTATGCTGGTTTTAACAGATCAAACAACGAGCTCGAGTCTCACAGCCAAGTGAACAGGTAACTGCATCTCAAATGGGATCCGTGGATAGCTCAATTCCCTGGCAGGAAAGGGCTGCGAACAAACGTCAGGCATGCGCCGACAAGCTCCCAAGAGAATGGAGAGTCTCAGAGCAGTTTCTGGCTGGTTTTAATGCGCCATTATCAGACCACAAACACGACCTTATTCGAACAGAAGCTATTCGTAAATCCGGAGTTTTGACGGATCGAGAGCTGAGAATCACTGAGGACTATACGGTTACCAGCCTCATCTCTGCGTTGGCGGACGGTAGTCTGACCTCGACGGAGGTAACTTTGGCTTACTGCAAACGTGCAGCGGTGGCCCAACAGCTGGTAACTATGTAATGTCTAACTTCGTTTGCGTTGAAACTTGGCCTGTTAATTATGTCCCGAATAGGTATCTTGCTTGACCGAAACCATGTTCACAGAAGCCCTGGAACGCGCCCGGTATTTGGACAAGCTCCGAAGCCAGGGAAAACTCGTGGGCCCGCTTCATGGTCTTCCCGTCAGTATCAAGGATAATTTCCATTACAAGGGAACAGAAGCATCCATTGGAATGGTCGCATTCATGGGGGAAATATCTTCGAGAAACTCATGTCTTGTGGATCTGCTACTTGACCTAGGTGCAGTCCTGTACGTGAAGACAAACGTGCCCCAGACGATGATGGTAATATTGATCTCCAACCCCTTTTACAGCTCAGATGTGAACTAATATATATATACCTTCCTGTAAGACGACCGATTCACATAACAATGTTTTTGACCGCACTCTGAACCCCTGGAACACCACGCTGGGGCCTGGCGGCTCCAGTGGCGGCGAGGGCGCTCTAATCGCACTTCGGGGATCACCGCTTGGTGTGGGAACCGACATTGGGGGTAAGTAGATCGATATGTGAGAGAATCTGTATGCGCGTTTCTAACCCGGATATTAGGTTCCGTCCGGATTCCTGCGCATTGTTGCAGACTTTATGGCTTCAGACCTAGTGCGTCAAGAGTGCCAGCCGGTGGAATGCGCACCTGTACCAACCCCGGAATGAAATTCCTTCTTTCCTGTGCTGGTCCACTATCGTTGGACCTAGACGGAATCGAGACATTCTTCAAGTCCGTCCTAAACGCCCAACCCGCCCGTTACGACTCTACCATAATCGACGTTCCATGGAGAGAGGTTCCCGTCAAACCGATCTTGAGAATCGGAGTCGTCCCTGAATGCTCACTGTTCCCTCTTCATCCTCCCATTCGAAGAGTGTTGGACGAGGCTGTTCGGTTGCTACAGGCGCAGGGTCACCAGATAATCCATCTCGACGAAAAGGACTGCCGGATCATGGAATCGAATGAAATCGCCTGGAATATCTTCGGTCTGGACCCGACCTCGAAGGAAGTAATGGCATCGGCCGGGGAACCTCCCGTACCCGCGATGCTCTACCTTGGGAAGCAGGCTACGAAAATGAAAGAAGTTTATCAAAGAACCGTGCCAGATATGAGCGATTGTGAGCGGTTGGACAAGCTGGCTTTGATTAACACACGCAGGGCAGAGTTGCGCGAGGCGTACAGGAAATTGTGGATGCAGAATGAGCTTGACATCTGCATTGCGCCTCCGGCACAGGCCACGGCAATGCCGCATGATACTTTTGGCATACCGCCTTACACCACCTTCTTGAACTGTTTGGATGTAGGTCACCTGCTCTCTGCTGTCCGTGATATTCTGATATATGCATATACTGACCGTGGACCTGCCTTCCAGTATCCGTCCTGCAATATACCATTTGGACAGGTAGGCCCTCTAGACGCGAAAGCGATCTTCGTGCCAAAGGATAATCAGATTGGCCCAGAATGTGAGTTTGGGGAGCACTCTTCTCAAAAGCCTTTATTCTTTGCTGACCATTCTTCCCATTCTAGACAATTTTCAACAGCTCGAAGGCGCGCCGTGTTCGATTCAGGTCTTTACCACCACTATGCGAGACGAGGAGTGCCTCCAAATGGCAAAGCAAATTGACCAGTGTCTCAAGGGCAAAACACTGAGCAATGATCTACCTAAACTTTAGGCGTGTGGCAGTAGGCGCAATTTATAGCTACGTTAAATTTGAGCACTTCTTTGATGCCGTAGAGATCACGTTGATATATATTTTCTAATACCACTCATTATCTATTTTCTCAAGCGCAGAGCGTCAGAGTCCGTAGAGGAGTGGATAAGGCCATCCTCGCCATTCTTGTTTGCGTTTACTTCCTACAAGTAAGCGGAGTCAAAGTAAAAAGGGCAATGAATCGAAAAGAAGTTAAAACTAAATTCCCTTACAAGTTCTCAATAAAACAGTCCTCGTCAGGGTGGCCCCGTGCATCTTCGTGTGAACACTCTTCCTTTGGATAGGGGTTTCACACGGAGCAAAAGTAGCGTCTTAATCACTATAATAGGAGCTGTTGCTCATACAGGGGGGGATCTGGCTCCGTTGGATAGTAACGTTACAGCATAACAGAAGGGTTGCGGATGGGAAGCGGGCGGCTATAATAGACTGATATATGGGGGAAATATATATCAGAGCTGATAAAAGTGACGGTAGTAGGAAGCACAAGGGATGATCATGCCCAGATGCACTTTTAGACCTAATTGATTAAGAGAATAATTAGTTTGTTTACATTTATCAATGTAGAGATATTTATAGAGAATTAGACTCCAACTTAGCTTCGCATCGCCGCTTCCATTAATCCGTCGGCTGGCATCGGTGATTGCTGCGTCTCATTTCACACCTCAAGCAGCATACATTGTGGAGTTACATCCAGCAGGGAACAACAGCACCCAATTGGGGGATTTGGCGCAGTTGGGAGTATAAAACAAATGATCTCCAAGGCCCCCCGGTGCCGCGATGATGTTTAGATAAGAAAATAAGTCAGCCAATATTATACGCCAAAACAAAAAAGCCGCCCGCACAACATGTCAACCCCGCAAGACTCCCCCGCCTTTCCATGGAGAGCAGATCCAAACGTCACGAAGAAAGAATTCGCAGAGTCGCTGGACGCGAAGGACTCCCTTGCGCATTTTCGAGAGCAGTTCATCATTCCAACCAAGCAAGACTTGACGAGGAAGACTATCATCCCCGGCGCAGAAGGTAGCTATATCAATCAATCCTCAACCCCTCAAACACTCCGCGCCACCACGTCCCACCACCCAATTTCCCCCTTCTCTCCTATCCGAACACATAAAAACAATACTAGGAAAGTAGTAAATGTTAACTCCCAAAAGAAGATAAAACAGCTTCTTCACAATGCACCTATCTCTGCGGTAACTCTTTGGGACTCCAGCCCAAGAGCACCCGCACCTATGTGGATCGCTTCCTACAAACCTGGGCCACCAAGGCCGTGCTGGGCCACTTCACACCGCATGAGGATGAGCTCATGCCTCCCTTCCTCGATATAGATACAAGGGCAGCAAACCTGATGGCGCCAGTGGTGGGCGCCTCACCAAGCGAGGTGGCCGTCATGGACACGCTGACTACCAACCTACATCTCCTCATGGCCAGCTTCTATCGCCCGACGGCGGAGAAGTATAAGATTATCTTGGAGGGGAAGGCGTTTCCTAGTGATCATGTAGGTCATTGAAAGAAAATAATAAATTCATGACATCAATATATTTTGCACCATCCACATGCAAGGACTAACTGAACCCCTTCCCCTCCGGCAGTTCGCGGTCGAATCCCAAATCCGGCACCATAACCTCGACCCTGACAATGCGATGATCCTAATTGAGCCAGAAGATCCCTCGCATCCCCTCCTGTCCACCGAAAGGATCCTCTCTGTAATTGATGAGCATGCCGCGAGCACTGCTCTGATCCTCTTACCAGGCATCCAGTATTACACCGGCCAATACTTCGACATTCCAAAAATCACCGCGCACGCGCACTCGAAGAACATAATCATTGGCTGGGACTGCGCGCATGCCGTCGGCAACGTCGAGCTAAAACTTCATGACTGGAACGTCGATTTTGCCGCATGGTGTACCTACAAGTATATGAATTCTGGCCCCGGTGCGATGGCCGGATTATTCGTTCATGAGCGGCACGGAGCTGTGGATACTACTAGTTCGTCGGGGTTAAGTTACAGACCCCGCTTGTCAGGATGGTGGGGAGGAGATAAAGAGACTAGGTTCGAGATGGATAACAGTACGATAAACCTCCATTGCACCTCCGCTCCTCACAACTAAGAGCTATCAGTCCCCGTAAGCTAACAAATACCCCCAAAACGAATACAGAGTTCGTCCCCCGCCCCGGCGCCGCAGGCTTCCAGCTCTCCAACCCCTCCGCCCTCGACCTGTCCGCCGTAACTGCCTCCCTTGAAATATTCGCCGCCGCCACCATGCCCGCCCTCCGGCAGAAATCCCTCCAGCTAACCGCCTACATGGAACACCTCCTGCTAAAAGCCTGTCCGCAACCAGAATCATCAGGCCCCAAACTCTTCTCCATAATCACTCCTTCGAACCCGATGGAGCGAGGCGCGCAGTTAAGCATCTTGCTACGTGGGGATATACTGGATGGTGTCCTCTCGCGGCTGATGGCTAATGGCGTTGTGGTGGATGAGCGGAAACCGAACGTGATTCGTGTTGCGCCCGCGCCGTTATATAATACCTTTGTGGACGTGTGGAACTTTGTGCAGGTTTTTGTCAAGGCGTGCGAGGAGGCGGAGCTGGAGAATGGTGGGCGGGGGAAGTAAGTCAGGTATTATGCGTCTTCCCATTGACGGCATCTCGTTAACTTTATCGAATATCCCTATGCATTGAAGCCGTTCGTGTGTATATAATCCTAAGCCAAGTCCTTCTGGCGTTAACCGGCGTGGAAGACTGACTGATTGGGGAAGTATATTTAAAATAAGCCTGGTTACATATTACTAAACCAAAATAAAAATATCAAAAGTATAGCAATAAGGAAATTACAATCGTAGAGGAGAACAAGAAGAAAGAAAACCCAGAACTGCACGGTACAGCTTTCAAGATAAAAAAAAAGGGGGGGGGGGGGGGGGGGAACAAACAAGGGTTGTCTTTACATTATATATCGTACGATCCAACAACAATGATGTGAAATGAATGCTTTCTCGGGATAACATTCCATAGGAGCCAACAGGATCCAAAAGGCACGCGACAAAAGGCGCATGGCATCCAAAAGCCTTCCACAGCCTATTCCAACCCAAATCCAATTTGGTCCTTCCACCCCTCCCCGGTGGCCGTTTATCCGCTCTCAAATGAGAAGTAGCTCTCCCGTCACCGCTCCACCAGCAGCCCCAGGCTGATACGCCTGCTGCTGATTCTGGTTAACCACATATTGAGTCTGTGGCGCACCCCCACCAACGCCGTTGTTGAGGTTCATAGCCGCCATCTGCTGCGGTCCAACGGTGGCAAAATACTCATCCGCGGCGTTCACAGCAGCGGCGAGGTCACCTTTGCCAGCGGTACCTGGTGTGATGGCGGCGGCGTTGGACGAAACATTATGGTGCTCTTGGACCGAAAGCGGGAGGCCTCTAGACTTGTCTGGTGGAGGTTTTTGCAGCGCCGGGCTGGGAGTTAGACGTCTAGGCCTCGCGCTGCGGAAGACGTGTTGGACGGGTTTTAAGTAGACGGTTGCGAGTGTTCCGACGTTGAGACATAATTCTTCGAGCGTTGCGGGGTTCAGTTTTTCGCTCTCGGCGGTTATGGGGGGCTTTTCACCCATTACGATGGTACGTGCGGCATTGGGGTCTGTGGAGAGGAGCCGCCAGTACATGTAGCCGCGATCGCGGAGGTCTGGGTCGTCGGTTTCTTCAGTGCACCATTTCAGGACCTGAGGGACAAGTTGTTGGCCTTTCGTTGGGCGCTGGATAAAGAGTTTGACCGTAGCGGTGAGGAGGGCAAGTTGCACCTCGACGGTTTCGTCGTGGAAAGTTGCGAGATAATCCTGGAGGAAACCGTCTGAGTTTTCTATACGGTCAGCATATTGGCCGATAATCCAGATAACTGCGGCTTTGGCTTCCGGTTCGTCCAGCTCGTCGATGTTCTGGATAACGGTGCCAATAATCCCCTCGTACTGATTCGGATATTTTCGAAATATATTTCGGATGACTACTGTGGCCTCCTGAACGATATAGGGGATTTTAGCATTCACCAAATCGATCAGCGTTTCAATACATTGCCTCGCGGCTGATTCAATCTTGATTGCTAATTTCCCAATCGCACGCACGGCTTTGCGAACAAAATGGACATCGATCTCGGTGGCATATCTAAATGAAGTCAGCCTTGTAAAATAGCCGCTAATGTTTGGAGGAGACATCGCCTACTCTCTCAATTCAGTTAGAACCACCGAAATATTATCTTTTGTCGCTAGCATGAAGATCAACTCTAACTTTGTCACTTTGACGTAAATCGGGTCGTTGTATTTGCAAAAGAACACACGGATATCATTCCTCAATACTTCTGGTCGCCGCTGTAATATCAAAATGGCATTTCGTAGTGCGAGATACTGAACCTCTGGTCCTTTGGACAAAAGGGTTACCAGAGGTGGAGAAAGCTTTCGTGAAAGGGAGGTAATCTGCTTTTGGTCGGATATATAATTCATCAAATAAAGGATAACCCTGATAGAGGTCAGAACAACCGCTGAATTAGAATGCGATAGACGGGGCGCGATTCGTTCGGCCAGGAGAAGTGCCTCTGCTGATTCCTGAGGCACGTAAGACATTAATGCTTCCAGAACGTATGTTTGGCCCCATCTGACGTTGTTAGCACTGACGTCTCAGAAACTCATTTCTCAGAGTGATGGAGTACGTACTCGGAACAATCTGGCAAGATGGAAATTATTTTAGATGCACTCTTGTAATCGATCGTAAGCTGAATAGACTCGCTTCGTTCCCACAAGTCAGTGAGTGCAGCTAGGGCACTCGATACAACAGTGGGGTTGTCATCCTTGAGCATTTCATTCAGGCGATGGATCAAGTCGGACTTCTCCACGAGCCTCGGGTCATGGTCGTATAGCTTTGCAACACAAAAAGCAGCAGTCTTTCTAACATAGGGGTCGTCGTCCCCTAATAGGAATTTAAGTGGCTGGACCGTCGCTTCTACAAATTTGGGGACGTGAATATAAGATATTGTCCGCAAGGCAAGCGCCCGCACGAGGGGATTCGAATCTTCCATGTCCTACAGGGCTTCTGTCAGCGTGTACCTCGAGCAGGCATATAAATCTCTCAATCTCCGTATCCGTACATTGATTAGAATTGGTAGAGCATTTAAAGCCACCTCCGGCTTCGACTTGGCGTAGTTGACGAGGAATAAAAAGCACCTATTTCCACCTTATCAGCTTCGTTGTGTCCCACCATACCCCCCTCCCCAGCTCCAGCCTTCGGTGACCCGCCCTACATTTTCTTGATCTCCAAACTCGGAATATTCATACAACCAATCACGTCGGGGAAAAGCGCAATCATATCGTTATTGCTCATAGTCATATTGGCGACGATCTTCTTCAACACAATCTTCTTCGCAGAGTGGTTTCGATCCTTCTTGCCGCCGCTGTTGAGCTCCTGACGGAGCTCCGCGACTTTGCCCTGCAAACGATGAGTAGTGAGTGAGCCGGAGGATACATACAGAGGAGTAAAGGCAACCATTTAGACGCGAATAGTAAGATGAAATTCACGACGATTGGTTTTCCAGGGAAGTATAACAAATGGGGGTAGAATAACGTGCAAAGGGAACAGTGTGTATGGGCAGTATATGATGGAGCGGGGCCCGTATCGGCGAACAAACGTAAACTTCGTGACTGAAGTGATGATGGCGCATTCAACAGGCGGTGCAAGGATCCCTGAATCAGGGTACGATCGCAGCCCGTTGATATAGGTACATGTACTTATTGATTCATTTGCGGGCAGCAGACATGGATACACGTGGGCTATACAAGTCAAGAGACAACAAGCAGAACATACCCTTGCGAACAGCTTCGCATCGCCCCCGCTCGCACTCATCTTGACTTAGTTATTAATCTCCAAAAGCTGCTGGCTCGTCCGGTCCGAAGGCGTCCAGGGTGACTTCTGGGCGACGCTATCACATGGAACGCCTTCTGTTGGTGGAAATAAGCAGGGCCGTGATCAGGGCGCCCATTTCTCAACCATGACCGTATATGAATATCGAGGGCGGCCAATTCGAAGCAGAGGGGGACGTAAACGTTGGACTGAAACACGGTGAGGTTAGAGGAGTTTGTAAAGCTGCGGTCGAGGTTGTCCGGAGGTTGTCAGGATGTTGTCAGGAGGCGGAGGTTGAGCTGGGGCTGCAGAATAAAGGAGCCGCCTTCCGCTTCGGAGAAATGAATCGACGGCCTCAAGCTATTTACAACCTCCAACCAACAATCCGCCTCAACTGTTTACCTGCTGCAACCCCCTCAACCTCACCAGCACACCGTCTTACATAGAACAAATTCCTTCAGCTACTTGAGAACCCGGAAAAGAAATAAATTTTGGCCAGAAAAATGGCCCCAGAAGACACCTCATCACCTCCCCCTCCGCCGCAATGGGCCATCGAAATGAACGCTGCCACACCCCCTCGACCCCCGAAATCAAGCAATATCCCTGATCCACCAGGCTATTCTGCCAGCAAGCCCGTCACAAAGCAGGTATGTCTCCTCTTCTGAAACCAGATAGTAGCCGAACAAAAAAGAAGAGCAAAAACGCGGCGTCAAGAACCCTACGAACTGACCCCATTCTCCCGCCCAGCAACAACGAGCCTCCCAACAGCACCAGCAACAATCTACAACCAACGCCGCCGCCCTCCGCAAAGCAGCCGAAACAGACGCGCTGAAATTGAAAAAGGCCTGGGAACTCGCCCTGGCACCCACAAAGCAACTACCCATGAACGCAATTATGATGTACATGTCCGGCAACAGCCTGCAGATATTCAGCATCATGATGGTGTTCATGCTGTTCAAAGGCCCCATCCAGGGCCTTCTGAATACAAACAAGGCGTTTGTGAAGTTTGAGGCAGAGAGCACTAAGGGGCAGATGCTGGGGGTTAAGGCTGTGTATGTGCTGATGCAGTGTGTGTTGCTGGCGCTCGGGGTGTGGAAGGTTAATGCAATGGGTTTATTGCCGTGAGTTTACTCCCCCTTTTTTAAACTTATTTATCTTATCCCTTTTCCTACCCTTATACCTTTATTTGCAAATTGGTATCGAATAGATGTTAATTCGAATGTGCCTTATAGGACTACGAGATCAGACTGGCTAGCGTGGGAGACAGAGCGCCAACCTTTGGAACGAGCTTATTTTGCGTTTAAATGAGTATATGTACAATATATGTTTGGATATGGTCATAGCTTTATTATATATCACTAGACATTTTCATGCTTCTCTAATTCTACACATTACTCATGTTTTGGTCATTCGTTCCGTCGTTGGTTCATATTTCCCTCGTCCGAAAACATTTCCCCCACTCACGTTGCGCCGATATATCAATATTCCGAAATGGCGAGCTTCCTAGGCGTCATATACAGGTTACCCATACCGTTTTACTTTACCCGACTCTCCTCTCCCTCGATAACCCGAATCATATCCTTCAGTGTAGCTCCCCCGGCTTCAGCCTGCTGATCGCGCCTCGGCGGCAAGGCGCCGCTCTTCCCTCCACTTAGGCCCAAAGCGTATCACGACGAGCATGACAGGGGATGTGGCCGCCATGATAAAAGCAATAAGGGTAAAGCACCACCCGACCCCCAGCCCGTGGATCATGGGAGAAATAACCGCCGTGGCACCGGCTCCAAACAAACAGCGGATCAAATTATTCGACGCCGTTACTGTAGCTGCCCTACCCGGGTGCAGATCTACAATAAGCGTACTCACAGTATTGACAGCGCTCGTAAGGGTAGCGCCAGATATGCATAGAAGCACCAGCGGCGCGGCAATCGGGACGCGGAAATGCAGAACCCATCCAAAACTCACCATGGCGCAGGCGCTCGTGAACACCATCGGGAACACGATTTGCAGCCGTGCACGCTCAATAGGAAAATGGCGGAGGTCCTGCTGCCTGTTGCGGACGATGGGGATGCCGAGTTTGTCGGCAACGCGGCGATAGTTGTAGTCGAGGATGAAGCCGTTGGCGATGGAGCCTATGCAGGCCCCCGCACCGATGGGGAGGTAACAGAGACCGATTTGGAAGTCGTTGTAGCCGTAAATATCGTGGAAGAGGAAGGTTGTGGCGGTGTTCATGTCGTAGTAGGCAGCGAACATGATGGCGTTCGCTATGAGGGCAATTAGGGTGTCCTTTTCGCGGAGGATTTTAAGGGACTTGATAGGATTGGGGAAGCGGAGTTTGGGTCTTTTGGGCGCTTCTGTTTCTGCTTCTGCTTCTGCTACCGGCACTGTTGTATCTTGCGAGGCAGGATTGGCATTTTTTGCATCTAGGCGGGCCGCTTTACGAGTTTTCAAGTACGTAATGACTGAAATATTCCATTTCTGAGGAGGGTGGGAGCCATTCCCCACAATATTCCGCCCAGTTTCCGGGAACAATACTGCAAACTGGAGAGTGAACGCAGCCGCGAAGATGACCAGGAACCAGAAAATAGCCCTCCAGCCCAGATACTGTGCGAGCAGGCCGCCTACGACAGGGCCAATTGCCGGACCGAGCAAAGAGCCCGCTGTAGTCCAGCCCATGTATGTTCCTCTCTGCGCGGAGGTGGCTACATCTGTCACAACACCTGCCGCAAGGGCAATTGTCGGGCTGCTCCCTGTTGCTTGTACGCAGCGAAGCACGAGCAGTGCAGCGTAGTTACTCTGTGATGCCAGGCCGATGTTTGCAGCGATGTATATTATGAAGCAAAGGAGAATAGCAGGTCGACGACCTGCTGTATCGGCTAGATCGCCAATAAACATTGGTGAAAGGCCTTGAAATATCTATATACCACCATCGAATTCGGGAAGTAGGCATATGATGAATTAGCCGGTATCTGTTTCTGATTGTATGTACTGTACAACAAATTCCCCTGGCCATTGGGGGAGATAAAGGAGGATGGGGGGTATAAGGTCGGTTGAGTCCCATCTCTACCTACCATGTATGAAGTAACCGTCAAATTCATCATAGAAATTGACACGGAAAGTTCTCGGGCAAGGGTATTTAAGGCTGGCAGGTAGATATTGGCGGAGACGGGCGAGAATAGTGCTGCCCATGATATCGAGGCTACTATATATCTTCTCTGGGCGGGTGTGAATATAGAATGCACCGGCTGCGAAGCTGCTGAAGCGGATGAACCAGCTGGATGCTGTCCCTCCTGCACGCTGCCTTCCTCCGGATCATGATGATGGCTCTTCTCAGAATTCGAAATAGGGGATATATTCTGTGCCGGCCCAGCATCAATCGCAAGCGCTGCTGTTTCCTGAGGAGGCGGTTTGTCCCCTTCGTTCCAACAACTTCGCTTGGCCATCAACACAGCAGGAGATCAATTTCACGGTACCAATGTTAAAAATTCTCCCAACATATGCATGTTGGGAAATGCGAGGATCTCTCCCCCCTCTTCGTTCATGTTTATTCTATAGTGTGTGGGTTAAAAATTAACCCCGAGGTCGGACGTGGGCTAGCTTCGGTCGCAGCGGTGGATGGCAAACTCCAAGCAACTCCATACAATGATACTCTGGGGCATCCTGAAGGCTGAGATGCGCCATCCGCCCGAGGCACCCCACATCGCGCTTGGTTTCGGGGCCCAGATCCAGTAAGGAGCGCGCTGGACGTGAGGATGAGGGGCAAATCCATCGGGCGACGATTCAGACAGACCTAGCTCGGGAATCACGGAAGAGAAGTTACTAGGGCAGCCTGTTCTCTGTAGTAGTGCCTGAGGCGATAGAATGCACTTTTATATGCTTCATGTGGTTCATTGGCGTCACTCGGTTTTCTTTGCATAGCGGCAATCTGAGATGTTTATCTGTATTTCGACTCCTGCGGTCCGGCCACGAAACATGTAAATAAGTTGATTTGGGCCCTTGATCATGCAGGTGTTGGTAGAGCGCCGTTTTTGCCGGGTGCATTTGATGACCAAACACCGAGGGAGGAGGACAAGGGTAAAAACTATTAGCAAGACTCCGATCCCAAAGGGCGGAGGGAGTTATCTAATTGGATGCAAAACCCTATAAGGAGTAGGGCGATGTATCCTTGTTCTTTCTTGATGGACAAGAAAGGAGTCGGTTAAGATGGGAGGAAGAACGACAGAGAGGTGAATGCAAGAGTTGACTAATTATACACAAATTAAATACATATTTGACAATTTCTGGTTGAAAATTTCTTCAAAAAAATATTCCAAAAAATAAATAATAAATAAATAAAAATACAAGTAAATAAATTAAAAAATTAAAAAATAAAAATAAAAACATTATGAAGGAGCGAAGAGTCAAAGAGCAGGGATGGGAAGAAAATATATACCCGTAACGATGAAGTAAATTGAATGTTGAATATTAAACAGGTTAAATATGAATAGTGGTTTAGGAAGACAAAATCATAAATAACCAGCGGAAAAGGGAGAAGAATGCCCTAAGGTCCCTCCCTCCACTTGTGCTCCCGCTCCACCCTCGACGACTGTAAGTGATAACAATATCTCATTCTTGACCACTACAGTCGCTATATGTATACTACGTAAAGCAACGCCCAATCGGCCAAATACACTCATCTAGGAACATATATTTCAATGCAAAGACTGGGGAGGGAAAGCAACACAAAACAAAAAGGCCTATGCACATTTCAAAAGGTAAAAATAAGAGAATATGAAGGAGCATTCATCATAAGACAATAAACAATAACATGATTCATTCCTTCATACCGTTTTCCCCTCCTGCTTCCCCTTGATAAGGCACTTTACACCACTCACAGAAAACGCAAACACACAAACGCTCATCCACTCAGTGCAAGCCGTCCCACCCAACCCAACTCCGCGGCATAACCCTCCAAACTCGACACTCCCCACTCTTCAAATCCCCCAGCTTAAAACTCTCCATCTTAACCTTCTTACTCTCCCTCCCCTGTTCCCACGCCCGAATCTTCTTCTTCGTCCCATCCCAATCAACAACAACGCCCACATGGTCCGGCTTGCCCACCTCAGCGCTGTACTTCTGATGCATCGTCCCGCGATGGCCCTGGAACCGCGCGTTCCGGAACGTGACAATATCGCCCGCGCGGATCTCGTCGACCTGCTGCACGGACGCGTTGGCTAGGTTGGCGTAGACGAGGGAGCCGTAGGCGCGCGTGCCGATTGGCGGCAGCGCGTCGGAGAGAGGGGTTAGGAGCGATAGGATGAGGCCGTGCGGCGTGCCGTCGCCCACTATGCTGTTTTGCTTCGCGGTGACGGCATCGGAGATGCGAGTGCCGAATTGCTCGTGCGCGCTTTCGAGCTGGTCTTGGCGCAGGCGTTGTGGGGGAGGTTCGTGGCGTTGCTCGAGGATGGCGTCGATGGGGTTTTTGGAGTCGAATTGGACGGTTACGATCGTTTGTGAGTAATCCATGAAGAGGATATAAACGACCTTGGAGACGGTGGTGTCACCGCCGCGGTTGGTCGGGGTGGACTGATCTATCTCGAAATGGACGTCGCGCCGTTTCTGGAACGCTGGGGGTGGCAAGTTAGGTTGTGTCCACCAGAGTGAGCTGGCGCCCAAGTCCACGTCGCTTGCGATATATCCTTGGTCTACAGTAGGGCGTGAAACGTCCATTGATCTGCGAGGATTTGGTGTAGATCTGAGAGCATCCATAGACTGCCTTGGTGGGTTCCACGATGGGGGGGCTCCAGGAGCAGGCCTCTCAGCAGAGAGTGACTGTGTCTGTTGTTGAAACGGTCGTGGGAGAGAGGATGAATAGAGATCATCGTCCTCATCCTCAGCAGGGGGGTTTCGCAGCGGCAGATTTAGTTCGACTCGCGGCGCTGTAGGAGGTAAGCTTGGGGGTCCAGTAGCAGGTACGGGTGAGCGGGCACTGTAGCGGAATGGGTCGTAGTCCTCAGTATCATCCGCTGCGTTCTCGGTTTGATCCTTCAATGGAGGCACCGGCGGAGGTGGGCCTCGAGGCATGTCTGTGGATTTTCGCGCATGTTTCGGTGGCTGAGCCGGTGGTGGGGGAGGAGCAGAACGTGGGGCGGCGGTGGGCGGAAGAGGCGGAGGCCGTATGTCCTGTGGACTCCTAGGAGACTGTGCAGAAAACTCATCGGTATTGGTGTCGTCATCAAAACTTGGCCCACGCACATGTGCCTTCAACGCATCTTTGTGCTTTACTCCGGATGCAATGTCGGTGTCATAGTCCCCATCATACTCAGTAACTTCGTCCTCGCTGTTGTTCCCCCCCGACATAGCGGTTGGAGTGGAGGCGTTCATTTTGCTGTCGCCGGTAGACTTACGGCCAGGCATGGGCGGCGGAGGTGGCGGTGGACGAGTGTGGCTAGGTGAAGGTAAAGGGGGACTCGCAAGAGGTATTGGTGGAACGCCACGGCTGGCACGTTTTTCAGCACGCGTAGTGGGTGACTTTAAACCACCGGATGGCTCAACACTGAACGATTGCCTGGGCGACTGTGGAGTCCCACTCCTGTCCGAATGGTCCAAGGCGTCTGAAGGTTGCTGCCCGGGACCTTGAGGGGCAGAGAGTTCGTCATCGGATTCACTACCAAGACTTGGCGAGGCAATAGCTTTCGACGGCAAACCGGATGGGCGAGCTTCGGAAAATGTATTAGTATTAGGGAGGTAGTGGAGAAGGAGGAAGAGAACTTACATTTTGTGGGAACGGGGGGAGCAGGAATCTCCGTCGGAATTGGTGGTGGAACGGATCTTGCGAGATTTGATGGAGGTGCGGGTTGGTCTACATAATGGTTAAATTACACGATATTTGAGGTATGAAGCTACTTCGAGTGGAAATATTTATACATACCTTGAGGCGGAAGTGGTGGTACCGCGCGCTCTGTAGGCGCTGGTGGTAGCTCAGTAGGGGGTTTGGGGGGCTCCTCAACACGTGGTTCTGTAGATCTCCGAATGGGAGTTGGCTGCACCTCCTGCTCCTCTGCTTCATCCACTTCTGGCGCTGGCTCCGCGGGTTTCTTAGTGTGCATTCCTGGCAGACCCATTAAGGGGACGGGAGGCGCATGCATGGCAGATGTAGGAGGATGGTGATCTTCAGAAGATCTCCGTTCTGAATCAGCTGTGGGCGCTTTCGATTTTCGAAATCCGCCGGCCGGTGGGAGTCCTCCGGGAGGACCAAACATTCCCATCATCCCCATACCGCCACTCATTTTAGCCATACGTTCACGAATCTCCATGCGGCGTCGAATCTCGGGGTCGATTTCCTCTTCCTCCTCGTCTTCTCCCTCCTCCTCATTCTCACCTTCACCTTTTAAGGGCTGCTTAGAATCCGATACTTGCTTTTTACTCGACTCGTGAGGTTGGTCGTCGGCGTCCTCCCTTCCGGTAGACGCTTCATCAGCCTCTTCGGTATCTCCAGCGCCGGAATAGTCGGCATCGTTGGTATCGCTGGTGAGCTCCCTGGAGGGCTGCGTAGGAGAGCGAGCGCGCCCGGGTGATTCGGGACCTTCATGGATGGAAGCCGCGGCATTAGAGTCTCTGGCGGTTTCGGAAGTTTCGGTCCTTTCCAGTTCAGCGCCGTGAGCAGAGCCAATTTGTTCCGTCCGTTCTTGCGACTCCATGCGCTTCTTTGGCGGTTTCTTGGGCTTCTCCTTTTTCTGAGCAGCTTCCGCATGACGTGCCGCCTGCTCGAGCTGCTGCTTTTGTAGTAATGCAATCCTCTCTTTCAAACTCGTAGGCTTTGGCTGGTCTTCTGTCTCCTCAGGCTCCGCAGATACAATGGGGCGCTCCGATGCGGGTTTATCATGGCTGGCGCGCTCCACGATATCGGGGTCTTCTTCTCGCCTATATATCCTCTGTGGCTGCTCCATGGGCGGTGGTATGTAAGCGTTTCTGCTAGGAGGAGGAGCAACAAACGGTTTCTTGATAAACGATGTGGACGAAGGAGGCTTATTCGGGTCAAACGGAGTAATTGGCGGGGCCGCGGGTTTGTTAAATGCCGCGATACGGTCTTTGAATGAGGAACCCGTAGGTTTTTCCGCTACTGCCGGAGGCGGAGCCTTTGACGTTGGCTTTTGCACGGGTTGTGGCGCTTCGACGGGTTTAGGTGAAGGCGGTGCAACTGGCGCGGCAGCAGTCGCTTGAGCAGCTTCAACGGGTTGTGGCACTGGTGGCAGCTGAGGTTCTGCTGCTGCCTGTGGCATTGCTGGTTCTTGCTCATGATCTGGTTCAGTGCGTTCATTTAAAATCTTCGGAGACATTGGTGCTGGAGCAGTGGCGAGAGTTGGTTCTACTGGAGGAGCAGTAGCCGCAGCCGGAAGGTCAGGCTCTTTTCTTGACCTCGAAGGTCTTGCCGGTCGAGGGGGTGCGGGGGGTTCATATCTTTCGACGAAATTCCGAGGGAAAATGCCTTCTTTCTTGGAGCCCGACTCATCCACATATTCTCCAAGGTACCAGTCCTCATCCTCCTCCGCGGTTACCTTGATGATCTGGTCGACTGAGAAATTAAGATCATCTTCATGTTCGGAGGTGTATTCAAACACCGCCTTGACTGTGAACGGAACGCCGGACATCTGGTTGAACTGTTGTATTCAAGTCCCAGAAATCGTATTGAAGTCGAACTAATAGGACGGGTAGAAGGCGGGGTCGAGGTTAGGTTTCTCGTTGGATTCGCAGAGTAATCCAGGGGTTGGCGGGGGGCGGCGGCTTTCGGTTGTGACCCTCTTTGACTCCAGGGCTGAGAGCAACAACAACAAACCACCAAATTGGGTTTCCGCAGTAGGTAAATTAGTTTATTAAGGCTTCTTCGTTGCGCAGGATATGCCGGTAGAGGCTGAAACGGGAGACCTTCATAGACCTAAACCACGTCAGCAGCGAAAACAAGGGTTGTCCGGCAGCTAAAACTGCTGGTCAGGAGTATGCAATCGGCCCAGGAACAAGTGGGGGGAGGCTCACCTGGATAGTTGAGATATGGGGGCCGAGGATTTACAGGGCCAAAAAAGATTTATTACGCCAAAAGCATTCAAAGTTAGAGGATAAAGGAACGTAGGAATGGAGATTGATATCTTGCAGGACAGCGGGAGGGTCAACAGCCCACTTGGTCGAATAGTTGGTCGTGATGGCAGCGGGCGTGGTGGTGGAAGTAGTGTAGGGCAGTTTGTAAGCTGTGGCTGGGTGCGGCTCATTCGTCAAGGCGTCGAGCTAGCGATGTCGCCGCCGACGCCACTTCCACCGCCGACGACGTATGACAACCACTGGCTGGACAGAAACGCTGGGTTTGATATCGACCCCTCTTGCTGCTGTGAGTGAGAAAGAGAGTCTCTTGTCGCTTTCAACGCTAATGGTTCTTTTCCACGGTTCCTGAAACAGCTGCAATAACGTGCCCGCCCCAAGTTGAAACTCGAATAGTTTCTGATATCCAACTACGGAGTACAGTCTGGCTGCTACCTAGGTATCGGGTTGCTACCGAACTACATAAACGTCTAGCCTTTTCCAGCAGGCAAAGCTGTTGTTGTTATTAATAGACTTCTTCTTCTGGTTGTCGCCTCATCAGGTGTCGAGAAGGAGACGAACAGAGGGGGGAAGGGAAGAGGAAAAGGGACGGAAACAAGTCCCCTATCTTCCAGTTGATCCCCTTTCTACCTTCCCAGGTGCATTTCGAACTACGATACCACCGCCAGAATGTCCAACAAGCCCGCATCTCAAGATCCATCCACCATGAACTCCTCACTCCCTGCGATTCACGCAGCTTTCACCAAAGAAACCTCGCCCACAAACACAAGCCCTTCTCGCAAAACCACAGCTACCGCTAGACCAAAAGCCATAGCCAAACAACGCAAACCCGCTCCCGATCCCCGCCATCTAGCCATAGCCCTCCACCACGCCCACCAAATACAAGCCCGCAAGGACACAGAGGCCTTAATCCTCACCCGCATCGAAGAGCTCCTCTCCTTCCCCAGCTCACCCATCGCCCAAGCCTCCTCCCCTCTTCCCGCAGACGTCAAAGCCTTCAAGGAAGCACTCATCCCATTCCAGCCGTCGGACTACGACAATCTAATCCTGGAAAGGAACATCGACGGCCGCTGCGGCTACGTACTCTGCGCCAATGAGCATAGGAAGGAAGACCCCCGGGCGAAGTTTAGGATTGTATGGGGGAAGAAAGGGAGTGGGCCTGGCGGGCGCGGGAAGGAAATGAAGGTTGTGCCGAAGGAGCAGATTGAGAAATGGTGCTCAGACGAGTGTGCGGAGCGTGCCATGTATATTCGTGTGCAGTTGATTGAACAGCCAGCGTGGGAGAGGCGTTCTGTTGGGCCGGAACAGGTGCAAGGGGAACAGATTTTGCTATTGGAGGAAGGGAGGGCGAGGAGGGAGAGGAATAGAATGAAGGGGAAGGAGCATGACATGGGGAGAAAAGAGGTGGTGGAGGAAAGGCAGGTAAAGGAAGCGAGTGATGTCGAGGCGGCTATGCGACGGCTGGTGATTAGTGATAAGAGCCTGGAACCCGACGCGATTGTAGATGGGATGGGTCAATTGGCTGTTCGTGATGATCGGGAGGCTGGCCAGGCTGCGCTTGCTATGGAAAGAGGAGATAGCGCGAAGAATCATCGCGGGTTGGATGAAGGACGGGTTGGTGTGAATATCTTCGAGAAGCACCAAGGCACAAGCATTGAAGCATCTATGGTTCAACCTCCATCGTTGCGCGTGGAAGATTTACATGGTGGCTCGATTGAAGGCTTTGAGCCAACGAGGCAATTTGGTACTTCAAGGCCAAATGCTCCGAACGACGACGACGATGAAGATGATGATATCCTCCCTACTATTTAAAACATATTTTGATGTTGCTTGCTTGGAGTTGACTAAGGCGTTCAAATGTGGTAGCTTATCTAGGGTGCACTGTCAACGGGTTCTACAGGCGATGATGGAGTTTACGGAGGTTTTTTTATTCGAACAATGATAGCGTCTACACCCACAAGTTTTTGGATCTAGTATCTCAATCGAACTATGGATTGATCTGGGACCTACCGTTTCTCGTCAATTCGAAAAAGAAATCTCATCTACACCATCCCTCAAAACCACTGAGGCAATGGTGAGGCTAAAATGGAAAGGAGCGTCATTCCAATCAGCCTCTAACAGGGGTTGAGGGGTAACCTTGGAAAAGCAAACAGAAGAACAAATTTGGCAATCAAGCATCATCCGTGAGGAATCAGCGACACCTTGTCTTGAGATAAATACCCTTTATATTTCTTGTCCGGTTTGTCGTGAGTTAACCTGCAATAAAGGAAACTGAAAGTAAAAGAGGGGAGTCGCGGGATGATTCCGAGCCGGAAAGTCAATCACAGCGGTCCTTTTTCCTTTCCTGTTTCAATTCGTCCAGTTCCCGCCCTAATTAAAATGGGGAATAAAATATGGGGGAAAAACGCCTTCCATTCCATCATTGCACATGCGACCTTTAGATGAAACCCTTTTTAACAAACAATTCTTTTCATAGAAATGGAGGGAATTTAACGGCCACCGCCATAGCGACGAGGGCGGTTCTCGCTCGTCTGCTGGCTGACAGGGACAACGTTGACCTTGAGGGCGTCGAACTAAACGAAACGAGAAGAGAAAACGGTTAGAGAACAGGCAGCAAATTTGATTTCCGTTCCAGATGGATTCAAAACTTACACCGAGGCTCTTGAGCAGGTCCTTGGTATCAGCATCAACATCCAACTGTCCGCTCTCGGTCTGGGAGACGTCCAAAGCCGAGATTTCGGGGACGTATTGATCCTTGCGCTCACGCTCCTCTTCCTGCAGCTTGAAGGAGATACCACGGACGGGGCCGCGCTGGATACGCTTCATCAAGTGGGTGGTGTAGCCGGCAATCTATTTTGAAATATTAGAATTCAACAATCGTCTATCATATCATCTCAGTTTCTGCCCGTAGCGGAATATTGGAGCGCACCTTGTTGCGCAGACGCTTGGAGGCAATGATAGCGATCTCATCGCAAATGCGCTTGTTGGTCTCGAAGTCGAGGGTGAGCTTGGGATAGTACCGCTCGATGATGACCTTGGCGGACTTCTTGACGGTCTGTTGGCGGTGCAGTTAGCAATCTAAGAAGTTTCGTAAAAGCAGGAATTGCAGGGCTTTGTGATTCTCTTACCTTAGTACGGACGCGACCCATTTTGGCGGTTGTTGGTGTGCTGGTTGGGATTCGAAAAGTTGCGGGCGGGACGAGGAGAGGAAAGGAAGATTGATGGATGGATTTCGCGATGTCGTTTTGGGCCGTGGGAGATTTCGCTTCGTTGTGTGCCCTACGTCACGTGATGTCAAACTTTCCTCCGTGGTCCCAGGCATTTGGGAGATTTGGAGTATTGATATAGACACAAAGTTTGAATATATAATATTTCCGGTGTTTTTACACATTAATTAATGGAAAGCTAATTACCAAACTCTTCTTTATATAAACTAGTGGTGGTGGTCTATATTCCAAGGCTAGTAGCTGTATAAATCTTTTAGAGGCGCTAAAAACACTTACAAAGAAGTAATATATACGTAGAGATGAGGAAGAAAATAACTCCAATTGCAAAGTAATCTACAGAAGGTGGCTGAAAAATATGTTTCAGAGGATGCTAAATCTAAAAAACAATTTTCAAAGTTCAGGTTGTATCGTACAGTTTAGAAACGTATCTCACGAGTCACCCGGCTTCGACTCCTTCGACTCCTTCAGGATGTTCAGTATGTCTTGTGGGCTACTATTTGTCCCCGCATTTGCCACGCCCCGGTTCACAGATCGTTTCGTGACCAACTCCTCGAACGTTCGTTGGGTGCCACGTACATAGTCCGGCAGTGGTTCTGCTTCAGGGAGGCCGCCATGAAGCGCTCTAGCGGTGTCCGATGCTCTATCGATTGAAAGAGAGATCTTGCCCTCCGGTGTCACTGAGGCACGCATGGGGTGGACCCAGTACTTGGCTCCTCCAGGAACATCAGGGTCAAAATCAGTGATGCCCCCGGGGCCATTTTGCTCCCTAAAAGCATGAGCATTGACGTCCTCTGTGACAATGCCTCCCACTCCAACTACAGCTTTGTAGGCATTTCCTCTGTGTCGGCGCTTTGGTCGAAGAATGCGTGCCGGAACGGGTTTGGGGTGTTTTTGTGGTCCAACAACAGGGTGGTTGACGATTTGAGCACCCGTGCGCAGGTAGGATAAACCTGCAGAAGGGTGAGTCTTAGGTGGGCCACGGCGGCCATACTCCGCAGACGACGATTCGGACGGCGCTGCACTCCAACTGCTAAGGTGGATCCGGTGGCTCGGGGTCTGGGGAGCCGGAGGTAGGTCCAAAAATTTGGAGATTATCGGCCCCAAAGCGGTCGGGTCGGCTCTCAACGTTCTTAGAGCAGTCTGGAATTCCTGCTCGCTGATGCTTGGAGCCTTCTGTAAATCGTCCAGATTCTCTCCTCCCTCTCGGGCCTTGCGTCGCGCTTCGGCAAGCTTACCCTCTGCGACGAGTTGTCGTAGTTTCCTCATAAATTCTGGCTTTCGGCGGCGAACGGATGCCAGGTATCTATCGAATTCAATATCTGTTTGACCAGCTACCCACGGTCCACCAAACCTAAATCGCTTGGATTCTGGCGTTGACGCGTTGGGAGTTTCGTGCGTATTATCTATTTTTGATTCGAAAACGCTCTCATGTTTTCCCCCACCGACCTGTATCGCAATTCCATTGTTCTTTGGTAGCGATATTGGCAGCGAGAGTTCCTGCCATTTCGCTAGGGTCTTGACATGGTCTCCTGCGGATTCGAAATCGGTGACATGTTCAAACGTGTCCAGTGCATTGATCCGCACAACTGGTGTTGATGAACTCTGTATAGTCGACTTTGCTGGCAGTGGTCGCTTGAGACCCCAATCGCCCCTTGCTAGCGAAGAATCTGGGGTAACAATTGCAGCACGGATGGGATAAGGAAGGGTTGCAGTATCGGATTCGGCGATTTGGCTCGAGGATGCGGTTTGGGTTGGGGGAGTGAGGGTTGGGGGGAGCGCAAATAGTCGAGATTTGCGAAGCAAATTCGCCGTGGGAGATAGCCTGGCTGCCATTGTTGTCCTCAGCGCATTCGCAACCCGCTGACAGTTGAAGGTTGTCAATCCGCTGGCTGCCATGAAAAAAGTGAACCAGACGCTAGCATTGGAGGTGAGGATTTTCATACGGTTGGCGGGACAAACCATAAACGCAGAGCCATATCAAAGTATCTCCGCGAAACCATTGTACAGTGTTGAACACGCTTCTCAAAGTGCATATTTAATCGTTAATGTACGGAGTAGATTTGACCGAGTCATGGAATCCATGCATTGTGCCAACTCTACTTTGATAAAATATGAACTGGGAAATCTGACCACAACGCCTTTGCGCTATTTGGTTATCGATCAAGCTGGTAGGATAGAATTCAAAATCCTGCCGTTCAGCTTCTAGCAGAGCGGCCTGTGATAATATTATACGGAAAGCTATGCCTTATAGGGAGCTCATTTTAAAGTAATTTTAAGGCATATTTGCACATGGGGAGGGATTATTATTTATTAATCTGTGCAGCCCAGACCTCACAGTTCGTATCCGCATCTGACGTGGAGCCGGGATGGTCCTCAGTCACGGGGTTTGAGCCTCTGCACTTCCAAGGTTGATCCCGCTCAGCAGAATAGTTATCAACCACATCTAACCGCAAGAGATACCAACTTCTGTGGAAATATCAACATACCTCGATGAATATCTATGTTTAGCCTGCTTGCATGAGGCAGATGCCACATGCTAATTCCTAGATTAATAGCCCATCATGGCGCAGGTAGCTTCGGGGACGGACGCGACCCAGCGCATCTTCCACGAACTGAAGTCCAAGCACGAAGACACCCGCTCTCGCGCATCATACGAGCTCTACGACAATGTCATCGCTGTTTCTAGAGGTAATATAGCTTGTCTTTGCTTTTTAAATCTCAAGCACTGTGGGCTAGGCGAGGCATTTGCTGACGATTTGTGTTCTCCCATGTTTTAGAGCTTCCTCCTGATAAATTCATCGAATATTACAACGCTGTCTCTCAACGTATCGCCCAGCTCGTTGTTACCGGAAATGACGCAAACGAGAAGATTGGTGGGCTTCTTGCCCTCGATAGGTTGATCGATTTCGATGGCGTGGATGCTGCTCAAAAAACCACCCGGTTCGCAAGCTACTTACGAAGCGCTCTGCGTAGCAATGATAATGCGGTTTTAATATATGCAGCACGCTCCCTCGGTCGTCTGGCCAAGCCTGGTGGTGCTTTGACTGCGGAGCTGGTGGAAAGTGAAATCCAATCCGCCCTGGAATGGTTACAATCTGAAAGACAAGAGAGTAGGCGGTTTGCTGCTGTCCTAGTCATCCGGGAGCTTGCAAAGGGTTCCCCGACCCTTCTTTACGGCTTTGTCCCACAGATATTTGAGCTCATCTGGGTAGCTTTGAGAGATCCAAAAGTTCTCATTCGGGAGACCTCTGCCGAAGCCGTGAGCGAATGTTTCGAAATACTAGCGGCTAGAGATGTTCAGGTCCGTCAACAATGGTTTGGTCGGATTTACGAGGAGTCTTTGCAAGGCCTAAGGTCCAGCAATGTGGATTGGATTCATGGCTCGCTCCTCACCCTGAAAGAACTCCTCTTGAAAGGGGCCATGTTCATGAACGACCATTATCGAAATGCCTGCGAAATAGTCCTACGCCTCAAAGATCACCGTGATCCGAAAATTCGAACACAGATCGTCCTTACCATTCCCATTCTAGCATCCTACGCACCTCTCGAGTTCACCAATGTATATCTTCATAGATTTATGATATATTTACAAGCGCAGCTAAAGCGGGATAAGGAGCGAAATGCCGCTTTCATTGCCATCGGAAAAATCGCGAACGCGGTGGGCAATTCTATCGGGCAGTTTCTTGACGGGATTATTGTTTATATACGAGAAGGACTAACAATGAAAGCGTAAGCTAGGAAACTAGTTAATCTATGTTTTTGCTCTGTGCTAATATGTCGATAGTCGCAACCGCGCAGCGGTCAATGAAGGTCCGATGTTCGAGTGTATCAGCATGTTATCGTTGGCCGTTGGACAAACACTTAGCAAATATATGGAAGCCTTGTTGGATCCAATCTTCGCCTGCGGGTTAAGCGAATCTCTCACGCAGGCTTTGGTGGACATGGCGCACTATATACCTCCTATCAAGGCAACGATCCAAGAAAAATTGCTTGATATGCTAAGCATAGTCCTGTCTGGTGCTCCATTCCGGCCCCTTGGCTGTCCGGAAAATCGGCCACCGCCAATGCCTTCGTTTGCAAAGGACTACGGAACGTTCCTGCAAGAACCAACTGACACTGAAATAGCCCTTGCGCTACATACACTTGGTAGCTTTGACTTTTCTGGTTAGTTCCAGCCACGACTATACCCCTTTAATTCCGTTTAACTTTGACCTGACTTTCATAGGACATATTTTGAACGAATTTGTTCGCGACGTTGCTATTAAATTTGTCAATAATGACAACCCGGAAATCCGGAAAGCGTCTGCGTTAACGTGCTGTCAACTATTCGTCCACGACCCCATCATCAACCAAACCAGCAGCCACTCCATCCAAGTTGTCAGCGAAGTTATAGATACTCTTCTCTCTGTTGGTGTGGGAGATCCAGACCCAGAAATTCGACGAATCGTCCTAGAGTCGCTCGACCGAAAATTCGACCGCCATTTGGCCAAGCCTGAGAATGTTCGATGCCTTTTCCTTGCAGTGAACGATGAAGTATTTGCTGTTCGAGAAGCGGCGATTAGTATTATCGGGCGTCTTTCTAGCGTCAACCCTGCCTACGTTTTCCCGCCGTTAAGAAAACTGCTGGTGAATTTGTTGACTGGGCTCAGTTTCGCTACCACGTCCCGTCAAAAGGAGGAAAGTGCACAACTGATCAGCTTGTTTGTTGCAAATGCCACGAAACTCGTTCGATCCTACGTTGACCCCATGGTGACGGCTCTATTTCCAAAAACAACTGATCCAAATGCTGGAGTCGCGTCGACGACATTGAAAGCCATTGGCGAACTTGCGACAGTGGGTGGGGAGGATATGAGGCAATATTTGCCGCAACTTATGCCCATTATCCTGGAAGCGCTTCAAGATTTATCATCCCAATCTAAGCGAGAAGCAGCGTTACGGACGTTGGGCCAACTTGCGAGTAACGCAGGATACGTCATCGAACCTTATATTGAATATCCAAACCTCCTCGCTGTTCTAATTAACATTATAAAAACCGAACAAACTGGGACTCTGAGAAAGGAAACCATAAAATTGCTAGGTATCCTCGGCGCTTTGGATCCATATAAACACCAACAAATTAGTGAATCTTCGCCTGATATCCATCATGTCAATGAAGTCCAGGCGTTATCAGACGTTTCCCTTATCATGCAAGGTCTCACACCCTCCAACGAGGAATATTACCCAACTGTGGTTATAAACACCCTCCTTCAAAACATTCTCAACGAAAGTTCTCTCTCTCAATACCACTCTGCGGTCATTGATGCCATTGTGACCATATTCAAGACCTTAGGTTTGAAATGCGTACCGTTCTTAGGGCAAATTATTCCTGCATTCCTCGCCGTCATCCGAAGTACTCCCATAAGTCGCCTTGAGTCCTACTTTAACCAATTAGCAATCCTAGTGACCATCGTTAGACAACACATCCGAGCCTTTTTACCAGAAATAATTGAGGTTATTCGCGAATTCTGGGATTGCTCTTACCAAGTCCAAGCAACAATATTGTCTCTCGTCGAGGCAATCGCAAAGTCGCTGGAAGGAGAATTCAAGAAGTACCTGGCTGGCTTGATTCCGCTTATGCTTGACACCCTAGAAAAAGATAATACGCCAAGACGGCAACCATCAGAAAGGATTCTACACACTTTTTTGATATTTGGACCTAGCGGTGAAGAGTATATGCATTTGATCGTTCCGGCCATTGTTCGTCTCTTTGACAAAAGCCAAGGATCGCCGGGGATTCGAAAATCTGCTATTGAGACTCTGGGAAAGCTCTCGCGTCAGGTCAATGTGTCCGATTTCGCTTCTCTTATGATCCATCCCCTATCAAGAGTGGTCGCGGGTAGCGATCGTACCCTACGTCAGGCTGCATTGGATTGTATCTGCACGCTTATATTCCAGCTGGGACAGGACTTCAATAACTATATCCAACTCATGAATAAGATTATTCAAACGCACCAGATAAATCATCACAATTACCAAATTCTCGTTTCAAAACTGCAGAAAGGGGATCCACTTCCTCAAGATCTAAACCCTGACGAACACTATGGGACGCATGGTGACGATTCTACTTTCGCGGATGTCGGCCAAAAGAAAATTTTAGTTAATCAACAGCATTTGAAAAATGCATGGGACGCGTCTCAAAAATCGACACGGGAGGACTGGCAAGAGTGGATTCGAAGATTTAGTGTCGAGCTCCTGAAGGAGTCTCCGTCGCATGCGCTTCGTGCTTGTGCTAGTTTAGCTGGAATTTACCAGCCACTTGCGAAGGATCTTTTCAATGCTGCCTTTGTCTCTTGCTGGACTGAACTTTATGGGCAGTATCAAGAAGAGCTTGTTCGTTCCATAGACATGGCACTTACATCACAAAATATTCCTCCCGAAATTCTACAAATCCTTCTCAACCTCGCAGAATTCATGGAACACGACGACAAAGCACTGCATATCGACATCCGAACTCTTGGCAAGTATGCCGGAAAATGTCATGCCTTTGCTAAAGCTCTTCATTATAAGGAATTGGAATTCGAGCAAGATCAAAATTCCGGCGCAGTGGAAGCGTTAATCAGCATCAATAATCAACTTCAACAATCAGACGCTGCTATTGGTATCCTTCGTAAAGCCCAAGCGTATAGGGATGTTGAGCTCAAAGAAACGTGGTTCGTCAAGCTACAACGTTGGGAAGAGGCCCTAGCTGCGTATAAGAGACGCGAACTTATCGATCCGGATTCATTTGATGTTACGATGGGAAAGATGCGGTGCTTGCATGCGCTTGGTGAATGGAAGATGCTTTCTGATCTCGCCCAGGAAAAATGGAATCAAGCCTCTAATGAGCATCGAAAGGCTATGGCGCCTCTAGCTGCGGGCGCGGCTTGGGGCCGTGGCCAATGGGAGCTTATGGACTCCTATATTGGGGTCATGAAAGAGCAAACCCCGGACCGATCATTCTTTGGCGCGATTCTTGCTATACATCGCAACCAATTCGATGAAGCGGCGATGTTCATTGAAAAAGCTCGGAATGGCCTGGATACTGAACTTTCGGCATTGTTGGGAGAATCTTATAACCGTGCCTATAACGTTGTTGTTCGTGTTCAAATGCTTGCAGAACTCGAAGAAATCATCACGTACAAGCAGAACGCCAACGATCCCGAGAAGCAGGAGGCAATGAAAGAAACATGGAATAAACGGCTTCTGGGTTGCCAGCAAACCGTTGAGGTATGGCAACGTATGCTCAAAGTCAGAGCCTTGGTCGTATCGCCTCGCGAGAATTTGGACATGTGGATCAAGTTTGCGAACCTATGCCGCAAGTCTAATCGCATGGGCCTAGCAGACCGTTCTCTGAGCTCCTTGGAAAGTGGCGAGGGATCCGACCACCCGACGCCGCCAGAGGTTATATACGCTCGGCTCAAGTATGACTGGACTGCTGGGCGCCAAAAAGAGGCACTTCAAATGTTAAGGGAATTCACTATTGGGTTGACTGAAGAATTTTCGCGGTATAGTTCTGTTCTTATCGCGCATGGCGAACATGCCAATTCAGACAAACCCGGCCTTGTTAATGGCATTACTGACCACCCTGATCTGGCTACCGCACGTCAACATATCGGTGACGTGGGCAAGTTTCGACGGCTACTCGCAAAAAGCTATTTGAAGCAGGGCGAGTGGCAAACGGCACTACAAAAGGGAGATTGGACTTCGGAAGGTGTACGCGATGTCTTGAACTCATATTCAGCGGCGACGCAATACAATCTTGATTCATACAAAGCCTGGCACGCCTGGGCGCTAACAAACTTTGAAGTTGTGAACGCATTGAGTACTCAGACGAACCGAGAAACATTTGTTCCCCATCATATTGTCCTTGAACATGTCATACCGGCCATTCGAGGTTTTTTCCGCTCAATTTCACTATCCTCGACCAGTTCATTGCAAGACACTCTGAGACTTCTCACACTTTGGTTTAACCATGGCGGCGACGCTGAAGTCAGCGGTGTAGTAACGGAAGGATTCTCTTCAGTAAGCGTGGATACCTGGCTCGAGGTCACCCCTCAACTTATTGCACGCATCAACCAACCGAATGCTCGGGTAAGGGGAGCCGTCCATCGATTACTTGCCGAAGTTGGAAAGGCCCATCCACAGGCCCTAGTTTATCCTCTGACTGTGGCAACGAAATCCAACGTTGTGCGGCGATCTCAATCGGCTACTCATATTATGGATAGTATGAGGCAGCACAGCCCAAGGCTGGTTGAACAAGCAGAGATTGTCAGTCATGAATTGATTCGTGTTGCTGTCCTGTGGCACGAGCTTTGGCATGAAGGTCTGGAGGAAGCTTCTCGATTATACTTTGGAGATCACAATGTCGAAGGCATGTTTGCGACGTTGGCGCCGTTACATGATATGCTTGATAAGGGAGCTGAGACGCTTCGGGAAGTCTCCTTTGCTCAAGCCTTCGGCCGTGACCTTGCAGAGGCCAAGCACTTTTGCATTCTTTACCGCGAATCACGAGTTATAGGAGATCTCAACCAAGCCTGGGATCTATATTACACTGTCTTCAGGAAAATTGCTCGTCAACTTCCTCAACTGTCGACGCTAGACCTGAAATACGTATCTCCTAAACTTAAAGACGCCGTTGATCTCGATCTGGCCGTTCCTGGTACATATCAGAGCGGTAAGCCCGTGATCAGAATCATGAGCTTCGATCCAGTATCCACTGTGATGCCGACCAAGAAACGACCCCGCAAAATGACGCTCAAAGGCAGTGATGGAAATTCATATATGTACGTCCTCAAAGGTCACGAGGATATCCGGCAAGATGAGCGTGTAATGCAACTTTTCGGACTCGTAAATACCCTCCTTGATCATGATAGTGAAAGCTTCAAACGCCATCTCACAATTCAACGCTTCCCCGCCATTCCACTGTCGCAGAACTCTGGGTTAATTGGTTGGGTTTGTAATACCGACACCCTGCATGCTCTAATCAAAGAATACCGTGAAAGCAGGCGGATTCTAGTTAATATCGAGCATCGTATTATGCTTCAGATGGCTCCAGACTATGACAACTTGACCCTTATGCAAAAGGTCGAGGTATTTGGGTATGCCATGGATAACACTACCGGGAAAGATCTATACCGTGTGCTATGGCTGAAGAGCAAGAGCTCTGAATCTTGGCTGGAGCGACGAACGAACTACACCAGATCACTGGGTGTTATGTCCATGGTTGGATACATTCTCGGCCTGGGCGACCGTCACCCGTCGAATCTTCTTCTTGATCGTATTTCCGGCAAGATCGTGCATATTGATTTCGGCGACTGCTTCGAAATCGCGATGCATCGTGAAAAATACCCTGAGCGCGTTCCTTTCCGTCTTACCCGAATGCTCACGTTTGCTATGGAGGTTAGCAACATCGAGGGCAGCTATCACATCACTTGCGAGGCTGTAATGCGGGTCATCCGAGAGAATAAGGAGTCATTGATGGCTGTATTGGAAGCGGTAAGTAGAAAACTTATGCTAACTTCCAAGTTTTAGTTGTCTAGCAATGTTCATTTCACTAACGCGCGTTTCTAGTTCATTCACGATCCCCTCATAAACTGGCGTCTAGGCGCTCGAGAATCACCCGCCCGACCATCCTTCCCTACAGACCGCCGCCAATCCATTGTCGATGAAATAAACGTCGACCATCCCGTGCAACCTAGCAATTTCTCCCGTCGACGCCCATCGATTCTTGAAGGCGGCATACTTGACGCGCAACAAGGTGTGCCCAATGAAGCGCGGGAAGTCCAGAACGCACGAGCTCTCCAGGTCCTTTCGCGAGTCAAGGAGAAGCTGACAGGACGCGATTTCAAGTCAACAGAGGAACTGAACGTTTCGGACCAGGTGGACAAGTTATTAGTCCAAGCTACGAGCGTAGAGAATCTCTGTCAGCATTACATTGGGTGGTGTAGCTTTTGGTGATATTTTCTTTTCTCTGCTTTTCTTTTCCACATGGATTAGTTCCCAAGGTATGGCTATGTGAGCACGATACATGTGTAATATCGGGTTGGAAATTTCCTTTTCACTTATTTTACATGCCGACCTTTTGCTCTGATGCGGCGTACATGCGTGCATATTTGTATCTGCTTCGTCATCATAGATTTGTGTGCGACCTATCATCCATTTTGTTTGAATTTGCCATTCTATTATTAAGTCGACTTCGATGGTTTACTGTACTTAGCCTATTAATGATACCCCTTTTCTTCCAATTCCATAACGCGATGGGTTGAATATTTGCCCTGGGGTGTCTATAATGACGTCATCCCGTGACCACGCAGCATTCGAAAATCCAGCAAATTTCATGGCAGTTCGGTATATTTTGGCTCGCCAATCGTAGTCGTATCAAGCTCAGAGGCTACATAATCTATCATATGCCCAAAGGGAACCCAAGGGGAATGACATAGCGCAATGATTAGCTTGCATGAGGAAGTGTTGGGATGTGCTGTTTCACTATCCGGGATTACCCCTACAGCGAAATAATCGTGAACGAGGAAAACAGGCCGTTGAAAGAGCCTAAGATAGGTGAAAACAAATTTTAAGGATATACTAGCAATGACAAAAAAGGCACAACTAAATAAAATACAAACTTCCTTCTTTGAGGGGGAGAGTAAGGAAGAAAAAAGATATTTGGGGAAAAACAGAGGGTTCAAGTCATAGGAAATTGGAGAAGGCTGGTTTGTAGTATTATACCAAAGGGAAGGCGAGGAAAAATTAGTAAAATATAGGCTGGCAGGCAACATTCACGCAATATGCAATAATATAACAGAACCCGCATTCGCTATCATACGCGCAATTTACTCCGAAGAAGTAGCAGCAGCAGCCTTCTTCACCTGCTTCTTCGCACCTGAGTCGTCAGCAAGGTCCACAAATCCATCTCCCCTTAACCACGCAAAAACCTTCCTCAAACCCGCTCCATCGACCGAACTAGGGTTCTTCTCCAACAACGCCCCAATAAGCGCCCACGACGCAACAAAAACGAATAGATCCCCTCCCTTCCAGCCGCGCCATACCCCGCGCTTCGTCCCAGCCTTCCAGGCAGAGTCAACCGCTACACGGAAGAAATAGAGGAACAGGGACCGATTACCCTGGCCCGCCAAGGCAAATGGCAATCCACCCAGCGCCCCACTGAGGTAAAAGCGCTGCGTGGGCAACAATGAGCGGGGCAGGAAGGAGTTGAACAGACACACACTGCCCCAGGCGGCTCCCAGAGAGGTGGAGATGATGGCGGTCCTGGAGAGGATTTTGGTGCAGAGCGCGTTTATGGCGAGGATCGGGTTGGTGAGGAAGGCTTTGAATTTCAGGAGGGAGAGGGCTAGGTATACCTTTGTAAGGAAGCGGGCGAGAAGGGGGATTGAGAGAAGGTATTGATGGAGAGAGGCGGTTAGGCAGGAGGGGGATTTGGGGTGGAGGAGGGCACAGGAGAGAGAAGCGATGGAGGGGTGAGCAGGAGAGGTTATGACGGATATGGATTGGAGCGAGTCAGGGAGGGTTTTGGGATTTGAGGGGTGGAGGATTGGGGAGGTAAAGGCGCTGTTATAGGGGATGTGAGTTAGTTAAAAGAAGGTTCTCTTAGTCTGGTGGGCATGCACGGAAGAACTCACGGCCATCTCAGCTCGGATATTTTAGCTAACGCGTCCACGGCCTCATATTGGTCTGGCCAATGGCGGTCCGCTGGGTAGCTACCTGGTCGTGGGTGGGTGTGGCCAGGGGTAAATTTAAGTATAAAGTCACCGAACCACTAGAAAAATACAGTCAGACTTATCCTAGCCCAAGTATCGGGAGAGTGGGATGTTGAGATCTAGATCTCGGAAAATACCTTGGGCTCGGCATCCCGATCAAATATGAATGCATGGAACAATTGGGCAAAGGAAACCGGCATCAACAGCCAGCTCCCAAACCACCACGGTCGGTCCTTGAACCATCCTTGGGCGTCTAATTCATTAAATAAAAATTCCAAGCTCCGGGTCGACATGTAAATTGCCAGTGTGAGACGAAGTTGGCTCTGCGGGTAAGCACCCAAGGCAAAACCCGCCAAGCTAGAACCGATCGCGGGGGCGTATTTCGATGTCAAGGCGCGGGAAATTCGAGGATTACGCTCACGAAATGGGCGCGCATCGTCCATCCGCAGGTTTGCGCGCAATCGGACAAAAAATCGGCGCAAAAGACGGTGTAAGAGGAGAGTCAAAGATAGAGCAGCTGAAAGTCGAAATGCGGGAGAATGGCGGAAGGGAACTTTTGGAGGTTTGCTGTCGTTTTTGGCAAAATATAATATTAGTTCACTTTCACTTGGCTTGTTCATAATTGAGCACAATAAGAGCCTTACACGGCGTTTGGAGCCTTTCTCGCTGCCAGCTTTTGTGATATATATGCAAAGAGTTTCATGCCCGCGCCAGTGGCCAGGAAGACGCGCAGTGAGGCTCGGATAGCAGCCTCATTGTATTTGCTCTGAGATTTGACTATTTCTCTGAAGGTGGCAGGGTCCAAGGTTCGATGTTGGACAGCAGGTGGTAGCCCTTTTATGACCTTTTCGTGCAGTGATTTGTACTCCGATGCAGATAGAGATACGCGCAGAGCGTTGCGGACGATGGGATGGATGGTTTTCTGCGCCTCTAGCGGAGGCGTGGACTCGGCAGGAGAAGACATTATTATGTATGTACCAGGAGGTTTGGTGGTATATGGTGTATACCCCCAGCTACACCTCCAAGTGCTGACAGCCCGACAGAGTTAACAGTTGCTGGTGCGAACCTTCAAGGAATCCCCAGATAGCTGTTGAGTGAAAGATCCGGGGTTGAACTGGGGTGGTGAGCTTAATAAATAACCTCGGCTGCGGTGGAAAAGTCTTGGCGCGAAGCTGCTCAATGTTTCTTCCACCCAACAGTCCACACAACAAAAACTTTATATATATAAGAATACACAAAGAAAATGGCACAAAAGAGCGCGTGACATGTAGGGATTGCGATTCTCAGATATAACTTTATATTAATGCCACCTGGATTGTGTCTCCAGCTAACTCTCCGGCCACGACATATCTTGCCACCACAGCAAGAAGCATGTGAAACGGATGCATGTACCCTAATCACCAAAATCGCGATTGTGTTCATGGCAGGTGTAACTGATATTATTGACGGGTAAACGAGAGATGACAGTTCAAATTTTGCGATTGCTACGGCAAGCAGGGAGAGAAGTAGATGCTGTTTGCGCCTGATGCCCTGGCATTACCTCCAGCCAACCCTTATAGACGGGCGGAATTCCGCTCCTCTCTCCGCCAAGGACTTCAGACATTGGCTGCACGCTGGAAAGTTTCAGTATAAACATAATCGATTTCGTGACCAAAGGCGACTAAAATCTGGCCATTCTAGTAAGCGTGATCCCCAGCTAGCAAGGCGGAAAGCTCTGGGTGTCTATGAATGAAAGAACTCTCTCTTGACTTGTTGGCTCCATGTAAAGACTTGTGGAATATTTGAATATCCATTGCCTACAAAACAGTCAATCGTAAACTAGAGATACTTTGAGAAATAAATTGATTGATCGTCAGTCAGCTCTGATTTTTGGATCGAAGACTAAATCCAGCGCACGCCTGTTCCCCAATCTATTTTGCCTCTCATGTCCGTTTCCTGCAAGGCTGTATCAGATCTTTTTCTATCCAGGCCTTATCCATGATATATTCTTTCATATTTTCAGGTGTTCCACGCATGTTGGGGGTCTGCCTATGCGAAAAATAGTGGGTACCTCTCTTGAAAAATAAGTACACAGGTGATCGCAAATGAAGGGGCTGAACCTGGTATCAAAATATACCTCGTGCTGGTGTGAGGAAAGCAAAGTAGTCCTAGGAAGCTGAAGATGGCACCTAACTTAACAGCATCACCCTAACCTATAACACCTTGTCTTGCCACACGCAGAATGAACGACCCGGGGCACGTAGGGTCCTCGTTGCGCCGGATGGGATCTGTGACAACTGAAATTCGGCTCTTTGCGAGATGCTAACATACCAAGCATCCCTCTAATCAGAACACTCTGTACTCGGCTTAGTGGGTCCTTTAGGATCTTCTAGTGGCAACAAATGCATGGTTAGCTGACAGGAAAATAAAGATGGCTGCCAACACCGCTTCCCACAGTGTTGCGATAAAGTCAGCAGCCAGGTTAACGACTGGCGAACAAAGTGCGAAATGCCGTAGTCGAAGTAAAAGTGGAGGATTTTGTCGAATGTTTCTGTGAATTTACACGTATATCTATTTATATATGCAACACAATCAAAGTTAGTAATTGACAAAAATTAAAGGCTTGGGTAGTTGACAAGAGGTAGTAGGCCAAACGAACGCCTATCTTACCAAATTTATTTCGGATATGTTACCACCGCATCGTACATCATCGTCCATTCGCCATAGGACGATAGCTGGGCGGGGATACTGCAACCCAGGAGGTCATTAACCCCCAGGTCTGAGTCGACATAGACCAACCTTTCAAAGGCAGGGGCCTAGAGAAGTGGAGCGAATTTATTGTCGAGAGCAAAAATGGAGCCCTTCCATACGTATATTGCTCGTTGTCGCAGCGGCTGGTGTGGGTTAAAAATAGAAACGAGGTATTTCAAAAGCATAGATTAAAATCAGCTACGGGTCATTCGGCATGGAATCCCAATATGTCAAATCAGTCATCCAATCGTTCAACATCCAGTTCCCAACTGGGTCGATTAAACTGCTAGTCGAGAACGGAAGGCCCGGCGGATCTGTCGACAATGTTCGTAAATCTTCTCCCGCTATAAACCCAGTTTCGTTCCCGGCTAGTGGTTGTGTTGAAGGCGCAATGGTAGTGGGTGGATTCTTTTCATCTTGTAAGTTATTAAACGATCCTGCTGCAGGCAATGCATTTGCGCTCAAATTGATATCATTAGTTTCGTTTGAGATACGGGGTGGGTGGTGGGCATAACGCGGCATATCGTAAGAAACCTCGTTCTTTCGTTGGGAATCGTATCTGAGTCCATACACAAGATCCCATTTCGAGCAAAGGTCGGGTCCGAAGAAATCGAAAAATTGGAACTGTTTTTCTGAAACGGAGAGCTCGAAGGAGGGTCGTTGAGATTGCTGTTTCTGAACTGCTGCGGTCACGCCTTTCACAACCCTCTGGGCACCAAGTGCCGATGGAAATCTGTGAGAAAATTCGTCCAAAGCTTGGTTTATAACGTTAAACTCCTTTTCGGTTTTGGCCCAAAGCAAAGGATAGTTGTGGCATGCTACTTCGGCAAGGGCAGCGGCAAGGAGATGAAAAATAAATACAGGCGCAAGCAAGGGTATCTCCCCTCGAGCCAGAAACTCTTCATAAATTCCCACGACGAATGAAGAGGACAAAACCGGGGCAACGGATGGAGGAGTATCCATAACAGTGGGTCGAAATAATATCGAAAGCGCCGTAAAATAGGGAATATGCAATTGTCGTGCTTTGAAATTATATGGACAAAGTCGACCCGTTCTTCGATCATGCAAGTGAAATTGTGGTGGAAGCTCACTCATCCAACGGAAGAGTCTGTGTTCAATAGACGTACGGCTCGAACGTCCCAGAGTCCCACGGAAGGAATGCTCCGTGAGGTCCCCAAGTATAGATGAAATTTCCACATATGTCATGAAAAGGTGTGCATCTTCTTTGTCACCCGGGAAGTCTTCCAACGTTGGAGGACGAACGTCAAAATCCTTTTTTGAAATGGCTCTTGGGCGACCATGGCTTGCTGATATCATGCAGTCTCGGGTCTGGAATATACATTAGTAACTTAAACGGTATACAAGTGCAAGAATGAATGAAGGCCATACAAAAAGTGTCCACCATAATCGTCGACGAAAGCCAGCATTCGGCTGACTTGGTGATGGGTCACGATGAAGCCCGATTTGATGAGCTAGAGCAACACCCATGTGAAGCCAAAACGTGCTTGCATCCCGTGAGATATGTTCCGCACCACTGGGATTCCACCACTGTAAGAGACAGATGGCTTGAATCACTACCAACGGATCCTTTTCAAAATCAGAGTAGTATAGAGCCTTGGCACGGCGATAAAACTCTTCACCGAGACATTGGGCGTTTGGCGCTGTAGAAACTTTGCTCCCAGCAACGAATATAGCCTGCAAAAGGAGCAATGACGTCTCAGAGGTGTCATTAGGCTCTGTAGCTATACTGTCCACTATGGGCATCCAGGGGTGGCATCTTTCTAGGAAATTTGTAATCAAGCTGTCCCTCACCGAACGGGGTGGAAGATCGAAAGCCCGAATTTCATGGAGGAACTTTTGATAAGCTTCAGAAGGGGCAGCAGAGTCATGGTCGACATGGTATTTCCGTGCATCTTCCTCGTCAATGGGCACGATGCTGGAAATATACTCGCTTCTGCCAAGATACGGGCTTGCATAGCTGGTTGCACGCGATTCTCTTGGCTTAAGCGCCTTGGTAGAAGAATCGGGAGAATCAACTAATGGAGTTTCCTGTGTTTGAGCGGGGGATTTGGCTGGATATATAGAAGCCAGCGACGTAATAGGTGCTCTGTGGGGTGCAATGCGACGGCCCTCTGAAGCGTCCCCTCTTCGTCGCCTCTTTCGAATATGTGGTCTACACTATCAGCAGCCCATAGAAGAAAATGATTGTTTTGGATATACCCACTTGCATTCCTGATTTATGCTCTGACAATTCGAGCATGCTCCATTGGCAGTCTGTAAATCACAACGAATCTAGATACATCACTTAACTACAATCTGATCAATAGTTACATTGCTCAAACAGGATCATACCTTTTTATTATGGCAGTTTGTACAAGCTTTGGCCCCCTGCCGCTCGCGAGGCGTGCTCTGCAACTCTCCATCATCTGTCATATGGAATACTGCTCAATGCCCCTTGTTACTCCTCCGTTGACTTTGCGCGGATCAAATCGTGGGACTTCGAGATGACGGTTGCGACTTGCTTCAACATCTAGTTATGGATTATATAACCCGGCGGCTAATCACGTGGTATCATTGAGATCGCGAACCAATTCAAAAAGAATTTTAAAATAAGGTCGCCTTCGGAAACTATGTAGAACATTTGAAGAGCAAATGTCTTCTGGCTGCTGTCAGCCAATTGCTGCGCGGCGGGCGAACGTAACGGTAACTAGCCAGTTTTGAATGGCGCTGCGGCTAGTGAAATCTTTACGAGTTGACTCACCCAACCCATGCCACCAGCATGACTGTCACTGATATAAGAATCCCCAGGGGACAGAGTTGCCAGTCAGCCCTCAAGTTTACTCTGTTCACGCCTCTCCAACCAGAGTATAAAGACTGCAAATTAGAAGGCCTGCATCTCCCTGACTTCTCTTCCCAGCATCTGGAATCTTTGAGTCCTCACACCGCCGTCTGCTCAGTATGACGAACCCAATAAATGCAGAAGCGTTGGCAGCGTGGGAGGTCAATGCCGGCTTCTGGGACCAGGGAATGGGCGATGAAGGCAACGACTATTATAAAGTCGTGGAACTCCCTGCCCTCGAGCGCATGGCAGCCCCGAAGCCTGGCGACAGGGCGCTGGACCTTGCGACAGGAAATGGGCTTGTCGCGCGCTGGTTGGCGTCGGCGGGTGCTCGCGTCATTGCGACAGACGGCAGCAGAGCCATGGTCGACCATGCCAGACGCAGAGGCGTGTATCCGAATGGAGAAAATATCAACGCGATATCTTACCAAGTTTTGGATGCAACAAGCCCGGAAGACTTCGAGAAATTCATAGCGAAGGAGACAGCGGAAGTAGGACTTGTTCTATCCTGATATTTGTCCTACTATTCCCATCCTAACAACTGTCTCCCTTTTCAAATAGCCTGGTGGCAGTGAACTAACGGAAATGTTGTTTTTACGTTTTACATGGATAGGAGGGCCCATTCGATATCGTCATAATGAACATGGCCATCATGGATGTCCCTACCCTTGAACCATTAGCAGCGGCTCTACCAAAGCTGCTAAAGCAAAACACTGGACGGTAGGTGCTGCCTGTTTCTTTTTTCGGGCAACTAGAGATCTTATGACCAGGAGTGAAAGGGTTGGGGGGTGGCAAGGGAGACGTGGAGCTCTATTCCAGAGTTTTCCTTTCTCTCGTTGTGCCTTGTGTCTGACTCAAGCTGCTAGGTTTGTTGCGACGCTCCTCCATCCCTTCATAACGGCGGGATCCACGCGTGTGATCGAGTACGGAGATAGCCGGGAAACAGGACGGGAGGAGGAGCATGTCAGCCTTAAGATAACCAGATATCTCCATGCCCCGGAGCCAATCAAAGCAGAAGCCTTGAAGGGCCAGCCTTCGTATCAGGTATGTACAGTACATATTACATATTATATTATTATGGGCGTTTGCAAAGTGAAGGCCAGTTATCACTTCTGCTGATAAGGATGTCCTCTATCATTTATCTCTTTGCTAATCATGGGCAAAACCCGGCGAATGCCTCAAAAAGTACACTTTCCACCGCCCCATGCATGAAATTTTATCCCCTTTTCTCCGTGCTGGATTAGTCCTCGATTCATTTGAAGAACCGAATTTCGATGCGGAATACAACGCCAGCCAGAAGCTTGATCCAAGATCTTTGCGGTATGTCACCGAAATTCCCAAAATCCTCGCATTCAGGATGAGGGCCATTGGCCAGTGACCGTTGACGACGGTCATATATTGCTGTCCTTTATTTTCCTTGTATAGCGTTACACTTCATGGAAGAAACGGAAGCCAAAAGGGACCTGCGAGAGGTAGTCCTGGGGTTTCCAAAATGCCGGCCAGATTATGTTGAGTTGTTCTGTCAGCTGGTACTATTTTGAGTTTTCTATTGTTGGGCATATTTGAGAGTGGATGAACACAGCCGTTCATTTTATGCTTTTCCTCTGCCCTCCTCTCATATGAAGGATATATATATATTTCCTAGACCAAAAGATGTTACAGCTAGCTGAGAATAGATTCGGCACCTGCAGACTTGTTTTAATTCCAATAAACCTACGTTCCTACGTTATTAGAACTCATAAATCTATTATATCTCGTATATGTTCACAACATCTGCTTAATAATATTGGCTAAATTAGATCTCTCCTTTATACATACATGTCTCCTCTCCGTAGATTAACTCTCAGACTTCTATCATGTGCATTAGCAATTTTGTTCCAAGGTTGTCTGACGCCATAGCTGTCCGCAATGAACTCTCGTACATAAGCTTTTTCGTAGTCCCAATTACCAAAATAAACAGACAACAATAACCCCATGTCCCCCAGAAAGGACCAGGATAGGCGCGGAGGCAACAAATTTTAAACGATATCGATCAGATGATGGATATCTTGTGTCTGTTAACTACATAGCGAGGTGTGGCCCAGACCAACAGCTGCAAGTAACACAAAGCTAGCTCGCCACTGCCGCTCAACGCCTCCCGATATCTCATAAGGATAGCGTGCAAAAATTGGAGCGCGGATTAGAGTGCTTGTTCCCACGAAATACCTAACTAATATCAGTGGGATATGAAACAATGGGGCCATAAAACGACCCAAGGTTTCCTCCAAATGTGGCAGGCAAACCTATCAGGGGTCGTTCAATTGCGAATTCAATAACGAAGTATGAAAACAGAATAAGTAATTATTCCCATACAAAATTGAAATTTACGTTTCCCGAGCCATTAATAGAGGAAGGAGAAAGGAAAAAGCTGCCAAAGGAAAACTAGCCCTACCACCTGATGATCTTCTGGGGGAAGAACTCATCAATGAGCTCGAGGTAATATGGCTATCTCTCAGATTAGAACAGCCTACAGATTAAATCCCCCGCCAACTGTCCACAAAAAGCGAAAACGGGTTCTAGATGTTGCTACTTACCTTCAATTCTTCTACATTCGGAATATCATCATTCTTGCTATACAGATCATACGGGTTAAACGCCCTCACAGCCTCAAGCATACCCTTATCATGCTCATCCATGAGCTCCATATAGGCGCCCGAGGTATGCCAAGCATAAAAGGAATGGTACCGGATAATCGCCAGCGCCTCAGGCGGGAGCAGCGACTGGTCCTTGACAACGTTGTATAGATATTCATCATGGCCCCAAGACAGGAGGACATTATCCATCCCGCAACCGGGGCTGTATATACCATATTTTGTCCCGTAGATATCATGGCCGTAGTCTGGGTTCTTCCTGAAGGACTCGGACGTGTATATGATGCGATCATCAAAGGCGCAGCCGACGGGGAACGTGTCGCCGACTACATCCCACTGGCCCTGTGCGTCGAAGAAATAGAGCAGCTTGCCAAGGTCATGGATGAGGCCGGTCAGCTGCATCCAGCGCGGCTTTCCATCGCGGCGGATAGCCTCCGCAGCCTGTAGCAGGTGCTCAATCTGTGTGAGGGAGGTGTCAGGGTCAGAGTCATCAATGAGGGTGTTTAGTTTTTCGATAGCCTCCCAGACGCCCATGTGAGCGCGGGTCTTTGCGCGGAAGTCATTGCGGGCCTTGAGGTTGTAGGCGACCGTCTGCTTCTCGTGCTGCTCGAGGTAAAACTGCTTCACTTTTTCGCAGGCGATTTCGTATTGGCGGAAGCGGGATTTGTCTTTTTCTTTGTCAAATTCGGGCTCATCGTATAATCCCTTTTCTTTGGTGAGACTGGCATTGAGCGCATTGACTGTATCAACGTTGTCAGAAAGCTCTTCGAGAGCTAAGCCATCTTTGCGTTCAAAAGGAACAGAGACGGCGGCATTCGGTGGTCTCATGACGGATCGGTATTAGGGATATTATACCTAGGTAAAGGTAGCTTAGTTTGACTTTAAATTAAGTATCTGGGAAAAGTAGAAAAGAGCAAATAAACTTGAAAGAGGAAGACGGGGGTAAATATATACAAACGATTCTCCATAAGAAAGTGAAAATAAACGTGTGAATTACTACTCCCTTTGTATAAATAATAGAATATGAACGAACCACGGAGTAGTGAAGCAAAAGACCGGATCTGCCTTTGAATGGAGATGTTAATTCCAAGCTTTCATGATTAAAAAATGGAACCCGGAAGCTCCACCTTTGCAGTATCCATCACAGGATGTTAACGGAAATGTCGCCCAAGGACCCGGGAAAGAAGCTTCTATAGAAAGAAAAAAAAGAAGCTTTAAACCCCCGTTTTCTTTCCCCCCGGGTCTACAATGAGGTGTAGAGCATCATTCAAGCCGCTCACAACACCCTCGAGTCGCTGCACGGCATGCCATAGTATAGACGCCATTTAACGGGCTCAATTCCAGACAGCCAAACAGTCAAGCATTGGCCTTGAATTACTGTTTTTGGAATTCCTGTGTAAACATCGTCAGCGTATCCTGTGGACCGATATGATGTCAGATGTGACAGGGCTATCCAACTCTAAACATGTCAACCGAAGACTAGCTCTCCTGTGTGTATTCCAGCCCTTTCTTCCTCCGATGTTAACTGGCGGTGGTTGAGCTCTTTTTGCCCCAGGAGCTGACAAAACCAACCTTGTGGACGTCTTGGAAGAAGAGGGCGTGCGTAATTCTCCTTTGCCTTTCGGCTTTTGGACATCCCGCCACCATGGCATGGCATTCAGAGGGGTGTCGCGTATTGGTATTGTTGGGTTCGGGGAGCTAGAGTTGTTGGCAGTCGAATCCACGATTCTGCATAGAGTTAGCACTGTGCATTACGATATTCAGCCTCATAATTAACTTTCACACATAACTATTACGTATGAAAATCGCAATTGTTCATTCAACCCACTTTTATTCTAGTGAGGCCGGATTTAGCATCTAATTATGACACTTGGTTGTTTTTTATTTTCTCTTCCTCTTCTCTTGGAGACGCTTATAAATTTTGGAGGGAAACAAGTTGGTCCGGCTCAGATTCGAACCCTCGCCGCCCAAGCCAACAAATGAGAAGTAAACCCCTTTTACTTTACCCCTTTTGCCCCTTTTTAACAGGCTCCAACACCAAAGAAACCGCGGTTGCCAGAAACCACAAGATTTAAATAACCATATGAAGAGTAACTAACTATTCATATACCATCTTATTCGCAAGCATGGGATATGGGATATCAAATAACCAAGTATCATCGGGGAATGCAGACTGGAAAATCCACCACCCACCGCCCTGCCCAAGAAACAATGGAATGCGAGTAAATTTCGAAGACCAATGAATAAAATCGACAGCAACAAATCAGGTTCACCAATACTAGGTACCGGTGTGTATCATGAATCTCGAGGGAAACTGTCGGAGAAAGGTGGCTAACGGGGAGGTTAACGTGGGGCCAAACACATAAAAAGAAACGGGGAAAGAAATATGCGCATGTGCGGCCTAAGAACCTGGGTAAGAGAACTCGAAATATGGGCGAAATATGGGGTATCTGATTCATAGACAGGAAATGGAAGGCAAGCTGGCCCTTGGGAACGAAAATTAGTAATTTGACCCTGAGACGGGGAAGGGAAAAGAAATTGGAATCCCGTGGGCGCAAAGGACAAAGGAAGTACTTCCCTAGACAAACCAAACGAAATAGAAAGGAAAATCTTGGATAAAGAGAGGAGGAAACAAGCAAACTCCCAGGCACTGAAAGGGTGAACGCGCACAGAACCTAGCTCCTCAATTGCCCTGGCACCACAGCATTTACTACCCGGGGGGGGGGGGGAAGGTGAAGCAGGGGGTAATAATGAAAGGAAGACAACGTCATGTACTGATTAAAAATCGCGGCATATTTAAGCATCCAAAAAATGGGCATCAGTAAATTCCCCGCGATGCCCCCTTCTTCGGTTTGATCTCAATTACCTCCGGCACAACGAGTCCAACCCACGTCTGGATAATAGATGGGCTGCCGCCCTGGCCACCGGTGATTGGCATAATCTCCTCTCGCCAGCCGATTGGGTCGGTCTCGGACTCTGTCAATTCAGAAATAGTATTCCTATTCTTGACAGTCCGGGCGGCCCGAATCCGACGCCGTTCGCGCTCAAATATAGTATCCTCCACAAGGCCCGGTGTGAGGATACCGCCCACTTTCATAGCATTGAAGAGTTTCTTAAGTATTTGGAACGGGACGGCCAGGAATATAGCCGACAGGACCCTCTCCTCTCTGCTAAACGTGCAGTCTTTGGCAGCGGCAAAACTACCAAACGTCACTGCGGAAGAAATTTCTCTGATCGAGAACCTGGATGGTACTTGCCCAGAAAGCCTGTCGGGCAACTCTCGTGAGTTTGCGTCGGGATCAAGCTGGAAATTTTGAGGGAAGCCTTTAATGATGAAATCAATCGCTTCATTAAGCAGTTGTGGTCCCCATACTTCCTTGAGCTCCCAGTTGAGAGTGCGCGAACATTTACGGTGATCTTTCGCATTCACAGAACCTCTCTCCATATCATGGTCGTTGCTATGGGGCGAAGATGTCGCTTTATGACGGAGTTGGGCGGAACTGGCCGCTTCCCGATCAAGACCAAGGATACTACTAACCGGGGTAATCATGAAATTGGAAACTGAAATCCCGAAGTGAAAGACGGCTTCCAAGTTATGCCAGCAGATTGCATTTGTGGCGAGGCGAATAGCTCGACGAAGAATTCTACTCTCTGCCAGGAAAGCAGCTGATGCGACGTAACACAAAGCAAATTTCATTTTCTCAAGCTCACGAAAGCAGTTTCCATTTGCACAGTTCGGGCCCTGATCCTCTCCTTTGTTGCTTTCAACGGCTTGCGCAAACTCACTGTTCAGCTGCTCTTCACCTAACAATGGGACACCGTAGAAATGTTGCAGTGCCAGACCAAGAGCAGAGGGGTGAGAGAAAGAGGCTGCAGCTACAAGGTGTATCTCTCTTGGGTGCATAGCAGCTTCCATTGCTTTCATCAACTCCGTGAGATGCGGACTTCTTGCAGCAATTAACGAGTGGACAGGGAAGGACACAGGTGGGCAATGTTCCGCGGAGGAATTCAGGATTAGCCGAAAATCTGCATATTGTCCAGATCTGAATGTTTCGAGAATATAAACCGCAACTGGCTCTAATTCCTCGCCGGGATCGTGACTAGGGCCGTAAAGGTCCCGAAGAAGATTTGGTTGAATACAAGGTTGGGCGGCTTGCTGGCGTGCTTGGGCAAAATCTAGTGGATTGGGACCACTTCGACTTCCTCCATTGCAAATTCTTCCTGCCCTTGAACCGCTCTCTTGTAGTCGATTTCGACAGATGGCGCTTTCAATAGTCTTAGCACTGTTGCCTTCATTGAAAGGCATCTTCGCAACAAATGGAGCACACTCTGCTGTTGGTCTATATGGTGGCATGGGTGGGTTATGTGCATAGTTGGGAAATGGAAGATTGCGCACGCACGGCCAGGAAAGTGCATCACGGTTCTCAAAGCATGTTCCCGGAGGATGTATGGGTTGGCTCTGATCTTGCCAAATAGGGGGGTGACAATGCTGGAAGGCTCGGTAAGATGGCGGGTAAAGAGGCGTTTGCAGTTGTGATCCCTGGTAGCCCGAGTACGTCTCAGAGGAAGGGAGCGAGGAAGTGGAATCGGAACGGCCGCCAAAATAGATCCCATGGCTTTGAATTGCGTAGGAGTCGGGTGTCGTAGCTTGTGGAGTGGATCTAGTCGGTGCTCCCATAAATATTCCACCGGTTGGCATGGACATGGTTTGGGAACTCTGGCTAGTGGTGCTGTGGGAGTGGTAAGGGTGACCTGGATGGTAAGCCTCAAAACCACCCACTTGAGATATAGGCTCTGAGATTAGAAGCATGCTGTTAGCAACCAAAGCATGAGTGCGAACTGTAACAGTATTATAAACATACCGGTATCCCCCGTGCACTGACTGTTGAAACTTCCCTGCCCAACTTGCCACTGACTTGCCGATTGAGATCGATTGCTATCGACAATAAAAGGTTCGTAATGGTCTTCTTGCCGTGATCTGCGGCTATGATCAATGAGAGCCGTAGCAGTAAATGCTGCCGACTCTTCTACAGACTTCCAATACTCTGCCTCTTCCTTCTTAGCCTTTCTTTTGTTCTTGTTCTTTCTGCTCTTGTTCTGCTTTCTTCTAGCAGATGATTTCCTAACCGGCTGTTCAGTATCCAACAGAGGTTGATTTTGATCTCCAGTCACAACCTCAGGAGCAGTTCGATTGCACTGCACAGGGGCCATTCTGGAACCATGTATGAATCGAGCAGGAAAATTGTTGTGATAATTCTTTGCTTGTCCTGGCCTGCCTCGCGTTCGTGCCCCCTTTATAGGCTGGGGACACAATGAAAACAACAAACAGAAACTTCCAAATAAAAGTAAATAACACTAAGAATGGAAATATTCCAGAAAAGGGGTACTAACAACACCAAACGAGGGGTTGAGCAAGTGGTCCCAGCCCCACAACTTTCTGTTGCGTTTTCTGGACTGCAATACCTGTGCTAACGATAAGAGAAACGGATGCCCTGAAGAAAATGTGAGAATGGAATGAAGGAAGACGCGTAGAGGGAATCAGTAGGACTAAACCATAGAGAAAAGAATAAGACTAGCGCAGGTAAAACGAATGAAATAGGTGGAAACGAAGAGATTTCCTTCTACAGTGTAGAAGGAAACGATAGAAATGTTGAGGTTTCCCAGGAGATTGTCCGATTGGGATAGAAGATTATCAAGCCTGGGACACGGATATTCCACCTCTCAGAAAATATATTGAGATATGACTTCTTGCTGAGGGGCTGTTAATGATGGTAAGGAGAAATGAACAGCACGTAGAAAGCGGTAACTGTATCCAAACCCCGTATTATATGGGATGCCGCCGTGCTGACGATGCGGAAGCGGGTGCTGGGGGTATGTTACACACCATACGATTCCTGATAAACTGTCGCCTCTCCCCAACCCTATCGAAGACGTCCAGCTCCTTTCTTCGTCCGCTTGCTGCGAGAAAGGCGGATGTGACAGGTTAAATCGACAAACTCGAATGAAAGGGGAAGAGTGAAAAAGAGGGAGGGGGGAAAGAAAGGAGGCGAGAAATGGACTGGTGATGGCAATAGATCAAGATGAAAAAAATCACACCGTGAATTAAATCTCACACATCCAGGTCAGATGGAAAAAAAGGCAGTAGAGTGGCCAACTCCTTCCCATTCATCAGACACATTCGAAGTGAGTAAGTCAAGTGGGAAGACTATATCAACGTGTTTCCTTCACCGGAGTGAAGTCACCGCAACCCTCCACTCCCGCTTGCCTCCCCCCATTTTTCAATCTAGAATAATTTTTTGCATTTGTTTTGTACGATTTTTATTTTTTTGGTCACCCGGGCACCTCCGTGGTGGTGAAGAAGTAGACATGGATATATATCGGAGGAAAAGAGGAAAAAAGTCCGTGAAAAGAAATCCAAGGGGGGCCCAGGTGAGAAAGAATCTTGTACATACATGGATATACATCCAACAACCAACAACCGAAAGAATCACACGACGATTCTCTCGGCTTAACCGAGCAAAAAGGCCAAAGAATATGCAAAGCAACCAAAGCGGGGGTTGAATGTCAAACGAATGAACCCAACTGGTTTTGAACGTATTTTTTGTCTCCTGCGAAAAGAGCATGAGAATAGAAAAAAAAAAGAAAAAGAAAAAGAAGGGAATATTGTACAGTCAAGAAATGGCTTTGAAATAAGGTTATGACAAGAGGCAGATAAAATGGTGTATCCAAAGGGGACTACGTCCCAATAAAAAAGAAAACGTGACATCAATACAGGAACGAAGATATAAAAGGGGAAATGTAAACGGCACGCCCTAAACGAATTTCCTAAGCCTCAGGGGCACTCTCTCTCTAAACGTGAAATGTAAATTTAGACAAAAGAAGAGAAAAATAGGCCATATTCTCAGAACATGCCTCCCTCCATGGGCACTTTCTTCGGAAACTGCGGTAGCGCCGGCGAGCTACTATTCATAAGCTGTTGGCGAGCCTTTGCATTCAGATTGCCACCCTCGCTTGATATTTTTCGTAGCTTTTGGCGTGGTCGTGGCTTCTTCTCCTCATCAGAAAATATGCTCTGATGATTATTATAAGCGTGATGCTGATGATAATGCTGTTGATGTAGTTGTTCATCCATCGGGCTAGTGGGGTGTGAACCAGGCATGGATGGCTGGTCATATCTGTCAGAGCTCTTGAAAGCGTTTATGAGTGTTTGCGTTGTCGTCTGCCGTCTGCGTCGAGGGTTCATGGGTGGTATTGGCGGGGTTGAGCCGTTGGTGAGGCTGGCGCCCGGTGGGAGACCGACTGTGGGTACGTTGGAGGTTGAGGAGAGGAACGTCGGTTCGGAAATCTTGGATTTGTCGATTATGCGTTTATGTGCACCACCAAGGCCTGGGTTGCGTTGGCTACTGCTCATATTCATGGGAGGCATGAGAGTGGGAGTCGACGTGGAGGAGTGGATTGGGGAGGTTTCGTTTAGAGGCGGTGTTGCATTGGCCGAATATGGAGTTACTGGAGAGGGACGGGGGGGATTACCGATTAAATCGGATTGATGGGTTTGAAATGGGACGGGAGGGTTAGACTCGTAGTAATAACTCTGTGCAGCAGAGCGACTATTGCTCCGGTACCTACCAGAGGCCACAGATGCAGATCGCTCAGAAGACCTATAGTCGCTGACCTCCTCTGATGGCCGGGAGGAGGATGAAACAGATGCTGAAGCCTTTGAAGACTTAGGCTCTTCATTTGGAACCTCGCCGCGGCCGATTGCATGTTCCCCTACAGGTTCAAGATCGTCACGATAGCGCGGTTGGCTTTTGGACCGGCCGGACACATCTGAACCAGATCGTGTTCTGCCAGAGCTCCGATGCGATGGTGGAGACGGTTCACCAGTGAATGACTCTCTAGACCCATTCTGGCTTGCTCTCCCTATGATGCTTCCTTGTGGCTGCCATGGTCGATTGTGATTGCGAGCTCCGAGATGGGGTGATCCCGAACGAGATTCCCTCCCACGATTACGGAAGGCTTTATCTTCATCCTCCAGCCACGCATCGTTGGTAGGGAGGATGGGCGAGGATGAGTTTAAAGATTGGTCCATGCCAAGCATTTTCATGGCTTTTGATTGGGGTGCATCAGTTCGACCGCCCACGGGGTTTCTACCGGTTTTGCTCTTAAGCATCGCGAAGGCATTACCGTGTTTTGGTCCGGAACTGTAATCTTGGAAACGATGGCCGGGAGACGGACTGCTTGATCTGCTTTCGCTCTCTGCGAAGCTTCGTAATTTCTCTTGAACTTTCCTCCGCCGCTCAGCTAGCTCGTTCGCAAGTTCTTCACGCTCATTCTGCGTTTCTGAGCTCGCACCCCGTTGATGACCTGGCTTGTGTTCTTCTTGCCACGGCGAACCGTGACTTGTCTGCCCCCTAGGCGACTGATCACGCATTTGGTTGGGAGGTGGTGAGATATTAGAATTATCAGGTGGTGATGGCTGCGTATGGGTTTGTGTACGTAAAGCAGTGGCTTGCCCGAGCATTTGCTTCGCTCTCATCGACATAGAGGAGAAGTCGGGCTGTCCAGTTTGCTTGGCGGGTTCTTTATCAGATGCAGGGCTGACTGGCTTATATAGGTCATCGTACTCCCAGGGGTTACTGTGAACACTTGCGGCATGGTCGGAATCTCTAGCGGCTTTAACAGCAGGATTAAGCTCTCGAGCGGTATCTTTGATCTTGGAAATACCCGGCGAAGGCGGCTGGTAGATTGACGTGTCACTATCGTGCCGAAGATGTGTACGCACTAGCCCGCTTAAACCAAGCCCTGAGGGACCAAGTGTAGGCGAGTCAGGGGCGTCACCGACAGGCTCCTCAGAACCCTCGTTCTCCTGTATGGTGTTGAGGTCTCGAGTCTCCGAATGTCTTAATTCGGGAGTACCGGTGTGAGAGCCTTTGTTGAGAGAGCTCTGCGACGAGTCGCCAGAATTGCTCCTAGATCTGAAAGCGGGATGGACATTTTCGAGTGACTGAACCGCCGCAAGCATGTTGTTCAACGTTGGTTCTGGCTCGTCTTCGCTTTCACTATCGCCTCCACTCAGGAATGTGCCGTTAATCGGTTTCAACCTTGATGGCGACGGCGATGGCCTGCGACTACTGTTTGTCGTAGTGGATCTTTCCCCGCTGAGTCGAGTTTCGATGGGAGGATTATTGTATTGTGACACCAACGTATCAACCTTCGGTCGATGGGTTGAATTGGAAACTTCGCGCGAGGGTGCGGAGGATTCGACATCAACGGCTGCTGCTGCTGCTGCTGCTGCTGCTGGCGGTGGTGGAGTGCGACGTCTCAAAGGAGGAGTATCTCTACCCTCATACATTTGACGCTGCCGTTGTGAGAATTTTGTGTCATCATACTGGGTGGCTGGCTTGTTGAAAAGGCCCATGGCAGTCGCCTTCCCCCGGTCCTCAGGTTGAAGCGCGGCCTCTAATGATCTCTGCTCATCAGATTCACTAATAGCGGGGCTTAACTGTGGTGAGACGCCAAAACCCGGTCCAGTGGGAGATATCTCCGGTTCAGCTTTGCTGACAGCATCAACTGCTTCAGCAATTGTGGTAGGAGCAGATGGAGGTGGGCTTGTAGGGCGGAACCCTGAAGAAGCATATACTGGCTGGCGATGCTGGAATCTCTCATTTAAACTAGTTGCACTCTTTGACAAAGATCGATTTATCTGTGAAGCGTCATTGGCTGCAGCTCGTTGGCGGCTGAGGCTTTCGAGTCTCGAAATGGCAGAGGGCGGTTGGGGGTTGGGGTCAATGCCTTGACCGTAGCGTCGAGTTTTTGTTGGATTGCGCTCCATTCCAGTTGAAATGGGATTAGGTTTCGTAGGAGAAAATAAAGCTTTGGGTGCGATTGGGGAATTTGTCCCCTGGCCTGAGTGGCGCTGGGCAGAGTCAACTGAAGTATTCGAAGTAGAAGTACGATTGATCGACGGTCGGGAAGCCAATGAACCCTCATCTTCTGTATCATGCCTATTCCGCTGCATTTCCAACTCAAGATCAAACTGCTGCTGCTGCTGCTGCTGCTCCTTCTCTTTCGCCCTCAACTTCTGGAAAGCAGAGAGCGTAACATCATTTTCATACACCGCTTTCCCTAGCATCCCACCCCCACCCCCAGTCCCTGAAGCTTCTGAAGCCGATCCACTTCTTGGCGTCGTGGACGCCACCGGTATTTTATAAACTTTTTGTCGCCCACCAAACAGGTTGTTACCCTCACCAGGCCTGGATCTGCTCATAACACTACCGCCAGGAGAAAAGTCACCGTCATCGGTAGCGTAGCCTTCCCCAGAGGCGAATGAACCGCGCCCGATCGCAAAAGATGGCCTAGCCGAGCTGGCATGAAGCGAGGATACTTCTGCAATGTCACCGAGGGGATTATTGCCTTGGCCAAAAACATTGAGCCTTGACGCTCTCTTTGGGAAGAGTACGCTGTCGTCATTAGCCTTTCCGATTTTAGAATTTGGATCGTCCTGCTCCCGTAACATGCTAAATCGCGCGGAGAGATTCGGCATGAGTAAACTTGTTCTGAAATCGTCCGATGGCGGGAGTGCTGAGGAGAGGTCCAACTCTGCTGGCGTCTCTGCTTGCGGTTTCTTCGCCCTCTTGAACGTTTTGGATGTGAATAGCGGTAGAGGCTGGCTCTCTTTATCGTCCTGGCCATTCTGGGCCTCCTTGCCCTTCTTGCGGGTTCTGAATCGATTCATCTTGTTTTAGGGACCTGGCGTATGTTCCTAGGAGGTAAATAAGGGGACCTGTCGAAGGCAAGAATTGGTGACGGTCGAGATCAGTCAACAGTAAAGGAGCGGTAGGGTAGAATCGTAAAAAGGAATGTGGCGTATGTGTATCCCTCCCCTGATGTGTTGTAACGTAGCCGTGGCGGGCGGAGGGGATGTGGGAACGAAGGACGATCAATCAGAGTTCCTGACTCGAAAAAAAAAATATTCACAACACTCCAGTGAAGCCTACATGAATGTGAATGCTGAAGTGTTAGTCCTTCAAAAGCCATGCAGAAATGATAAATCTGGACAGAAGCGCGTCCAAGGTTGTAGAAACCATATGTGCATGCAGAACGGAACTGTATCAAAGTAGAACATAAACATAATAATAAAACAGCAACAATATATATTTTGTACGTACTTGTACAAGGACCTGCCCTTTGGATCAGACGAAACGAATCAATTCGAATAAGCTGTGACCGGTGCAATCTTCATGCCTTGATTGCCCCGATCTCACAGGCGCAGAATGAAGCGTGAGCTGCGGCGGGGGAGGGCGAATGCGTTCGGTGTGGTTGCGGCGTCCTACCCTGCAGCCTGATTGACGCCCACTTGTATCTTTCAAGATCCTGCTCTGTCAGAGGATGGTCTGATCAACCTGCTCTCTCCACTACGTATGGGCTGTCTGTCAGGGCTAAGACAGATTCAAGTCGCAACTTGGGAGGGTTTGAATAGGAAGAGAAAGTCTTTAGTAACGAAACGAATGAATGGGTTGAAAGCCAGAAACAAAAAAATCAGCCAGCGAAAGAGAAGACTGTCTCTGCAGAGGCCCTCAACTAGGACAAGAAGAGGAGTCCACAATGCCAGTCGATATCCAAATTGGAGGTTGAAGAAAAGGGAGAAGCAGAACGTCGGCGTTGTAATAATAATGGACTTCGTCGCGGATGGTTAGTCAGGCGAGGAGGCTGAAAGGGATGGACAAGAACAACGAGAACAGCGAGAACGACGAGAAGAGAACGAACAGGATGGTCAGGATGGTCAGGATGATGGACAGGATGCTGCAAGCTTGTTACAAAACCGTCTCCCTCGTCCCAATCAGGAATGGAATTGAATTCCAGGATCGCGCGCTCAAATTCGATCGCTCGCTAACCATCAGTTTTTCCAGCGATTCGGGAAAAGAAAATAGTGCCCTCGATCACTGCCTGACGGGCCAGCCTAGTTGACGCCTCATTCTGTTGTTTTGGCGCCTTTTTTTTTTTTTGGACGAGTCCTCTCTGCTCCGGCTTGGGGAAGAAATTTCCAAAACTCCTCTTCTCCACATGGGGTGTGAATTATTTACCGCCGTTTGCTTAGGGCGTGTTAGCGGCCGCGCCAGGAGATTTCCAGACCATGTCCAGGCACAAACGATGGTTTGCATGAAGGCTATCCTTTCTCAGACTTCAGGCATCGCCAAATGCGGTCATATTATTCCGCGCGTTCTTATTGTTATCATAAGGATTGGGGGGCGCGTGGAAGCACTACAGGACACTCGTGGACACAGTACTCCATACACGCAACATCAACCAGATATTTTCACGGAATACGCCAGAAGGAGAACAGCATGACTTTCTGAAGGTTTTCGACCGTCAGGGGCCATCATCTGCATGCCGGGCTGGGCGTACATAACCGTTCTCATTGTCTGCTCATCCCTGCCCGCCAGGTGCCTGGCTGCTGCAGCCCACCGCACACGCCAGTGTTGAAATATCATCGGATACGGGCGAATACAATCAGGGATCCGCTTACGCAGGTCCTGTACGACCAGGATCCCGCTAAGCGTTCGAAAGTCTCCATAGCGAAACCGGTGCTGGTCAATCAAGGACTCTCATCATGGTGGAAAAGGCTGACGGCTCGCCCTCCCCGTTTCGAGGCTAACAGCACTCTAGGAACTGGCAGTGTACGCTGGTATGATCTGGCGGCTGCAATAATACGATCGATACCAGGCGGAAAAATACCCCACTGTCTTCTAGCGTTTTTGGGGCTCAGCAGTCCTTCCTCCTCCGTCTGTGATTATGAATCCGAATCCGATTCGCAGGATAGATACATCCGCTGTATTATTGACTCAATTCCCCATGAAACCGGGGCACAGCGGGCAAGTTTTCCATCAGTATTTCCGCCAGAGCCGATGGCTCTCAAATAATAAAGATCAACGTCCACCAAACAGTAACTACCAAGGACGGACCCTAGCAGGAAATCTCTCTTTCTGCGGCTGCCTGAGCCTTGCTCCCTGGAATAACTGACGCGGTCCCACATATGGTGGGGCGGTGGTCGTGGGTTAGGACTCGGGGCCTGGGGCTTGGTAGATAGAAAAAAACCGTCCTGGATGGAAGAGTCTGAAGTCGAAACAAACTCATCTTCTGGGTCAGGAAAAAATAACGGATATCCTAGAACCCATTTGCTATTATTACGGAGCACTGTCGCGAAATAGCCACGAAGCCCTTGCTTGTTCTCCTCAAACACTCCAAGCAGCATCCAGCGCTGCCATTCTCATCTCTCTCATTCCATCCATCCAAATGTGCGAACGGAGGGAGCTTGCGGTTTACAGCAGCTGCAATGTAACCAATGAATTTCGGTCCAACTGTTTCCAGACCAGCAACCGTTGAAACATATAAAATATGCGAGCCGCGGATACTCGAAAAAGTTTCATCTATATATAACTACTATATTTATTCAGGTTGCCGCCACGTTTCATTGCCAGGACTTCTGCAGTCCGCTCGCTCGCGGCTTCACCAGGAGAATCGGCTTCAGCGCATTCTTTGTTCGAAAGAAAGAAAAATCCTTCAATAATATCCCGAGAGATTTTTGCTCTGAATTTTATTAATCATAATCTTAAATAGTTATATGATTCCAGCGCAACAAAGGTTAAAATGGACGGAAAAAAGGTCCCACAACATCCCCTGCTGTGACAAAAAAATTTAATGATATTTATTGCCCATAGGAAGGACATATAATGAGGAACACACAAAGCAGATGCTATTCCATGCCCTTAACTCTGCCATCGACCGAAGAAATGACTTCTCTCCACCGGATTATCTTATCCCTGGATGCGATTTTCGCAGTTCATCATCTCATCTTTTCGTGGAGAAGAAACAAAGAAGGTTTTTTCGTTCGTTCGAACTTCGAAGCTGCCCCGATTCCCCTGGCTTATCCGCAACTGGCCTAGCAGTGTATCGATGGTGCAGCCCAGTGTAAGGCCATGACTAGCGGCAGAGGTACCAGAGAGGCGGGCCGCGGAACAACTGCGCTAACGTGCGGTATTCGCTGGGGAAAAAAATCCGGTTTTAGTTTCAGGTACAGAAACTTAAAATGGCTGGCTGCCTTTCTCTCTGTATGATTTGTTTATTTATTTTATTTATTTTTTTGTTCTGGTATTTCTTACACTTTACACAAATCCCTGTCCAGGCTGTCATTCTAATAACTCGCTGATTTGCTCGTTTTATACGACGCGTTTCTGACTTGCTGGGGCCCCAAAACATTTTCAGGAGACCAGTCAGGCCGGCGACTTGTTAAGTTCTTACCTCCCCTACCCTCACCTCAAATTTTTCGCCTCCTGATCATAATGACGAAACGCAAAATGTACAAATCACGATAAAGATCTCACCTACATGTCCAGTGCCTACCTAGCTCTGAAACTGGTGGCGGTCAGCTCCTCCACACCGCGCCAGCGGGGGAAGATTTCGATCAAACACAGCCGGTGGTGAGAAAGTGACCGGATCTGCTCAACCCCCCAAGTTTCCGACCCACGCCGGCTTACAAGGGTGGTCAAAGCCAGAAAAGAAAAGAAGGAAAAAATCACAAAAGGTTGGAGAGCATGATTTCGAAAAATAGCTGTCTTTGCCTGAGCGAAAACGGAGATGTTTCTCACTTTTCCGGAGAAAGATTCCCACACCCGGCGCAATTCGACCGCTGAAAACGAAAAAAGGGCTGTGGTGCGGCGGTGCCAGCCTGCTCCCTTGACAAGGTGCCGTTTCAGCATCCAGGGGCCCCGGTGTCAACCTTCGGGATTGGCTGGAAAATGTGTTCTAGGCCCTTGTCCTCGCTTTTGTTCCTCCGCTTGGCAGGTTGGTCTCGTTCGAGATAAGATAGTCTTTCGTCCGTGATTGTTGTTGACCGGAGTGGGTTTTTGCTTTTCGATACTTGCTGACATCACCTTCAAACCACATTATTATGGATCATCGCTCCCTCCCCGTGCTTTCCATGACAGTCATTATTTTAGAAAAACAGAAGAGAACAGCATTGACACATTTGCTCGTGGGAAGATCTTTTTCTTCCCCTCGGCGCGGACCCGATCAGATTAACCTTGCAATGGAACTCCAACAAGAATGCCCGCCGGATAACAAGCTAACCTTTAGCCGACGATGATGCTAGTCATCCGAAATAACTTGACAAAATCCAGACAATTCCTCGCCCGGCAAATGAAAAATATGCCAAACCAACCACGGCTATCTCGCCCTCGGTATTATTGATAACCCAGCAAAATACATATTCCTTCCAATTGCCAGGGGGTGATGATGTGAACCTGCAAAGCTGTGCTGCACGCAGGTCCAATACATACATCACAGCACAATAATATTTCATGAGCACACTAGTCGATACTGCAGGTCAGCGATAGTCCCAAGGCCAAAAAAATAAAAAATAAAAAATAAAAACAAGCCAAGCTTGAAAAACCTGCAGGAGACAGCATGAACGCATGAATGCATGAACAGACATGGGGATGACAACCTGACACCCATGCATGATTTCTCATCATGGTGTCGTGTCGAGTTCGTGTTTTTGCTTCCTCAAAAACACTCTTTTCCTTGTTTTTTGCTTTTCATCTGCTTGAGCACGGTCTCGGCCTTCCCGCTTGTGATTGCTATAATTATTACTGGGGAAGAAAGTTTGACTTCTTAAAAGCAATAGCCAGCAACAAATAATAATCGACATAATGTGCAGCTGAGAAAAAATTATGCTGCCTAGGTATAATTCCGCCCCCGGCGCGCGCATGGATTCCTTGCGACGCCTTTCTCAATCGGAGGTTTCCCCGCACGGCTAAATAAATTTATGCGTTGAAATTGCCGGTCCCTCAAAAGCAGGACGGAAGAGGCCTCAGGCACCTTCCCACCTTTTCCTCTACTTCTCTGAGGGGCTAGTGAGGTGAGGTGGGATAGGGGTGGTTGCAGCTCTCTTCAAGAAGACATGAGCTTCCGGCTGAATACCTAAACGATGAAAAATTCGCCAGAACAGGGATCAAAATGTTCATGCCAGTTTAAAATAAAATTGATTCAACTCACAATAAGAACTCCGATGACAATGGCCATAATCATAAAGTTGGAAAGTGTCTGCAAAATGCGAGCTGAGATGGAGAGCGGGCATTAAACTGCTGCAAGCTAAATAATCAGTCAATATGATTGTTCTGGTGAGGATAGTCCGGGGTATAGCGGTTGTTTCTCAATTGCTTGTGCTATGGACCTGGAAAGAACTGTCTTCGCACATGCATGGCATTGCATTCGTGCAGAGAGTGACTGCTATTGGCAGTGTGACATTTTCATTTTTTTCTTCCTTTCTTCATGGCAAAATGGCATATTTTGTTTCATTCACATACCTTTTATCTCACCTCGTCTTATTCCCTCAGAGCTTTTTACCTTCCTCCCCTCATGCAGGAAGGCCTCAGAGTTGGAGAAAACGATTGACTAATAGACACCAGAGGTCATGCAATTGCATTTCCCCTGGAGTTTCACTTCTGCTAGACAGGGTATATTCTCAGCAGATGAGTATTGCCTACCTGTTCATTGCGTTTCATGTCCCAGCAAAATGGCAGATCATAATATATCTGCATTGTGTTTCGACTTGATCCACACATTCAACGCAAACAAGACGAAAAATAGAATGAAAAGCATGAAAAAACAGAGAAGAAAGAGAACAAAGCAGGAACCGGACAATAACTGAGAAACCAAATTGGGGGCCTGTTTATCTGGAAAAATCGCGCGCGGGGGATTGCTCAGTTCAATATCAACAGCCTTGAACCCTGTTGATACAAATTCCCTATGGCATTCAGGCTCTATATCCTCGACAATCCATTCCTCGCTTTCACCCTTCTCTGGGTTAAATCCATGTTCCAAGGTGCGGAGATCATTGACATTGCAAATTTGATCAGCCAGCGCCTGATGCGACATTCAACTCAGTTTCCATAAACTGCGAGTGAGATATACGAACGACATTTCATCCCAAGCGCGGACCCGTATACTAAGGAGGAACAATAACGATGCCTCGAGCAGCAGCACCGTTAGTGAAACTGAAGCACTTCGAACTTCTCATCCCAATGGATTCCCTACTTTTGCACAGTTAAAAACAGCCGCGGGCAATTAGGGCTGTAAGGCGATAGATGTCCTACCCCCAGGGTTTCCGAAACAACAAGACATCGCAGAGTGCTCCTACACCCGCGGAATTTCCCGACAGGTGAACAATGAACATTGGACATTTTGTCTGTTCACTCTGCGCGAGATGTGTTGGTCTGGTCCCCGCAGAACCCAGTTGCTCTCATTCTTGACATGCGCAGGTGACACACACACATATCTTATACTGACAGAGATATAGATCAGCAATATGAGGATATGTCAGAGGCTTATTCAGGAACCGACACCCATTGAAACAGAAGCTACTGATGTGCAGGCCGCTGGTAAACGAGCGGTTTCAACGGCAGTTTGTTACAAACTAGACCGCGCATGCGGATGATTAATTGAGGAGTTGAATGAATAATCAAGAATATCCCTGACATCCCGTATCCCCCACAGCCATTTCTCATTTTTCCACAGTAACAATCCATATAACCATCTGCACAAAACGAGTTAAATTCTATGATATCAAAATCCAAGCCTCCTACTTCCACGACATTCCCTTGCCCCGCCCTCGCTTCCCGCCCGCTCTCGGCTGCCTCGGCCGCGGCTTCTCGTTGGCTGCGGCGCCGGGCCTATGACGCCATAGCCCTATCTCACCCAATCTAGATTTCCCGCCGGCCGTCGCTGGCCGAATTGGCCTTGAATTTGCATCTGTTGAGTCTATATATATCGATACATATATATGTATATAATTGCATCACTCTATATTTCCCGGATCTTTTCTTATACTGCACAAAGTTCGAGATCTCGGCCCATCAACGCCGGCTTTAAACATATCATATCCATATCTGCCAGGGACCTCATCCACCCTCCTACTACAGTCGAGGCCGGCAATTTGATCGAAAACACTCACATTTTCCCCCTCGTCTCGCCTCCAAAATATCCCCATTCTTAACAGCACACCCTAGAAGGACAAAGGATCCAACATGTCGAATCCCCGCGTCCTACTCCTCGGCGGGCACGGCAAGATCTCCCGCCTCCTAACCCCTCTCCTACTCGACCGGTCCTGGAACGTAACCAGCGTCATCCGCAACCCAGACCATGCCAACGAAATTTTGAAGCTGGGTGAGGGTAAGAAGGGCAAGGTCGACGTCCTGGTCTCCAGTCTCGATGATGTGAAGAGTGTCGATGATGCGAAGGCGATCGTGGACCGCGCGAAGCCGGATTATGTGGTTTGGTCGGCCGGTATGTACTATTGTTCAAGGTCATTGTCATATACGCAAAACTGCGCAATTGCGCAGATCTTTTCGCCTTGATCTATCCAATTCCCGCGAAATATGTTCACAAAAAGCAATAAAAACTCATCCATCCATCCAACTAACGCAACACCCCCGCAACAGGCGCCGGCGGCAAGGGCGGACCGCTCCGCACCTACACCATCGACCGCGACGCAGCCAAACACTTCATCACCGCAACCTTCACAAACCCCTCCATCACCAAATTCCTGCTAGTCTCGCACATCGGCAGCCGCCGCAAGCAGCCCCCCTGGCTCTCCGCAGACACCTGGGAGCGCTTCGAGCACATCAACCACGACGTCCTGCCAGACTACTACCAGGCCAAGCTGGCCGCCGACGAGTACTTCACCGTCATGGCGCGCAAGCGCGCGGCGATGGACGATGAGGCGGACGCGAAGGCTGCGCGGGAGGGCGGGGTGAAGAGGAAGCGGTTCCAGGCGATCCTGCTGCGGCCGGGCCCGCTGATGGATGCGCCTGCGACGTGGAAGGTGGAGCTGGGGAAGCCGAAGGAGGTTGTCTTGGAAGGCGGGGTGCCGGCGAATGTGAGCCGGGAGGACGTGGCGATTGTGGCGGATCGGTTGTTGGCGCGTGATGATACGAGGGGTTGGTTGGATTTGCTGGGTGGGGAGGATGAGATTGATGAGGCGGTTGAGGCGGTGGTGAGGGACCGGGTGGATGCGGTTGAGGGGGAGGATGTGGATAAGATGTGTGCGGATATTAGGTTGTGAGTTTGGGATAGATGGGGTTGGGTTGGGGTTTGGAAATCTCGAGGGGGGAGGTTGGTAAAATGTTTACATTTTTCCCCCCTTCTCCATTCTATGCTTTTGACTTAGCTATGGTATTCACTTGGTTTCGCGGTTTATTTATTTGTATGCTGGTTTTCCCTTCTGCTTCGATGCTTAGGGTTTTCTATTTGCTATTGGATTTTACTCGCTCAATTCGTTGTGCTGAGATCGCCTGTCCACTCATAAATAGTTAAGTTTCATATGTAGTATGAGGATAACTATAACTAGTTAATAATGATTATATTATGACCGTTCGACGGCTTGCGTTTGTCATTCCCTGCGACATCTCTTGACGGATCGTGATTAATATCTTCTGTGTAACACAATGTGAAACTGTGTGGGGACATCGTATCGAAAGGTATACATAAAGCGGGTACAGCATTCAGTCATAGAAACATTCATTAATAAACACATAACATGCCCCAGCCTAGTTAGTAGAGTTTAAAGATAACATGAAAGGATAAAAAGGTAACCATCGAGAAAATTCCACTCGTAAATCGTATGGATGCCCTGAGGCGTAAACACAAACCGCGCATCACCTCGAAACATGCATAGACAGTGACGCCATACTACTCAACCATGCTTCAATTGCTTCCATTTTGACCTCCGGCCCACCGGTCCGTTCCGATTTCGCCTTTGATAAAAAAGAAGATGCTGTAATGTAGGCAAACGCTTCGTGGGGAAAAATAGTAAAAGGAAATGTTGGGGGGACAAGAGGGTAATGAAGGTGAGTGCGCTCTAGAAGCAAACAACACAGAATACCTTCTCTTCTTCGTCTCTGCTTTTCGGCCTTCAGCTTAACCCCATGTGCGCATCGTCACTCAAGCCCCACCCCCTTTCCGCCCGCTCAGCGGCCCCACCAGGCCGATTCCCAAAGCGATCCACAACATTCTCGGCCTCCTCAATTTCCTGGTCGCGGATGCTCCGGCTAAGACTCTCGCCGTCAGTATCGACTCCGGTCACACTGCTAGGACCGGGCCTGCTACGTCTTCGGGAGGTCAAACTGTTCCTACTGCTACCACTGCCAGTGCCACCAGCATTGTCAAAACTGTTCGCGTATGGGGGGTGAGAGTTGTTGTAGGAGGTGGAGGTGGAGGTGGCACGAACGTTGGGGATATTAGTACTCGACGACGATGAGAGTTTCGTCGCGGGTAGGCCAGCGCTTGCGTTGGCACTTGCGCCCGGGCCCGTGCCCGTGGCTGTGGCAAGTATGGCTGAGCCTGATTCGCTATTTTGTAAACTGTAGGCTGAGCCTGGTGAGGAGGCCAGGGCCTTTGATAGCTCACTGCTGCCGAACCAACGTCGTTTACGGGTCTTTCCGGAGTCACATGGTGGGTAGTTTTTAGTATCTGTTTCTGAGGCGATATCATCGCCCTTGGGCTTGTTTTGTTGCAATGGAGAGGGTGATGATCCTTTCTCTAGAGTGGGGGAGGGTGGAGGTGTAATCTCAGTGCTGGGAGATATTTCCACGAGTTCTGCGTCCCGGCACCATTTCCGGCGCCTCGTATACCTGCCCCAGCCGTCTTGGCCACGGCGGCCATCGTTCCACTATTGCTCAGGGATTTAGTAATGATGCAAAAGGATATTAACTTATTCCAGCATGCAGAACCGATGTATTAAAACCCCCATCGCTGCGTAAGAGGATAGATAATTACTAAAATAGTTTCTTACCTTGTTATCGTAGTATACCCAGCCTTCATCATCACCAGCACCATTTCCACTAGCACTTTGAGCGGATTTCGAGGACTTTTTGCTAGGAACATCGGACGGGTTGTTATCAATCCGCCATTCGCTTCCGGGTACCCATCTCCATCTCGCATTTCCACCTTCTACTTCGGGTAGTTCAAAGTCGTCCTTTTGCGGAACAGGGTTGAGATGCTCGTCGGTCCATGCAGCACGCTCATATGCGAAGAGCGAGTAGGTCCAACCAATGCCCAACCAACGCCGCTGGTTTTCATAGAGGATAAAAGTGAAACGGACACCGGATGAATCGGCTCGCCGTTTTTTCATTGAAATATTAGCTGCTGAAGTGTTATTGTCAGATTTGCGGCGGAAAGGGTTTAACGAGAGAAGGGAAGATTTTGATGTAGTGTTGGATCCTTTGTCGCTTGGATAAGGGTTGGAGGAAAATTGGAGTCCTGTAATAACGGAGCATAGGCGCCGGATAGTTAAAGAACGCCAGAGTATGACACGAGATATGCGTGCAGGCTTAGAATGCCATGTGATTATGACAGTGCCAACTGAAAGTATAACACGACGGGGAGTGATGAGGCGGAAAGGCGGCAAAGTTAGTAGGATCCAAATAGGGGTTACGAGAACTATTCGCATGGTCAATGATATCAACGCTGGTCTAGTTGTTGCAGAGGTAGCTGTCCGCTGCGTGGAAAGAAAATCTGTCAGTTCGAGTAAAGGTTCCAGCAGGATATTGCATCTCGTCGTGAATGTCCTCAGAGTCTCTACAATTTCATCCAAGCTCTTATGACGCTTGGAGGCAGCATCCCCTTCCCCATGCCCTCCGTGTTTTTCTCCAGTAAGGCCGGTTGATGATAGCGGAGAATATCGGCGCGAATACATAGCCAAAATCAATCCCAGCACAACCAGGATAGGCCCCGCCCAGAGGAGGATAACATCTCCGTATAGAACGGTGGCCCAAAAGCCAGCAACCAAAAGGAAGCTCTCCCAGGGATCTCCGCTGGTCCATGAAAGCAAACCCACCAGTCGATTTAGCGGGAGTAGGAAGGGATGGGAGTAGGCAAGTGCACGTGTGACGGGCGGAGGAGTTGCGACGAGAAGAGGCGATTTCCTGTGGACTATTATGGTAGAACGCTGTCTGGAAGCTAGGGATGATCCGGAAATGGTGGTGGGAGAGAAAGCAGCGACTGTGGGCGGGACTGTGGCACCGGCGGCCGCTGGGACCGCCAGGGCGCCATCTTCGTGTGGATAGGTAGTTGGGGACATAGAATCTACCCACGGTGTCTCTGGATAACTCAAAATAGTCAGAAGAGAAGCATGAGCTATGTATATATGTATATATGGAGTTATATAAATATATAAATATATCCATGCGTGGGTAAAGGTAGAAGGATGCGGGCGTGGGGCTTACCGATAGCTGCCATACAACCAAGAACCTGTCACCCACCAGCCCAAACTAGGTCATTCTGGGGGTGTCACAAGTCACACTCTGGACAACACACGGCGCAAGCTGCTCTAGTGATGCAAGCTATCCCAGTGTCGACGGGGCGTGGCAGAATGATATCGAGTATAGAGGAGGTTGGAGCAGTTGGCAGTTGAGCTCGCCGCCTGGCTATAAATACAAGCTTCCGCCGCCGCGTTCCTTCCCTGCTTGACGCTTCCCCGGTTTCCTGTTTAGCTGGCTCGGCGGAGCTGCTTGGCGGCCTGTCACGTGCATTGCTTCCGAGGCCCATGTGACGCTGGAAATATTCTTCAATGATGATATTGACTCTGTATAGATTAATCATATAACGGGAATATATATGTCTTTTGAAAAGCGCGGGTTGCATGTACAGTAATTCAACCGAAACACTACCAGGAGCCTGTTTCTTTTTCATTTCTACAGAGTGCATCTGCATTTAATCTTCTATACAAGATAGAATCTGCCGTCACAGTTCAATTTCTAGGGAAATATTCTGGTAAAAATATTATTAAAGATTTATAAATACTGTCAATATAAATCAACATTCCTTTAATCAAGAATATTCTCAATAAGAAACAGTTTGAAATGTGTTGCTCTGTCGTGAACATAACTTGCTGTGATAAAGGTAAGTTTGTGCGTTGAGGCTCTAAGCTCAAAACAGCAAGGCCGTGGTCACAATGGCGCTAAACCATATTAGGCCTTGAAATTTCTCTGGAAAGAAATTCTTCATCCGCCAAGCGACGACGACATTTTCCATTTTGTTGAACACCGCTATCCACCCTCTCGCGCCCTTACTCGCTAGTCGTGATCATTCCGGCAATAGAAGTTGGAAGAACTATTCTCGTACCTGAGTAGTTCTCGGAAGAAATTGGGATGGTATGTTTAATTCTTCCCAACACTTCCTTTTCTTCCCCTCGGCCTCCCTTGCCTCCCGACCAAACTCAAGTTTGCTAACAAGTTGACTGTCGCTAGGCGCACCGGATCGTAGCCCAGATAGTCCTCACGGGCGGTCGGGTCTTTGGAAGAGCCTTTGCGGAAGCATACAAGCAAGCCTCAGCCGCGTCGAAATATGCATCCGCGGCGCAAAAGGGCGACGGAACCGCAACAAACAACTTCGCCTCCTCCGGTCTAACCCTCGACGAAGCCTGCAAGATCCTGAATGTGAAGCCGCCGATGGGCGGCGAGGCAAACCTGGAACACACAATGGAACGTTTCAAGAAGCTGTTCGACGCAAACGATCCGAAGAACGGAGGGAGTTTTTACTTACAAAGCAAAATCCTTCGGGCTCGCGAGCGGATTGAGATGGAGGTTCGGGAAGCCGAGCGGAAGGCTACTATGGACAAAGAAGTGAAGGAAGGTTGGAAACCTAAGGTTTATAAGGACCGGTGACCTCGGACACAATAACACCTCGCGCCCCGCCTGTTTCGACATATCCGGCTTCATCCCGAGGACTTCTCGACAGATCCCAGCGACCTGCTTGGATATATGAGTTCGGTCATGGTGTCGACGACAGCCATCGCACAAAATACTTCTTGTTGATATATATCGCTCTGATTTTTATTGCATAGCACGGGCGTCTTCGGCTTTTTTTCTTCTTTTCCCTTGAAACTTTAGCCCCCATTTTTTCGGCCCCTGTGCCTTGTCCTCCTCCATTTTCCCTCTAGCGTTATGCTCCGAACGCACGATACCGCATCGCATTTTATTCCAACCAGCCTACTTTCCCGCTGCTGCTAGCAGTACCATGTGTGAAGCGTTAACGAAACGGCAAACACAAACGGCCCTGTTATATCTTGGATATTGCCGAAACGTTCGAATTGTCACTGCATCCACACCATGGTATTGGAGGGTATGGAACACCTTTGTATACAATATCCCTTTTTGTTATCCAGCGTGGCTAGCTTATGGATGAATCATGAGAAGAGGGAATTTCCCTCTCGTGTTGCTCTGCCGTCCATATGTTGCTTGCCAGCTGGCTTTTCTCCACTCTTATTTGTTTGATAGACTTTGCTTCCGGGGTTGGCGTTTCATGTATTATACATATTAGCCATTTGAAATTTTTGCATGTATTGGCGACGATGAGGTGTGTAAGAAGAAAAAGACCAGAGGAGGAGGAAAGAAGATGCAGTCAATGAGTGGATGGAGATAAACCCCCTCAAACAAACTCGAAAGCTGTCAGTCAGCTCTTGAGTATATTACGAGAGCGGTGATGGATGCGAAAATTTGAAATCAGGTTTATATAGAATAGAACAAGTCTCTACTGTACCGTCTGCTCGATATAGAGAAGTTTGAGCTGCTAAATGAACAAGAAATTCCTAATGCAATCCACAACAGTAACGGGCTACTCTATGCTTTTCGGGCGAGATTATCCATCTGATATGCCAGACGCGGCTCAGCGCAAAACTCCCCTCCATCTTCCCTCGGTGTTAACTCTTCCCTCAACAACCAACCAACCGTCAAGCTATCCGTCTCATCAGCACGGCAGATTATGTTACTTGCGCCGCTTTTGGAAGAATGCTTCATGGTGCCAAGTTGACCTGAGATAGCCTGTCCCGCAAACCGCGGCCAGATGAACAGCATACAAATGAGAAGCCAATCCAAGTGTCGTCATTTCGAAGCCTACCTAAAGTACCGTCCCTCAGTAACACGAGCGTCCCTACTGAATTTCCCCATGGCGATCTGCCTGCTGTGCGAGCCGAGGACAAACTTCCAGGTTTGATTTCTGATTCCAAATCCCCGGGATGGAGTGGATGGGTGGCGCCAGATGGCCCAATCCTGGCCCACGCCTATGTCGTCAGGACATCTCAAGTATTGCGAAATCCCTCAGCGGCAGACCTGCAACAAGCCACAAGAGATACCAAAAGGAAACGGCCAATGGAGGAGGTTTCTCTCCCCGCCCGCAGGGAAGAAGTGCCTTGGGGATCTCTCCTCAGAGCACGCCAGGCCATTGTGTGTTCGCCTGTTATGAACGAAATTTGATAATATGACACTTGAAGACGTATTGCGACAAATAAATCAATGATTATTCCACTGATAGGCTTTGGCTTTCAAAAAACTAAATCGCGTTGAAAGTATATCTACACTGCGGGCTACCCTTTCCCCGTTCCATGGTGCGCCTCCGCGCGGAAAACGCTGGCTCGATTTATTAATAACTCCTCCATTTTTTCCTCCTCCGACGTCCGTCAAGAGCGGGACAGGAACATTGCAACATGGACTCACTGGGATATTCGCACTGGCATTCGCTCCCTTTCCTCCACGGCGATGAGGGGTAGTTGAGATTTTCCCTTATCGCTTGGCCCTTCGCCCTCTCCGCATTGTCTTACCCCTCCCTGACGAGAAAAAAAAAAAATCCAGTCCATTCTGACTCTCAGTACACGCAGGCTTGAGCCTTGACCCTCTTTTTTTATTTTCTATAGGCAACCGATTGTACACCCTTATCACCGCCTATTCGTTGACTTTACTGTCGGATTACCCATCTATCTGAAGGGCGATGGGGAAGCCTTCTGTACCGCTATCGGCGGATTTACCACCGTTCGTTTTCGGAACTGCAACTTTTAATTCACAGTACAACGCTGACCCGTATGCACTTCCCACGACCGCGATAGTCCACCGCGCATTATCTGCGGGAATTAGGGCTTTTGACACGTCTCCTTACTACGGTCCAGCGGAGGAATTGCTGGGTCGTGCTCTCTCCACTACTTTCGTTCGTTCCAACTTTCCCAGATACACCTACCGCCTGCTCACCAAGGTTGGTCGAGTCGCTGCGCAATCCTTCGATTACTCACCGGCATGGATACGAAAAAGCGTAAAGCGTAGCTTATCCCGCCTTGATACCTCTTACCTGGATGTCGTATACTGCCACGATGTCGAGTTTGTTTCGGCAGAAGAAGTCTTAGGCGCGGTTGTGGAATTGCGCCGAATACGGGATACTGAGGGAACAATCCGTTATGTCGGGATATCAGGGTACCCTGTGGACGTTTTGTGCTCGCTGGCAGAAATGGTTTTGGAAAGGACTGGTGAACCGTTGGACGCTGTGATGTCTTACGCCAATTTTACGTTGCAGAACACAAAGCTTGCGTTGGAGGGCTTACCACGTCTTGTGGCTGCGGGAGTCGATGTGGTTCCTAACGCCTCCCCGTTAGGAATGGGGCTTCTAAGACGTAAGGGCGTCCCCATCGGGAGTATGGGCGATTTCCATCCTGCGCCTGATGGGCTGCGCAACGTCATATATAAGGCAAGCGAATGGGTAGAGCAGCAGGGTGAAAAAATCGAGGTTGTTGCTATACGATATGCGCTCGAGTCATGGCTGCGTGAGGGTTCGAATGTCGGTGCTCTTGGGCCGCCACTTGCACCTTCTCCAGATGCGGATCCGGGATTCATCTCCGCTGCTACAGTTGGTGTTGGCCGACGGTTAGGTGTTAGTGTCATGGGCGTTAGCAATATCGATGAGTTGAACGAAACTCTTCGTGTGTGGCAAAGTATTGTCGATGGCCTGGAGAATGAAGGGGATGATGGTGACGATTTCCCGGAAGGAACAAATGCGATGACCGACGACAACAATGACATTGATCCGTCACCATTTACAGGCACGTCTAAACCCCCGACCGTCCTCACTCCATGCGGTGATATTACCGATCGTAGCTGGTCCCGAGGCAGACGTCAACGCATTTTAAAGCTCACCAAGGGAATTCGCGAGATTCTCGGACCGGACTGGGTGAATTATACTTGGGCGAGTCCGGAAGAAGGCTTTGTAAATATCCCTCCTGAACACTCCAACGACATGAATGAGCTGGCAGGAAAAATGGTCCCTACAGCGGATGCAGGCGAAGGAGAGGCTGATGTGAAGGACCTGGAGGCCAGGCTACTCACGCCTCCATTGGAGCCAGTTGTCAATGAGAGCGCGTTTTCCGTTAGCTTGGCCACTTTGGGGGCAACTAATTGATGAATGAATGATATGTTTGGTTATGTGAATCTCTCTTCTCGCTGCCATCCTAGGCGCATCTGCTCATTTCTGATAAACAAGCGCCATACGGCACCTTTTTTTATTTTTTGGGATAGTCCTCTTCTGCCTGTGCGTTGTATGGGTAGCCCACTCACTATATATCCTACTTTTTTTTGGTTGCTCTCCCACGACTTCACGTCTTATGCAACTGGCATTGTAGGACATGCATTTACTACCTTCGTGTACATCGGAATTCGTCCAGCAACGTTCAATATGATTGCGACAATCCACTTCTCACATGTGCTCACCCATAAATTTGTGTAAATTCTCATCGTGGGCTTGCTCAGTTACTTAAATCATTATCCTTGTTGGGGCGCTAGGCTTACAGACAAAGAAACGATCCGCTTATACGTCACCATATCTCTGCTCAACATGCAATTTCCTGTTACACATATTGTCTTTCGCTGCTTCGATCTTCGCCATCTTCGCACCTTCCAAGGAATCTCGTCTTCGCGATATCCGGCAGGCGTGACCGAGCAATCGGTAATCCCTGCAGGAATATGCCGCCTGCCTTTTTTTATCTTTTGGGGACTTCATTCCTTCCCGTCGCAAACTGCCTCAGAAACCTGGGGATGGGTGGATCTGAAGAAGGCGCGATGCATGGGACACAGGAAATGGCTTGCTTATCTCTGCATGCCTCATCTCGCAATCGCAACAAAAACAAACAACACCCACAGCCCCTATAGCACGTTCGTTAAATCCCCATATTGGCATTTATATATTGCAATATACTTGTCTGCATATTGTTTGTTGCTCCATTGCACAGAGCTGCGGCGGCGGCGTCCAGCTGCCCTATTTTTGGAGATTGGTGCCGTCGTGACGATTTCCAAGTAAGTTATACCCTCTGAAAAGCTCCGGAGAAAGGCAGTGCAACGTGTGATGGGAGGTGAGCTGGATGCTGGAAACAGATGAAAAGAGGGCTCCGCTGCCTATATTTGGGTTAGCTGGAGGGGGATAGAGGAAGCTTTATTGCTCATTTATCTGATTACGCATTCTCATAGGCATAACACAGCACTGCTCGACAAGAGTATTGAAAGTAGTCCCTTTCGTCACTATCAGACTTAGCCCTTATAGCTGCGTGCTACACGACTGTCTGTAGCTGCAAGCATGGCTGAAAACGCAGGAGCTCCGGCGCCAGCTTTGGCTCCGGCTCCAGCTCCAGCTCCAGGAAATGGCACCGTTGCCTTCCCACCCGCGCCCAAAAATACTAGCACACCAGACAATGCTGCAGCTGAGGCTTCGGGCGGTAGCTCAACCCCAAGTCCCACTCCTACACCTGGGGATGAAATGGTCCATGGTACGTCTCCACGCATGTTCAGCAGCGGGCACTATTGCCTTGCTAACACTTCCGGAAGTAGATCGAACTCAGCATGGGTCATCCTACCGTTTGTGCAAGAAATGCCTTGTTGTTCTACCGACCAGGTGGAAGTACTGGCAAAAGAAACGGGACCCAGCGACACCCCGGGGCTTCTGGTTTTTCGTAGCAATGGCCTGGCGTTGCCTCCTCACCAGTAAATGCCCGGAGTGCAAATCTAAGGGAAACCGCCGGCGTGCGCCCCCCCAGCAAGAACAAGAAGAGTCACCGATTCAAACAGGGCGGCAATCGCAGGAGGAGGCCCAGGGGGTAGAAGATGTGGGGAGACCGGAATAATAGGGAAACGCACAAGGTGAATTTCTTGGGAACATTTCCTATCAAGGTCATTTCTGACATCCTTCATCATTGGGATGAATCAGGCCCGAACAGTGCGCATAAAGTCGGCAACTCCGGACAATCAGACCTTCGGTACGAATACAGAAAGTTGTTACTGGTATTTCGATTGAGCTGCGTGTTTCTCGAAGTCGATTTTCGAGGCTTAATTCCCGGCTGGTATGGAGCCTAGAACACATTCTGATTGCTATTCCACTCACGCATTAGCTAACAGATTCTATATGTATAGTGCTTTGGAACAAAACAATATTAGATGCTGTCTTACCTCATTCGCTCATTCTTGTTGGTGGTTTGCTTTCTTACCGGGCTGTGTTTCTCTCGTTTAATGTCCCTCCTTTTTTTAACATTCGTTTTTTTTTGTTTCCTGTAGGTTGGTCTTTGTTCTGTTTTTAATAGGGGCGTACAGTTCATTATCAGATTAGTCTGCATGGTTGGTAGAGCTTCTGGTTTTTTTTTTAACACCCAAATTGCGTATGCCTGTCATTCATTTTTGCTCTGCTGTAATTTCCTTTTTAGGTAACTAGTTTTTATGCGGAGCGGACGCCATTAATAATAATAGCCAGATAGAAACAATAGCAATCGTTGTCCCACTATCTGGGGCTTATCGCTTTGTTTCGAAGCATTCATCTGTGCCACGGGCAAAACGGACAACTTCGAGGTTGTGAAACATCCACGGTATCCATGGATATCCTACATCTGCAATCTGTAGATGAGGGAGAAATAAAATATGATAGGCAAGGCCAGGCAAGCTTCAAAAAGGGCAGGTTCGAGAATTGAGAAATGGGTATCTGCATTTTATAACAGTCTTCCTTTGTCCTGGTTGCGGCAACGCGGGGAACTACTACGGAGTACAAGTTATCGAACGGTAGATCCATCTGCCCCCTATGATTATCCTCGCCGTCGAAACAGGATTATGACATTGATAGCCGGGGACCAACGACCAACAGCTGGCTGCGACGCCTGGTTGGTATTGAAATCTTGGGCCAAGTCTGGGATTCGCGTGTTGGAGTTTGTTCCACTGAGATATTTATTCATGGTTAGTTAGTTGACTGGCCTTTGGAGAGCAACTATGTAACCGGGAACAGAGAGAGATAGCGTGCGAAGATAGCTGGTGAGTGAGAAGTTTTTCACGCTGCGAAGTGTGTGGTGGGGGGTCGGGCGATATCTGAGGCGGAGGGAGCTGGATAGGCATGTTAGTCAACGTGTTTTTGGGTTTTTTGGGTTTTTGTTTTTTGAAACTTAGAAAAAAGAAAAACGGAAAACGAGAACCTGGTTCAGCTTTCTGTGCCTTCGACCAAGATCTGGTCGGTCGTGCTGTGCTCTGTGCGACGGCGTGGGGAGGAATATCCATACATAACTACAGTATGTATGTATGTACGATGGGATGTTTCAATGCCGGGTTGTAGAACAAAACGCAAACGGACAACCAGAACGCTGGTGCTTAACTGTAACATAAAAGAATATTATTAACAATAAAATATGCTGCCTCCTGCTCCGTTTACTTCTATTATTTTTATACATATATATATTTTGGACCGGCTGCATTTGTTTCAGAATCCCATAGCTCGGGCTGCTGTGTGTGACAGGGATGTGAACTGTGTGATGAGAACAAAATCCCCGATGCATATTGTACTATACACTGTGTGGTGGGAATAGGGGCAGAACGCACACACATCCAACCCAACCCAACCCAACCCAACCCAATCCAATCCAACCTGGGTTTGAGGGTTGGAGCAGAGAATGAAGGCTGCTCGGACTTAGAGCGTAAAACGAAAGAAAAGAAAAAACCTGCAGGAGTAAGAATCAACCTGACTGGCTGGCTGAGACCTCCCCAACTTCCAAGAAGCCGTTGAATCCTCCGCCTGAATAATAGTTCCAGGGGCTAATATTTTAGTTAGTTTTGTCTAGCTTGCTTTTCTTCCCAGTGTACGGAGTAAGCTTCAGCCCCGACCCGAGAGCTTTTTCCTTGAGACGAAAGCTGCGATGGATGGGCATGCAATGTTTCGCAAACATCGGCGCATATCCCATTGGCATAATGAGAGTCGCGGATAGTACTCTTGATAAGGGGCTCAATTGCAAGAACAATCATAACCAACCTATTTCCCACCCAGCACATCGCACATCCGGCCACAGACTGACCGAGGTGGTGCTGTACAGAGGTTCCAAGTATGACGTTTTGGGACGCAGAAATTGGTCGCGCTTGATGCAGATCTGCGCCCTCGCTCGTGGTAGCTTGCTTGAAGATTTGCGTTTTGCAATTTTGATTTTTGGATTGTTTTCTTTTTTCTCCTTTTTCCTATGTTTTCCTGGTTTTGTTTTGGCTTGCTGTGTCCCTTTGAGAACGGAGCGTGGCTTGCCGCGCCGCGCCGCGTGAGATGAGATGGGAGAGTGTGCGTGTTTGATGCCTGTGTGGAAAGTTATATATGTCGTCTACGGACTGCCTTGCCTGTGACGCCATCCATGGATATAATCTGGAGTTACACACTTGTATACGATCGATCATCCAAGTGCATCTTTTTCTCCGCGGTGAGATCTCCCGGCCATCCCGCTTCCTATTTATTATATCAGCTTGACAGTCCCCCCCCTCGGTCCCCAGGCAAAAAAAGTCCACGTTGTCTCGGAAGATCAGCTGCGCCTAGTCTACTACGTACCTCTAGGTTTTGACACTATTCTTCTACCGACTACTAGGGGCACAATACAACAGGTATAGTTGATGCATCCTATCCTACCTCTTCAGGGGGTTTTTATCTATGTTTCCCCATAAGCGGAGCTCCCTGTCTGACCATTGACGTGTCCTAGTTCCGACTATACCGTCTGCCCCAGAACAGAATCAACCGGAATCTTGCGAATATGAAGCCTACCTGGGTAATTGCTGCTCTCTTTGCGGGGGTCGTGGCGGCAAGTCCGATCATTGGGGGGGAAGACACCATGAGCCCAGCCAGACGGGATACTGCTGTGAGTCTCTTCATTTTAACAGTGCTAAATGAACTCGTCTCAATGATCCTCACCCAGTGAACATTGGGGAGAGTGCAAGAGATAAACACGGCTATCGAATGATGTCGGGACTAAATGTGAACATAGATGGCGCTTGATAACGTCTGCGGGAAGGAGCCGACCAAATGCGGAAGCACAAAGGATTGCACCGGTGGTTGTTTTTGTGATGCTGTTGTAAGTGATACTTGTTATTTATCCTTTTGATTGTCATCGCTTGAGAACGGTTGTTTCCCCCCTTTTCTTCCTTCGAGGAGTTGGAGTTGGAAAGGGGGGGGGATGTGGTGAACGAGGAGTCTGAGGCTAATGATTCATCTAGAGAAACATCTGCGTAAACAAGTAAAAGGGGGAGGGCTGGGGCGAAAAAGGGAAAAGAAAAAATATATATATATATTTTATATATTAACGTTCAGCCAACGACGATATTATCCCGATTCCCCACAAGCACTCTGACAGTTTAGCGATGTTCATTTTTTGCCTTCCTTTGTCTCGTTTATTTATTATTTTTATAAATGGCTGTATGATTCAGAAGCAAATTCGGAATATGTGAATGTGATGGGATATGACAGTTAAAATCGAGCCTTTGGGCGGGTTTTGGCCCCTGTTTATGCCCATTTGCATAAGGCGGATACGCAACTGGGCAAACGGGGCGATATGATCTCTCGTTAAGCACCTAATGACAATGGCATTTGGCAAAACAAAGGAAGGAGGAGGATAATAACAATATGTGAAAGAATAAAACAGCAGTATAGATAATATGCCTCGGCTCCTCGTAAAAGAAGAATTAAACGGATGTTGTTTTTCAAGCGAGTAGGGAGCGGATAGGGAAATGGCCTGAAACCGCAGCCAGTTTTTATGTACTCTCCATATGCCCGCGTATAGCGAACCATATGGTGAGAAGGAAGGTAGGGGGTGTTGGCGGGTCGCAAGGACGAACTGGCCAAAGGGGGGAGTGGTGGAAGACGATGTGAGAAATGGGGGGGGGACCTTAATCGCATTGCGTCGAGATTCGTGGATTGGTTGTGCTTCATTGCTCCGATGCATTCGGGTAGGCCGTGGGAATTTTCAATAAAAGAAAGAGGAACGGGAGACGTGGCGAAAAGAGGTACGGGTAGAATGTCTGCAGAACCGGGGCGCATGTTCTATAAACGTCAATCACTTCTGAAAATCGTCACTGTCGCATTTTCAAGGCTCTGTTAAAATTGTCAGTCGATTGAAGCCAGGTTGAGCCTGGTTTCCAGCTAAACAACTGGGGAATGGAAAAATAATAGCGTTGGGAACGCAATGATCGACCGCGATGCGGTATGCAGGACGGGGCGGTAGACAGAAAATAGAATATGTAATGTTAATTGCGTATAACAGTGGGACGGAGGCCGTCCGGTGCGCTACAGCACAGAATCACGAATGTGAAGCTAAATCAAGTCAAGTCCTCCATCCTGCCGGTACCACTTGCCCTGTGGTTAATAGTTATGGGTATCATTGCAGTATAATCATACAGAAGCGCTGTTTGAGTGTGAAAAGAGGAGCAGCAAAAAAGAGAAAAAACACTTTGGACAAGAGAAAGGAAGGTATCGATAAGAGTAAGAGCCTACGCAGGCAAGGCGAAAACCGCCCATATAAAATTCGAGAAAGTCTCGAGGGTATCTAACAAAGTCAGACCTGGAGACAGGATGTCTGTCTAGTACGTTTAGTACGTGTCGTTGATTGATTGCGAAAATGCAAAGTATGAAGCTGGTCAGCAACAAGCCAGCTTAATCGGCGGTATATATTCACTGCTGAAGGAGAGCTTTTTCCCTTCGGGATAAGTCACGGTCCATTTCTGCCATTGAGGAGTACCCTCCAAGTTTCACAGCAGCGTCGAGAGCCACAAATTTCGGAATTTTCTTCAAATCAGGTCGAAGTTTCCTAAGTCGATTGGCACGATCTAATGCTGTTGACTGCTTTTTAGATAGCTTGGAATTTTGTGATGAACTATCATTGTGCTGGGTCCCTTTTGCAGCCACAGCCCGCGGTTCTTCTGGTGGAGGTGGGGGTGGTGTCGCGGGAGCCTCTGGGGGAGGGCTATTCGGGGGAGGAGGCTGGAAGAAGTGTGCAAATCGAGGATCAGTTTCACATAGATTAGTCAGATGTGCGCGCTGACGGTCGTATGAATCATAATTCGCCCCGATAACCAAGCCTAGAAGACTATTCATGCGTTTCTGTGGGGAGAAAGCGGTTTGCACCATGCTTTGCTTAAGAATTTGATATGCATCCGCAAAGGCCGCAAAAATTATTGGAATTTCCTTTGTTCCTCCCGAGATGTCATTGTTATGGTTGTTAGGGTCTAGAATTGCAAGTCGCTGTTGCTTGTTTGCTTGATAGACGCCAAGGAGTTTCTGCGAGAGAGCGGTTAGTTTACATAGATTTGACAAGGGGCATTAGTTGATACCTTATCGAAGTAGCCGGGTGGGTCGAACTGTATGCCGACTGTCCTGGAATCAAACTTATTACCATAGAAATCGAAGAAGTCCATGAGAACACCACCCAGGTTAGGCTCAGCGCCACTGTACGGGAGGTGCTGAAGGAGGCTAGTAACTAAACAAATGATTGAGAATCCCCCCAAACCACCAGTTGGTACCTCATTGAGGCCGCGAAGCAGCAGAAACTGCTTTATCACGGAGACAATGATAGGCATGGCGGGAAATTGAGATTTCCAAACCTGAAATGTTTCGTTCGCTGCTATCCCAGTGGAGTTGTCGAATGATAAATCAACTTTCAAGCCAGTAAGCCTGTCTACGAATTTGATAATAGGGACTCTAGCATGAGCAATGGTTTCAACGGATCCGGGCACAGCAATGTCGAGATCTTTGAGATATGCGGCAAACGAGTAGATTTCACGAGGACGCTGACAAAGAACCTTGCGGTCCTGTCGGATGAACTGCCTCGAGAGCAACACAAGATCCATATCTGCTGTCGGAAGATAGAGTCCGGAAGCGAATGAACCAAAAGCCCGGAGCTGGGAGCCATAGTGTCTTCTTTCAAAGTGGCGCTGGAGCCGCGCGATCAAGTCATTCCTAATCGAATCTTCGAAAGGTTTGGGTTTGACCCAGTGGTAGAAGTCGAGAATTTCGTTGTGCAGCCTGCCGAAGGAATGGGCATTAGCTGTGTTGATGCCCACGGGGGAATTGGTGTTTAACTTACCTGGATCCTAAATGGAAGGTGGAAGGGCATAAGGGATCTATCCACGGAGTCGCATTCTGCTTTTCGAACGGCGTCCACTTAAGAAGGATTGATCCATCAGAATTAAAAAACTTTCCCACAGTACCAGGGCGCCTGGACTGCCCGATTATTTCGTCGTCATGGGTTCGCTTTCTGCTGCCAAGGGCAGGGTCGCCATCTTGGTTCATCAAGCTTTTTGGCCCTCGAGGCGCATTTTCAGGGACCTCATCCACTACCATATCATCCATGCCAAAGGATATAAAATCATCGTTTGAAACGACGGCATTGTGCTCTTCAGGTTTAGGTTGTGGGGTCGACTGTATTCTTGCCTTGCGGATCAGCTTCACAACGTCTTTCCTCTTCACTGGATTCTCCTCAGACGGCGGCAGAACGGTGTACGGGTCCGGATTCGACCATTTGGGGGCGTTTGCAACGGGACCCGCGTCAGATTCGGTAACCTGCTTTTTTCGCGGAGGTTGGGACCCTTCATCTGCAGAAGAAACCTCCATCTCTGCCTCGTCGCTATCAGTCAAATCTTCTAAAGATATAAACTTTCTTGCTTGCTGATCTTCATTTTGCGGGCAACAAAACAATTCAGGTGTCGTTTCTCTTTGCGTCATTGACAATAATGGTCGCGCCGAAGTTTTGGGAAACCGAGATCGAAAGGTGAATTCGGGTGGCTGGCGGGGTCTTCCCCCGTGCCTGTTCCCGCGGAACTGGAACTGTGGAGGCATGGCGGGAGTTTCTGTGTGTGTCTGGCGATATCCCAATTGCCTCAGGAATGTGTAATTACACAGTGTGTCGATGGTAGAATGTTGGCGCAAATTTTTATACGTCACATTTTTGATGTCTTGAAGTTGGAAGGATTTTGTGTGAAGGGGACGGCAGTTTCGCAAAGAGGAAGGCGGTGAAGGCGGTCGAAGCCTCGCATTACATCATCGGATATTTTGCGGCTGCGCCAAAAATTCCATCTTTGCAACCTCAACCATCCCTTGATCGCCGCAAGATTGAACTTTTACTTGTGCTGGGACAAATGGTTATTGACAATTTGGAATTTCGATCTTTCCTTTTGTGTATGTTTGCTTTACTATTATTTTCACGGCGGATAGCAGCCTTTTGATGCTCTCCTCAACTTCCACATGCGTCAGGCCATGCAAGGGCAATGTTTACTACGTCGGCGCGTTTCAAAGACAGTTTGAACTTGTCTGATACTCCCGTTTGCAGTGGAGTGCTACCGTGTGGTGCGATTACTTCTAAAAATGGTTGTTGCTATGTTATGCAAGACTGATGGCTCAGCGTGCTTTAAACAAAACATTACTCAGGCTTCGACGTCCAGATGAGAAAGGAGCCTATCCTCTACGGAATAAAGGATGTTTCATGCAACTTATTGGCCGCACTTTTGCTTCCCGTTGAAATACCATGCAATGTTTGGATTTCGTCCCATTGCGTGTAATAAAATGGACACTTTGTCCACGATGGTCAGAACCGCCAATGTCATTCTGCTTGAGGCTTCGTCGAGAAGCTGGTTTCGATGACAATTGACGTATATTTGGCTACTCAGAGTATGCCTGAGGCAGCCAGCTACCTGGCTTGCTTAATGGAAGGATCAAATTTGGTTTCGCCGTGGAGGTCCCAATCTGAGGCCGAGCTGAGAATTTTGCAACCAAGCTCCCGCATTTCTCCAGGAGCAGCGTGGCAAATCCAGAGTGGATGACAGGGAGGCGAAGTTGACGAGCAGGGCAATGGGCCTCCAGGCGGGGCAGATGTGGGAGCAAAATGGAATCGAGGATGTGCAAAAGCGAACGCAAGGACCACCCGGCTCGATTTATGACCTCTAGGGAGATTCTCAGAAGCGACTGACTCTGGGGCTGAAGGATCCACTGAGTCCTCGTAACCTGAGGGATTTTGGCGAGGAAAGTCACAGCAACCCCAAGCCTCTGATCACTTTGGATTCGTCCAACTTCATCCCAAACAGGCGAGCTAGATTGATAAGGTTGGATCGCGCCACTATTTCCAAACTTTTAACTATCTGCACTTGGCGCGCGGGGCTACGGTACGGCTTTGAAGTTGGCACGGCCTCAAGATTTGGGCTTATCTGGGAAATCGATATGAGTTCTTCACTGATGTTGGAAAATTATATTGGCTGATACAAGGAAGTTATATTTGAGATCTGCTTCCAGATAGCTGCCAGGGGTCTGTCCGCTTGGTAGAAAGTTCTGAGGATGCCAATTTCTGGCGAAAAAAAGCTAGTGGAATCTAAGCGCGGTCCAGGCGGTATAAATTACTGCGCTCGCGACGAACGAGCGACCAGAGCCGGCAATGTCAATGCTGTTGCCTGGTGATGTCAGAATATCAACACAGCGCAGAGCCTGCATTAACTCCTGGAAAACATCGCCTCTCACAACAATGTTCGTGACGAGGAGTCTTTTAGGAATTGAAATTAATGTGGTGCCTAAATAATGCGAGGCTGCTGGAAGGTTGGCGCCAATTCTTGGACGGCACATGCATTGGCTACTGGTGGAGGGTGCCAAGAAGTGTCTTCGTGTCTTATGAGACTACCGCGAAGCGTAAAAGTACCTCATACTTTTGTCAAAGAGAATGATATCTTTGACAGCTCTTGGCGATGTGGCCACTGAGTTAAGCAGATACGATACGACTTCTATCTCCCCAACTAAGCACTTCCCAAACTTGGCGTGTCTCCAGAGCCTCTCAAATGCTGTTCCTGATATCCATTCAGCATTGAACCAGTGTCCACAACATCTCGTACTTTCCAGGCAGAATAATTTCTCGAAAGTCATACCTTGACAGTGGGAAAAGCGAAAGCAGCCAAAGCGTGTCGAATTTTGTGATATATAAATAAGATGATATCAGCAGGAAACAGAAGAGAATCAATCCATTGAATCCACCGATCTAGATCTACAACACTGAAAACCCCATAATCATATAATTAACTATTTCATATATTTCTATACTTCCAAAGCCAAATGGCGTCCCAGAAACTTGTCACTGTTTTCGGTGCTACAGGTAAGCTTTGAACTTTACCAACTTAGCCTTCATCGATACTGGGCCGACTCTAATCTTTGTTTTCCACAGGCAGCCAAGGTGGTGCTGTTGTCAGATCACTTCTTCGCAACAGTACAGCATTCCGTGTCCGAGGACTCACCCGGAACCCTGACTCCCCAAAGGCAAAGGAGTTGGCTCAGGCTGGCGTTGAGGTTGTGGGAGCAGATGGATTTAAGAAGAACGACTTGGTGAATGCATTTAAAGACAGCTGGGCAATATTTGCCAATACTAATTCCGATGACCCGGTAAGAGCTGCGCGGACTAAGGCACATGGAACGTTCGAATTGAGGGTATGCGATGTGACATACTAACAGATAATCACAAGGCTTTTGATGATCCCAATGGCCCCGTTGAGTTTGACCTTGGTCGCGTCATTGTAGACGCTGCAAACGAAGTTGGTGTGGAGCATTTCGTGTATAGTTCAGCAGGCCATGTTTCTGAAATCACCAAAGGGGCTGTCAAATTGAATATGATGGACAGTTAGTATCAATTTTCCGCGTTCTATTTTGCTACTTACTAACATTACATCCAGACAAAAATAAAATCGAACAGCTCGCCCGAAATAGTCCGAACATCAAAACTGTAACAGCTGTGTGTGCGGGCTGGTACTTCGAAAACTTCACGTCCCCATTTATTGCAGAAGTGTTCGGCGGATTTCCCCTGGTGACGGACTCTGAAGGTTATGTCACACTTTCGCAGCCTTTGGTCGGTGGCCCGGGCTTGGTTCCATACATTGCAATGGAAGAAGACTTTGGAGATCTTGTCCATGGTGTTTTGCTGGACCCAGGAACATGGGGCGGAAAAACTATTCAAGGATTTAGCCATCTGGCGACTTTTGAAAAGATCATTGAAGATTTTACCAAAGGTGCGACCCCGTTCGCGAAATGGCAACAAAATATTCAAGCTAACCAGAAGCCTTTGTATCGGGGTTGCATAGTTACGGGCAAAAAATCGCGATACGTTCCCCTTGAAATAGAAAAGTTCCCTACGATGGGAATTAGAGCGCTCGAAAGCATCAGGGACATGTATTCATTCACACAGTGGGCGGGTGGTCGATATTTTGCGAATCAGGAATTCGATGCCGAGCCGGCGAAGGCACTTAAGAAATCTGTTCAAGAAGTGGTTGCTCCAGGAGAGCCTAAGCCATTGATGACTGCCGAGCAATTCTTTGCCCAGATGTTCAGCGGAGACAAGGTTGAGTAGATGGATATCAGAGAGTGATTATTTGTTTATTGCGAGGCAAAACTATTCGAGAATCAAATTTTTATTTACTTCCACGTTCTTATCAAATATCCATAATGTCCCCACAGGTTCAAAGGCAGACACCATATTGCTCCGGAACTTGGCGCGAAGCCTCTCTGAGGCAAATCGAGCATAGTCGAAGACGTAATAGCTTCTAGTAAATGGGCTGTCAACAAGCAAGGGAGTTGGTTGATATCACGGGCAGAGGTATAATACGAGCAGCAAATGGAAAGCCATAATTGATTCTCTCAAGTTATGGATTCATATCACCCGCATTCGCACGGCTAAGGTATCCAATATACATAATGGGAACTATTGGGTCAAGATAATCTCTGAGAACCAAGAGTTTCATCGCCATTTCCACACTACTATCAAGACAGAACCCAGACTCGGGATGATATCTTCCACTGGTATCAGCGGGAAGCTAACGAAATTTATTCAGGGGGAAGGGAAAACAAACTGTGGCCGCAGTTCTTCATTCGCAACATACCTCAATTTATCGGAGTGTAAATATATAAACTTGGGCGAATTGCATTTATCATCCGTTGTTTAAAAGCACATAAGGGGCCATCGCCCAGCTATAGGAGATAACCACATCAACCACCGGCGACTGTGTATCTTTCTGATGCTTGCCTGACCTCACCTGGCTTCTCGTTGGTGAAGCAGCATTTTCAGGCACAAATCAAGCTGCGCTTGTTACCAATCCTTGAAGCACCCTCGCTCTCGAGAACCAAGGATGTAGCAGCAATATACGACCATCCCGTATTCGTGCTAACCTCAATGGCGGCATGGCCATCCCTACCGATGACATCGGTCTGAATGGGGCATGTTGGATCTCCCATCGCCTGAACAGATATCACATCCAAACACTCTGGTCAGCTTATCCATATTCAAGCGATTACATGCACAATTAGCGCGTCGGTCCCTCGATATTCAGCAGCATTGCAGCACATCATTCTGCCGCCCACACTGTGCTGAATAAACGGACCATGGCGACACGAATTACATGCCTCTGCAACCGCGCATCTCAAACTGTGGCACTGGACTGGTTACCAGCTTCAGGGATGGGAGGCCCATCCGTGCTGCCCTTCTGCCACTGCGACGTCTGTCGTCGGACAACAGGATTACTCTGTACATCCTATATCCCGCTGAGACAGGGCAAGCAATCAGGACCCAATCTTAATGGGCTTGTCGAATACATTGAGTCTACGACCTCGAGCCGCTGGTTCTGCGGTACGTGCGGCGCGCATGTTTTTCTCCAGCTCAAGGGAAATGAAGAGCAAGGGACAAAATTCATGGCAGCGCGGGGAACCATAGAAGACAGCGGACCTCAGACGGAGTCCATATTACATCTATGTTTAGCCACTACAGTGGACGGAAGCATCTTCGGTCTGGCCGAGCCAGCTGGACGGGTGCTTCAGCGCGGAACGGAACTCAACACATGTTTCACAGGAGCTCCCCGCAGTGCACCGGCGTATACTCGCACTAGCTGGACGAGTGAGCATCTATCAAATGATGCTCCGCGGGATTCCTCAAACCCCATACCCTCTTCAATCAAAACCTTGGCTGCAAGCTGCCAGTGCGAAGGCGTCAAACTTTTCATAACAACCCCCAATCAAGCATCCCGTTCTGCTACGTCCCCGTGGACTGATGTCTTGGTTCCCTACCACTCCTCCACACCCCACCCAGACGCGGCTGCCAATCCCAATGATGTGAAATGGTGGCTTTGTGACAACGGCACAAAATACCTCGCAGGACTTTGTGCCTGCAACTCCTGTCGGCTGGCATCTGGCTTCCCGATCCAAAGCTGGACGTTTATTTCACGGTCAAATATCTTCAAAACATCAGACGGCTCGAACCTGGCCTACGATGACCTAGGGACTCTGAAGCAGTATAAAAGCTCCCCCGGCGTCTTTCGAGAATTCTGTGGCGTTTGTGGCGCTACTGTTTTCTGGCACTCTGACGAGAGACCTGGGGTGGTGGACGTGAGTGTCGGGCTGTTGAGAGCGGAGACTGGGGTAAGGGCCGAGGATTGGCTACATTGGGAGCTTGGGCGGATTAGCTTCGAGGAACACGCAGTGGATCAAGGCATGATAAGATGCTTAAAGGAAGACTTTGGTAGCGTGGGACCCCGGTAGATGTGAACTTTGGATAAGCTGCGAAGGCTTTGAATACGGCGGTAGCCCCGGAGATGCCGTCGGATATATGATGCCTGAAACAGATGGATAGCACGGTATGATGCGTCATTGCCATGTTTGATAGATAGTTCTATCCCTGGGGGAGATAATTCTTATATCTTTGCTGCGTCGTACTCCGATGAGATAAACAGCGATTTTGGATGTTTAAATCGGGCTAATTGGATAAACTCTTTCCTTTGTTTCAGCCGGTCCCAGCAGCAACGAATCATTCCTGAACCCAGAGGAACTTTGTATTTAATCATGTCCGCCTTGGGCTAAATACCTAACCCATAAAAGGAACCGAATAGAAATTAAAACCCAATGTACATACAAGAAAGAAATCAAAAAAGAAACCAAGCAACCCAGTTCCGTGCTCCAACATTCAAATCTTACTTGTAGATATAATCACAAATAAAAAACAAAAAAAAAGGCGTGAGAAGTTGGTCGACTGAAACACGAAGGGGCTCTTCGCCAGGTTCTCCAATCCTGGAGAACTCAATCGCCATATCTACGAGTCGGATCTGTTTCCACTTACTCCGGGCCCAAAAGCGCCGGAATGTGAGTTATCATGGCCTCAGGTGGATTCCAGCGATTGGTGCACTCACGAGCATAACCCGCCCACCTCCGACGTAAACCCGAACATGTGGGAATGCGGGATGGAATGACGGACTTGATTTGTTTGTTGATCTGTTATGTTTTGTCATTTTGGTGGGTTGAGCAAGGCAAGAAAGTTAACGCATGATACTGGGGATGTGAGGGGGTTATGCTTTATCAACCAACCAACTAGTTAAAATATCCGAGCGGGATTGTGCCCCGCCCTTGCAAAAGCGGTCTTTGTTCAGCCCATCCTTACTTGTGCGCGCATATAAATAGAGCACTAGATCCCAGCTTTTCTCGGGAATTTGTTTTATCCTCCTTATTCCTTCGTCAGCCCCAAGGTTTTATCAAAATCCAAGATCCTACCTCACGATATACCAATCTATCAACCGATTTTTTTTTAAATCAATTACCCCGCATTTCATCATGGGTATGTGAACTCCCTCGTTTCATCTGGCTCCGTTTTCTTGTCTCCAACTGCAGCAGAGATTTGGCATCATCTTTCGTACATTCAGCAGCACCATATTAACAATGTCCATGCCGATATAATAGGTGACTGTGGCTGCGCTTGTGGCTCTTCTTGCCAGTGTCCCTCCGGACAATGCAATTGCGTACGTAACACCTTGCTCTGGGCGTTCTTTTGATATGCGGGTGTTAATTATCTGACGGTCATGACGGTCACCAAACGTTTAGAAATAAACATGGCGATGTAACTCCCAGCCAGACATATCCCTTGTCCTTTGTTCGATTCCGCGCTCCTGATTGATCGTAGGAGCAGTGTGTTGTTCGACCCCTAATAACGTGGGGAGTAATAATTCCCAGTTACCGGGCCGATGTGAACGGTATACGTCCATTGTCTTTACTTCCTGCTATAGAAGGGGTTGATAGATATCAGCAGACACATGGGCTGTGATTAGGAGTGTCATTCAGGTTCCAACATTGGCGGGTGGTATTCTGGGATAAATCTTTTCTGGTAGTTCTGTAACGACGGGATGCACATTTGAAATTTTCTGTTTATAAATTTTGTGTATGTTAAATCTTTCCCGCCTGCAATGTTTGTGGTTCTGAGGCCCTCGCCGTGGTCTCCTTCTCGGCTCTTTTAGTATTAAAGGGACATTCAGGCCACTGTCCGCTCGTTAAGGCCGAAAATCGAATGACGTCTGAATTATATAGTCCTCGCTTCCTTTCCCAGCTAACCAGTCCCTGACCATATTTTGTAAGATGAACCGCTGCAAGTTCACGGATCTTAAATCATATGGTCTGAGAAGTAGCAGGGAGCATCCTTCATGGCGCCTCAAACGCTTTCAATTTAGGTCGTGACGGGGCATTCTTATTTGGCTCAAGAGGAGCTCTGACGGGAAGCCCTACGAGTACCAGAACTAGGCAATGCTATATCTGGAGAGCGTATCCCGCAATGAGCCAACCCGCGTTTCAAACTGAACGGGTTCTATTGAAGCCAGTGGAGCTGGAACGTTGAAGCCAAGAGTTTCAAACCAAGGTATTTATGATCTCATTCCCATGTTTACACCTCTTGCTGCAGGAGGTCCGTTAAATTCCAAGTGTAGATCATGCTGAGTTTGTCTTTTCATCTGGAAACGAATGGAAGGCCCGGTTGAAGATGGCTAACGTGGATAAAGTTCTTTATCCAGCTATCATAGAAGTGTACGCCAATCCCACCTCAGACGTCGACCCAAATGTGCTTGGGGGAGAAAAACTGGAGACTTACAATGTGAAGTCTTGGAGAGGAAGAGCTTAATAATAATGGAAGCGGGACTCGAGGATCAAACAAGTCTCAGAGCAGTGGTCGCTCTTTTTGTTGGTACATGCATGGATCTTCAATCTGTGACGTGCCTCGGCGGGATCGAGCCTGGAATTGGGTTCCGCAATTGAAGCGCTGCAAGGGGCAAAGGACTGGAAAAATCAACGACAGCAAGCGCCATTCAACAGCACTGAGTCGCGGGATCCAACCGACGAGGAACGCCAGTGGAGGATGGCTGCCGAAGGCGTCAGATAATGCGTCCTAGTCTCGAATGCAATACGAACGAACAGCCGAAATATCCTTGAGAATGCGAGAGGAAACCGAGGGAAGATAGGTGAATAGCAAAGATTCAAGCCATCAAGCTATTGACATGCAATATGGATGTTTTCACCTTCTAACATTGGTAGATCTGGGCTGAGATTTTGGAGCAACACAACTGCTTTCTTTTCGACAATACGTTTCGATCCCATCCCATCCTGGCTTGCCATTCCTCTATTCACGTGATCGTTGGCGAGCCGCTTGGATTATGAGACTTGGCTGTGGGGCAGCACCAACATGAGCTCCCATAACGAATATCAGCGCGAGCTGTTCTTTTCCCCCCTGCTTTCGTTGATTCCGTCAAGGACTCATCCGCGGGGAGAAGAAGGTGGGCGGTGTTGCCAAAAAAGTTCAAAAACAATTCTAGCCATTGAGCCTCAGAACTGCAACTGGATTCCTCAGTTCTCCTTGAGATATGAAATAACAAGCGAAGCGGTGAGCTCTGGAGTCGGGTCCATGTGGGACAAAATGAAAGTTCGCGAAAGAAAACACGAGGTTTCTGCATTAGAATGTTTGATAAAGGCGGTCCGTTGCCAAATCTTCGCACATTTCAAGTCCTAAGCTCGTGATAGTGGATTTTTCTTTGAAAAAAGAGCCTCAACAGCAGAGCTTTGCTAGCCATACGGGTTGGACATGAGCCTCGCCTCCATGGACATCTCTGACCGAAGGCTTGAGAAGGATTGACTCTCTCCAGTAGTGCTGGAACTAGACGAACCCCACGCAGGTTAAAAATCGAAGAGTTGAAGCCTGGAGCTATCTCATGGATATATAAAGAGGGTGGAATCAGCCCCTTCTGTGGGAAAACGTCTTCAATTCAAAGCAATCACTCTCCAAAATATTAATTTTCCATATTCACATACCCACATCCCTCGAGATCAATCAGGTCTTCATCCAGGATGAGTGCTGCATATCTTCGGACGCAAATTCTTGGTGGGTTCATAACAGCTTTTGGAAGCTATCCCATGTGTTGCAGGATGCTAACCCTTGAATTTTGAAGCAAATGCCAAATTCCTCTATGGCCCCGAGAAGAAATTTGAGATCATAACCGGGCTCGTGTTCCTCGGAATGTACGGAAATATCCAAGCATGCAATGCAATTCTTGTAGAGACAGACCCGGACGCTGGAACCTTCCGAACGCACCTTGTCGGTGATCCCAAGGAGGCCATTGACGACGCGATGGTGGAGCTGCATAATGCGATCACGAAGAAGATTTACGAGAAGTTGTCTGTGGGTTTGGAGGAAAATGCCACGATCGAGGCCGGAGAGACAGTCATTGAAGGGACGTTGGATTGGTGAAGGGTCCTGCAGGATGACATGGGGATAGTTGGTTAAGGGGGATTTAAACCCAAGCACGATCCATAAAAACATGTTTGCCTTTCAAATGGTGACTTATATAAGCTGATTTCGAAGTCTCTTATGTTGAATAATCTTGACGCTCGCATGATGTAAACCAAACATTGCTGGCCAAGTAAAATGCAAAGTCTTGGGTTGGTTGTTCATGATAATCTACTCCCCGGTCCGTTGGTATTTTCACAGGTAAATTCCCCCCAAGTCATTGGGGGGCCCTTCAAACAATCCCTCAAAGCCAGAGTCGGTAGTTCGCAAAGTATCAACTGCCAATGGCCGGGAAACCAGGGGGAGTGAGAGAAGTGGACTCCAGTGTGCCACGTAAACAACTTGATGTCTCAAGGTGGATAAAGAAACTGGGGGGCACAGAATTCTGTGACCGAAGGGGATATCAAACCATCACCAATCACAGATTTAGCAAATACTTTGATGCATTTGCAAGCATCGGAAATATCGGGAATTCCCAAAAGGAGTACTGTAAAAGAAAATACGCCTCGTCAACAGACAAAATGGCTTGAACAATTTGGCCCCAGCAGCCGCTTGAGGGGGCGCTATCCCAGGACGCCTTTTTGCAGTTGAGCATGCCAAACTTTCTTCTCGGTCCCACGACTGCAGGCTGCCACGACAAAGGCGGAGCGTTCCAGAGGCTCCACAAGCCGTGCATGTTTCAAGTTTTCGGCGGGAGCTGCTGTGAAGATTGATCTCAAGCGATAAGGGGCTTAACTTGAGGTTGAGGGCCGGGAGGCTATTTACATAAGCAGAAGCCACCATTGATGTTGCTTTCTCGCTGTCTTGGACACTTTGTACCATCACACTAATTTTAGTATGTGAGAGTACCTGTTGGTGTTTGTCACGTTTGTCTGAGACGACCTCCATGCTCTCTGGGCAAACTGACATCATCCAGCATCAGTCAACTTTCTAGGTGCAGACAACATCACCCAACAAGTCATCGGCCCGGTTATTTCACACGCAACCGCAAATGGCCCGGATAAAAGGAGAAGCGCCTGGTTTTGTCAAGGTAGACCATGCGCCGCCGCGGATGTGACATCCCAACCAACGTTTGGCTCTTTTCTGCTGTCAACTTTTATTGGGCTCTGGGGGAATGGTATTCCGGTGCCCTTCTCAACTCCCGGGCAGCCCAATAGGTATTCCGGAAATGGAGGCCTAAACGTGGATCACAAGGCCCGCCCTGTGGGCTCTTTGCGGGAAATGCGCCTTTTTGCTGCTTAGCCCGGTTGACACGCGATAGGGATTGCGATGCGATTTCCTCCCCGAGATGCTGGAAATGCGCCTGCTAGCATGGGGAATCGTCAGAATCCAGCATGGACCGCTAACCCAGGCAGGGACCTGCCAGGCACAATTAAAATGTCTTGGTCCCTGATTCATTCTTTTGATTCCCTAGAATCTAAGCGAAGGTGTCAAGAGCGCTGTGCAAACTCTCGGAGAACAGAGTTGGAAACTGGTGGCGTGGGAGCCTTGGAAATGTATTCGGCATTGCTTAAAATGGGCCGCTCACGATATCAGGCGAAGCGAGAAATAGAAATGCTATATTGTGGAAGTTGACAGGCCGAAACTCCACATATCACATTTATTTTTTGATTCCTCCCATTGGAGACATGCAATTCGATCGCATCTCCCTTGGCCGCAGGAGGCAACGCTTAGACAGGGATCAGGGACCAGCAAACCTTTCCCCACACTTACCATTCCTAGAGGTCTTGTTCTCTCGCCCACTTTTCTGGCACAACCAGCTTGAAGAAGGGGTGCCTAGGCATGTGGTGCCACAGTCTGCATCATCCCAATCCATCTTTCCCCAGCTAGCGTCCGGTTGAATCCGCACACGTGCAATCAGGCGACGAAACATCTGGAACAGGAGGGGCTCCTGGAACATAAAAGCGCTTCGTTCCCCCCCTCTTCCTCTCGAAATCTTTCCCTTCACTGTTCTCAAGACTAGCTTCGTTGACAATAATACATCCAAAGGCAATCCAAAATCTTACCGAATTTCAAAACAAATTCTCCCCCAAATCAACCCATCCAAAAATGTCTCCCTGCAACTGCAACTGCTGTGCCGGTGACTGCAACTCCTGCAGCTGCACTAGCTGCTCTGTGAGTTGAGAAAAACAGGATCTACTCTTTTATATAGTCATCTGACCATTTTAACAGCACTAAGTAGCTCCCGATGAGCTAGCTTCTCTCTTCCGCTTTTCTCTTCGATTAAAATACCGCCCTTCCCCGCCGCTCAAAAGGTCCTTTAATGTATCCGAACTTTCCCTCAGCGATACGTTGATTCAGTCCACCGCTACCGTAGGACGGGAAGGGCGATCTATCCAAACGTTTCCACCTGCGTCCACTTCATTTGGATTCGTGACCAAGCGAATTTGAGGAGGAAATACTTTCAAACTACGGAAGAAAGAGAATCAATTACCTCTAGCTCTCAGAAATCAGCATTTCTTTGCTTTCCCTTGTTCTTTCACTTCGACATATGTTATCGTTATGTTATTTGGACTTTCTTGAGGTTACCAGGTCCTTTTCCAAATGGGACAGGCAAGTGCTGAGTAGCAAAGAAGTGGACATGTTTGGTGTCTGTGTTGGTGCTGAGATGTAGCGAAGTTTCAGAGATATACTTTCATTAAAGCAATGAGATCTCAACTATTACTCTAAGTAAACCTTGAATATTCGTCCTGTAGGCTATCATAGATTACTAGGGAACATGCGTTCCCCGACCAATTAGCATAAACTAGCATACAGCAATGGCCGAAATGCCTGCTCGAGCGTGCAGCCTTTCTGAGCATCTCGATTATTTTCCCATGTCACATTCCCTGCCCCTCCCTGACCGGATAAATAGAGATGTAGATCTTGCCAGGGCTCATGATTCAGAGGCCCATGCACACGAGTTTCGTGGAGAGGAACTCCACTCCTCCCGTCTCCCCATTTACCCCCAACCATCACCAAAGAATAATAAGAACCTGTGATATCCGCCCCTAACCTTGGTCAAGGTCGAATCTCACCATCTGATAACTTGGAGCTTCCAAATCTTAGAAGTGGCGCTTCTATTATCACCAATCTCCCCTGCCTAAGATCAAAGGCCAAGGGCCTAGTATTGTGTGGTCAATGCGCGTGGTAGTGTGGGGGGAGGGGCAATATTGAAAGAAAAAAACAAAATATAACCTATCCCCGACATCGCTATTGGTGGTGTGCACCCTCGTTCCGAGTCAAATGATTATATTATCATTTAAACAAATGCCAGTAACTCTACTTTAGTGATATCATTATTGAATCTTGAACCATCGACATAGCGACGGGGTTTGGGTTGGGATGGGGAGGGGCAAGGGGGGAGGGGCAAGGGAGGAGGGGCAAGGGCATGGGGAACAAGAGCGCAAAAGATCGGGGCTAGAAGAGAACCAAAGCTAAACAACGGGCGTTAGAATGGCAAGGAATGCAAATACGAGCAAGGGAGGTATGAGTCGTGGCCAACTAACTCCTCCTTGAGGGAAATCAAAACCATGACATTTTCCAGTCGTCAAACACAAGGCAAAATCATTTCGTTCTCTTCCACCACGCTGCGTCCACCCCCACGAGTTAGCAGTCGGAAGCTGAAATCCCGACGCGGGTTCAGGATTTTGCGAGCAGGAGTAAACGATAGAAAAAGAAAAACAAAAAAGAAAAAGATAGACGAAAAACCAGCCCTCCCCAGTTTAACCGCCCAGCCAATACACGGCCCTCCAAATTTCCAGCACATTCTCTGCGGGTAATTGAATCCGGTCAACTGGCCACCTGGTCCCGCAAAGGTATCAAATTAGAATCCCGTTTTCAGGCAACGTGGAAATAAACTTGTGCGTTCAGGGTGCATTGATGGGTGCTGGATCTATGCTCGGACGTCAGATGCCCTACCCCACAAAACCTTCTTATCCCCCAGTCAGCCTTGGAGCGGCTGATGGTGGCTGCAGAACTGGCCAGAGATTAGGGTGGGGTTAACAATGATAGGCTGGGAGACGAGCGCGGGTTTTCGGACAAATGTGTTCTGAGTACTCGTAGTATTTCAAGGATCATAGTTAGGCTAGGCCGCATTTGGGAGGATAGGACGTTGGTGATAAGTGGGAGAAAAGAGAAAAAGCAAAAGGCTTCAAACACGTAAGAAGAATTAGAGAGAATAACCAGAATGAAGAACTAAAAATATACCAACATTTTAGCTTCGATATTGGCATATTGGGTACTTGGCGAGGGACAGACCCTTCAGCATGGCAGGATCCTGCAAATGAAAGAGAAACATAACACGGCGAGCCTTTGAACAGCGGGATACCAAGACGGTTGGTCAGTTGATTCCATACACTGCTTGCTTCGTTTTCTCACTTAATCCTTAACACTGGTCCTGCGTATGAAAATGATCCGTTCGCTATATAAGTGCATTCTGCTGACAGGATCTAGCGGCATCGTGCGGCCTCAATCGATGGAGAATTTCGAACAAGTTAGTTATGGAGGAGCTTCGGGTGGCAAGATACCGTTTCCCCTTTATTTTTATGTGGAATTATTGAAATCGGTAGTGTTCTTGCGCCCTGGCTAATATCGCCTGATGGTTGGTTGGCGTGGTTGTGTAAGTCGTGCATTTCTCATAGTATGTGTGATGTACAGTATATCTAAATCAACATTCAGAGAGCCCGAGAAGAAAAGCAAAAAACTGCACAGAAAGTCAAAGGTAGCGGAATATTCCCAAGTAGGAATATAATATAGCAGAGGGGAGGAATGGAAAAATTAGAGATAAAGTGACCCAAACACAGTTGAATGGAAAAAAGGGGTAATCATAAGGTGATATATTCTATGTTTGCAATTCTGTTCAACATGGCAAGAAACAGAAAGGAAAAGCAAAGGAAAAGAAGAAAAGAGAAGAATGGAATTCTGTCAACTTTGCAACAATCCAGTGTAACTAACCAAGTATTATCAAACCATTCCGTTGTACGCTCAATCCTTCAAAGCTCGTCCTTGCGGCCATCACGGACGTTATTTCCGTTGTTGGAGGGTCCTTCACATGCCGCCGGGGTCGTCACAAACATACTGTACACGCATTTTTCGTCTTCCGTGACTTTCAAGATCTCATCCTGCTCTCCACATTCCAAAACGATTTTGGTTGACCGCGCAGGGCCGTTCCAGCATGATTGCCCGTTGGTGTATTCCAGAGCTATCTTCTCCTGAGGAACGACTTTACCAAATGAGTTCTGCTCGTCGACAGTGACGGTTGTAAACGCAGAAAAGGTGCCCATTGTCGTGTGGGATCCACCTTTTTTAGGTATCTGCTTGGTTTTCTCCAGCCAACAGAGCTCATACGTATATTCACCTGAGTCTTTAGATATGCATGAGCCTTTCATCGAGCGGAATACGGAGTCACGTCCATAGTCCTTCTCAAGATCTGATTTGTGGTCGTCCAGTTGGGAGCGAAGATTATTCAAGGATGATTCTTCAGCGGAAACCGCATCTCGGGCTTGAGTCACGGCTCTGGGCTCTGTGGCATCTGAGTCGCTATTGTTATCGGCAAGGATGCCATTCGATATCAAAAACGACCGGAGTTGGAGAGCTTTGTCTTCCAAGTAGTTAACCAATGAATCGGGAAAATATGCGGCGACTTTGTAGACTGGGGAATTCGTATTAGCATCGTCCGGTAGCTGCAAACAGAACAGGTTGCAAATAAAGATGAAAATGAAAAGAAACTCACGAAGACTAATTTCAGACTCCCCGTCTTGTTCATTTTCCCAATAATCCCAGTTGATACCTGAATTTTCACTGTCCGGCTGGCATATTTCATCCAAGTCTCGATTAAGTGTTTCGTCCCCGTGGCTGGCTTTGTCGTCACGCGCAGCGTAATCTTCCCAGGCGCGGACAGCACGCTTTACCCCCTCATCGTTAAAATTGGGATTGTATTCTTCCTTGAATGTTGAGAGGATGGCCTCAAGTTGGTTAAGTCGCGCCAAATTCGCATCCCTTTCACGGCGAACTTCCACCAATGCTCCTCGCAGCTCTTCAACTCTCTCCTTGGCCAGCCCAGCAAGAACGTTGACTTTGCCCTTCTTTTGCCCTTTCACCACTTTACCCCTTTCGTTGGCCCGGATCGCTTCAAGTGCGTCTTTGAGGTTCTGAACCTTTATCTCCGAAGCTCCAATTTCCACCTCAAGATCCGAGATTCGATCTTCTACCTCCTTTCGTAGTTTAGCTGCAGCTTTAACAAGTTCACCCCTCTTCCTCGCTGCAGCAGTCAGAGATTTTTGCTTCTTTTCTTCATTCTTTCGCCATTCCTTTCCAATCTCCTTACACCTGTTTTCACATTTGACACCACCAACCCGAGCCCATTCATCACTACCGTCGCAGCAGGCGTTATAGTCGCAAACGCCATCATTGATTCGCTGGAATGATATGAATGATGGTCTGTGGCCTTTATTTATGCAATAGAAACCAGGGAGGGCGGGGGTACGGTTAACCCCATCGTCTCTAAGGTCAGAAGGAGAAAAGTTTGATATATAGGCGCACGCTGAGGTGCCCGGTTCGTCACTACCATCGGGGCAGTCGCAGTAATCATCGTTTACTGCGGAGAAGGGGATTTGAACAGAGGGGTTGGAAATGCAGGTGAATGTGGAAGTGTCCTTGTAGTATTTGGCAACTAATATTTTCATTTAATCAAATGTTAGCTAGCTAATTGAAATGCGGAAGGCAATAGCTTGTCAGGAGAAGCAAAATATAGCTGCAGGCAATTCATGCACAGTATTTGTATACACTTACACTCAGGACCTACTCCCCGAGGGCGTGCGGAAGCATCACTTCCCACCACACCAATGGCAGAAGATGCGGTTAGGCCTAAAGCAACAAAAATATTCCCGGAGTGCTTCATGGTGGCGGCATTGGGTATACTGTGAAGCCTGCTCACGGTTCCAATTCCTGTGGTGATTGATATCAGACCAGTTGGCTGCATGGTTGGAGCTGTTCATATGCTGGCCTATCACACGCAAGCTGGCCGCTTAGTCATCGGGTTCGGCATTACTAATCGATCCTAGTTCTCGGAGCTTAAAAACTATTAGCCGACCAAGCTCCCCACCTATCAACCCGCGTGTTAAATTTGCCGCCGAAGTCGCGCGAACTCATCCAACTCAACCAACTATTTCATTGCTGCTGGAGAACCTCATTGCTGCTGGAGAACCATCACTAATCTGAAAACATGGGTAATGACGGCGGGAGGTAAGTTTGTATGCGCCCAGAAAGAGACTGCATATTCTAACTCGTATATAGTATTCCAAAGCGATGCGAGCTTGTCAAGTCTGTCGCTCGCAACCCTACGGCGGCTGAACTTAAAGAAACCCTACGCGAACACTTAGAGCATTACTGGTCAACTTGTCCTCTCTCGCATAAACAGCTACTTGCGCCTATAGTATCCGATTCCGCAGGAAATCTTTATAACAAGGACGCTATATTAAAATTCCTCATGCCTGCAGATGACGCCGAAGATATCATCTCGAAGGACGATTGCGAAGAGATATTGAGAGGAAGAGTCAAGGGACTTCGCGATATTGTGGAGGTGAAGTTCGAGGTCGACGATGATGGAAACGGTAAAAGGCGCAAGGTCTGCCCGATCACTCGTAAAGAGCTGGGTCCGAATGTGAAAGCTGTTTACATTGTTCCTTGCGGCCATGCGTTCTCTGAAGAGGCGATCCGAGAAATGAAATCCGATAAATGCTTACAGGTTCGTATATATCCTTTTTGCTTGTGTTGTGTGTTCCTAGACGGTCATTAACCTATGGTTTTTTTAGTGTAACGAGCCATACCTTCCGGAGGACATCATTCCAATTCTCCCATCGCAAGACGCTGAAAAGAAGCGGTTGATATCTCGTGTACAAGATTTAAACAGCCGGGGCTTGACACACTCACTCAAGAAGGCCCCTGGCTCGAAAAAGAAACGGAAGAAGAACGGGAATGGCGCTGAGTCGGCTATCACAGTTACCGGTTCTGACGCGCGGCCCAACGTCGATGTCGCAGCATCTACAGCCAAATCTCAATCTGGGCCTAACAGTAGACCTGATAGCAGGACGTCCACACCAGTACCTTCGGGAATTAAGAACGCTGCAACGGCGAGACTAACGGCACGAGTACTAGAGGAAGAGAGGGAACGCAATAAACGCCGAAAAGTTATGGGTGACAACGAAACTCTACGAAGCCTCTTCACATCCGATTCAATGAGAGAGCGGGGAAAGGACGCAGATTTCATGACCAGAGGTTATTCAATACCAGCAGGGGCGAAAAGATGAATTTCTGAAGCACGCTCAAACCTTCAACTAGTCCCTCCACATTTACTAGAAGGCTACCACCTACACCTGCAGCGCCAATGGGGTTTCTTCAACTCCCCACCGTGCCGATATATTTGAGCTTGAGCCTCGGGAAATTGCCTGGTTCATACGCTCCATTCGAAGATTTAGCACTTCGGATGGCCCACCACGTTTGAGAAAAAGCATATCACCCTTCGTTGAAAGATTCGTAGCGAGATTCACGATCGCCCCATCGAAATTAAACTGGGTCTTAGCCCGTCAGATACATACAATACAAGCGACCGGCGATGTCAGTTAGCAGTCACCAGCACTGCATATAAGGTCTAGACGTCGGCCTCCGAGAGACGCCACAAACCTTCTTGTCACGGCTTGAACGTGCATTAGAGAGCAACTCAAAATGGTTACTCTTGTCGGCTGCAGAAATTTGGAAAGCCAATATCTGTCATTCCAAACCCCCGCCAAATTTTGCGGAATCTGAGTCGTGGAAACCCTCCCTCACATATGCACTACGCGTCTTTCCGATACTGTATCCGCATGTGGATCTGTACCCCTAACAGCAAACCGTGATCGCAACCCGCAGTGTGACCTTGTAAACGACTGCGAACTTTTAAAAGGCTTATCCAACAAAATTGCGGCGGACATAAGAGTGCCATGAATAGCACTACGGGAAGGAATATAACTCAACAACGGACAGGCAAACTTGTGCGGGACCGACACTGAGTCCAAAATTGAGCAGATTGAACTCAATAGCTTTGATTAAATTTTGACTTTTTTTGAGTGAATCTGTAATTGTTCCCCTAGAATGTAGCGAGCTGGAGAGATGGCAAAGCGCTTTCACCTGTTTCATAGATAATTCTAAATATTTAAGACAGGCATACATATATATTTATACAGATTAACATGAGAAAAAAATAACGCAAAAGAAAAGGTGGTAGTTCCGAACGTAGATAGAACAAATCAGAAGCAATAATCTACATGCGCCCGCCACTATACGTAACACAGTACTCCAATCAATCTATGATCAAGTTCCCTCAACAGCCAAAATCTCTTCTCATGATCACGTTCCTCAAGCTTCTGCCCGACCAGTAACTGGCAAGCCTCTCCTCGTCAACTCCTCCTCAATAATCTTCCAGCGCCCAATCTCCTTCTCCTTATCGATCGGCGTGTATCTCCGATCCATGATCTTGACGTTGGGCAGGCTAGTAAGACGCTTATCTTTAAGGAGGTGCTCTGCCAGCTTCTTCGGCTTCGGCTTCGAGACTTCAGTGAGGTAGTTGATGAGTCGTGATGGCTTGGTGATCTTGGCTACTTCTGGGTCTGGAATTCGGTAGCCGGCTAATTGGCTGACGCGTTTGAGATACTAATTTTGTTTTGTTCTTGTGTTAGTTTTGCGTATGATAGGTGGGGAGGAAAGGAGGTCGCAAAGGCAATGGGAATAAATCGCCGCGCAACGACGAGAAGATGGGTGAACTTACAGCAAATTTGACCTCTGGGTCTGAAAGAGGGATACCGAGGAACTCGAGATTCGTAGGGCGGTAGGGTGTTGGACCATTGGTATCCATTTCGTCCCGTTCGGCCTCCTCGGGCGTAATCTCGTCCACCTGGGTGGATTTAGCATCAATGGCGGCTTCTTCCGCTCCCGCTTCAGCGCTATCTACTACTGGTTCATAAAGTTGCGAAAACCATTCATAGATAGTTGTCTTCGCTTCCTCGTTGGGGAAATTCAGGGATGCGGTAGCGAAATCAGATGTTGGCGTCACCTCCACCTGGTTAATTAGGGAAAGGATCTCATCTTCGTAGCCTAAGATATTGCAGCCGTCTGTAAGAGACTTGCTCATGTCCTTCAAGATGAGCATTTCGACCATGGTTTGATGGAGGATTTGGTAAAATTCGGTGCGGGTGGTAGCTTTTTCGAGGGTCATAAATCTGTACAGAGGCTGTTAGAATACAACTGGGGACATACTTTCCCATTCGACAGAAATGGATCTTCAAAAGGGAGTGGAAAATGCATCGCTCTGTGTAAATTCCTGAACACGACGATATCATAGACGGATGGAGGGGATGGACATGTATTGCAAACGTACGGTGCGATATAATCCTCGGCCTTGGGTGGGAGCTCCCACCATTGCTCCGCGCCAACCTGTTTTAAACCGTCCCAGGTATCCGCCCCCTTATATTTCCCCTCATCTTTATCTTCAAGAGTGGCAACACGGACTTCCTGCTCCTCCTCTCCCATTTCAGATTCGTACAAAGGTTCCGTTTCTGACGATTCTACTGCCGGGTCGACATGGTCTAACTGGCTTTCACTTCCGTACGGATCCTTGACGCCCGGGGGTTTGTCGGTTCCCCATATCTTCCTCCGCAGCTTTTCAGTCAAAGGTAGGTCGCCGTTGCCATTACTTTGGCTGCTATTGGACGGGGTGTACTGGCGGAATTGGAATTGGTGGTTGAGGGATCGGAGAGACTGGGGCACGCATTGGCGTCTGCAGGTCGAACAGACGTATAACGCACTAGATATTCTAGAGGGTGTAGCCTCTAATGGACCCAACAGGCGTGCTGGTAGCGACATTGTTGGCGTTTTCGTTGACACCGTCGTTGAAAATTTTTTGGTTTTTTCTCCGCAAGAGAAAACGGAGCTGCTGAAAATGAAGCAAATCACGTGATGTTCCCGATATGGATCGCCGTCTGCTCACCACAGAAGAGCGAGAAACTACCTACCAGAAAGATATTGGAGGGATAATCCGGTGTAAGAAGAAGTAAATTGCTTAAATATGATTATAGAAATAGATACATCTTTCATACATCTTCAAACAATGTTTTTTATTATGACAAAAGCAGAATTTTGATAGCGCCGCACGCTTCCTACTAACTAACAGCATTTCAAGGGCTAGCAGGAACAAATTCACACCGCTCGAGGTAGGACCTGGTGTATCGCAAGGTGAAGAAAATTGACCGCAAATCAGGATATAATAAAGAAAAGGCTTGAAACGAACAAGGACAGCCCCGAAAATGACACAATCCAGCCAAAACTCTATTCCCGGACAAATACACTTGCCATCCCCATACCTGTTCCTATGCACATACTCACTACTCCAACCTGCTCTCCCTGCCTCTCCATCTCGGGAAGCAGAGTCGCAAGCTGCCTTGCACCAGTTGCTCCCAGCGGATGCCCTAATGCAATTGCGCCGCCCTTGGGGTTAACTCTGCTTTCATCGATACCAAGTTTCCGAACGCAGTACACAGCCTGGCTTGCGAAAGCCTCGTTGATTTCCCAGATTCCAATGTCGGAAATCGAGAGGCCGGTGTGCGAGAGGACTTTTGGGATAGCAATAGAAGGGCCAATGCCCATCTCGTCAGGAGCGCAGCCAGCTACTTGGGTGGACACCCATTTCCCGATGATGCTGGACGTGAGGCCAAGTTCAGCAGCTGTGGAGCGACGCATGAGCAACGTGGCAGCGGCACCATCGCTGACCTGAGAACTATTTCCAGCGGTGCTTGATCCCGTTGCTGAGAACGCTGGTTTAAGAGCAGCTAGTTTCTCAAGAGAGATCGACGCCCGGACACCGTCATCTTTAGTAACTGTTATTTCCGTCGATGGGCCATCCGTCTGGCCCTCAGGGAAGATTTTAGTCGTAACGGGTACAATTTCGCTGTCGAATAGTCCCTTCTCCTGCGCTGCCGCCGCTTTCTTATGAGACTCCGCTGAAAATAAGTCCTGATCCTTTCGCGTTATGCCATACCGCTCTGCAACATTCTCGGACGTTATTCCCATAGGCATGATACAATCTCTCGCATCCTTGGACGGCGAGTCGCGCAGCTCCGGCCACAGAACCGTGGGAAGACCGCGAGTACCATAATTGCGCGTCATAGATTCCATCCCCCCGCCAATTCCAACTGATATTGCGCCCACGGAAATCGAGTGTGCAATGGCAGTGATAGCTGCCAATCCCGAGCTGCACTGCCTGCTGACGGTATGGAAAGGAACGGTGTGCGGGAAGCCGGCGTGTATCTGGGCCATTCGAGCTGCCTTTGTGCCACCCAACTCCTGTAGCACACTTCCAATGGCTACGTCGTCGATCAACGCGGGGTCAAGCTTCGGGTTTGCTGCGAGGGTGGCGCGCAGAACGTGAGAGATCAGTTCTTCGGGGTAGGCATCTTTGAACCCGCCCTTTTTGGCCCGGGTGACCGCTGTTCGCAGTGAAGAGAGGATGACGACATCGGACGGGGATTTTTGGAGGATATGCCGCAGGCCTTTCTGAGCCGTTCCTGACATGTTGGCCGTGGCTGTGCTCAGGCCAATTATATAGTAAACGAAAAACCAGGTGGATCACGAAGGTGGTCGAAATTAGATTGCAGCTGAGAGGAAGAAATAATGTAAGAGGCCAGTGAGAGGGGGAAAAAAATCAGATAGTTGCGAACAGCTGAACGCCTCCAGCTTTGTAGATCGGGTTCCCCGCCGGGCTGCCGACGACGGCTAAGCTCTCAACCGAGAGCAAGGACATCCGATGCCTATCGGCTCGTTTGTTTGCGTGCAATCCAGGCGTTCCTTCATTCAGTCATGGATGGAGCAAAGAAATCGTTATTATTATTAAGGGGCCCCAGCGCACTCAATGCTAAGGCCCGCTCACACTAACTGCGATCCCTCACCCATCTCTTGGTCATTGTTGGTATTGGGCGGGATCATTATGTCGGGAAGTTGGCGATACCAAAACCACGTGAGCGGGATCTTGGAGGAGAATTTAGAGTTTCGGCTCAAATCTCGGTAATCCCCTCGGGCACAACCTTCTCTGCCGGCAAATAAACCTACGTTGTATACATCAACGGTTTATCAGCCTCATTATGATATTTGTTGTGCCCAGTATATCACGTCTTCGGAGCAGTAAGCAAGTTTGTCTACGTGTTCCCGGCGTTTCACAAGCGAGGTAGCAAATGTTCCTAACAAGCGTCACTCTCAGCAGGCGAGAAAAATACAATTTCAGCAGGGCCCGTTGCGGGAAGAGATGCTAAGAGATCTTGTTCATGGGGCACAGGCATTGCAAAATAATATAGTAGACACCGATACTCGAGGATGTAAGCGAGCAAAATGCAATGCCAACAAGGAACATGGTTACAGTTACAGGTTCCTAGGAGTCTTTCTTTAGTTCAACTTTTGGGTGGTTTCAGCCCTCTCTTCGGTGCTTTCAACAAGAATCAAACTATATCCGTGAATAAGACAGGATTATTGAAACCCTACACTCAAGGCTGTCCGTTTTGGCCATGTCATGAGAGATTACTTCTCCCAGAGTCTGCCCCTCAGGTTTGCCTTTCCCTTCTGTGGCTTCTTCGATACGAAGTCTTCCAGGCACCGTAGAAGGTTTTCGCGAGTTTCCCTCGAGCAAAAGGCTTCCATGCACATAACCGTGTTTCAGGAATGACGCCTCGGAGGGTTTTCCCATCATGATGGAAGAGGGATGGGCCTGCAATCCATGGATGTCATAAGGAATATTTATGAATCCATCTCGTCATCAATCTGCCTCACGGGACGGGATTGCCTCAATGCTTATCAGCTAACTACATACCCTGCTTGTCATCTTGCTGCCTGACTGGCCGATGGATAGTTACCGATTCACCCAAGGCCCATGGCAGATCTGCGTTTCCCCTCTCATAAGGATTTTCATACGGCTGATTGCTTGCTTCGCACGCAGCCAGGTGCTTATTCATTGAATAGGGTGTGAGAAATCGTTCAGCTTGGGGGGCTATGCATGTCTATCACATGGACATAAAGCAAGGCAGAAACCATACAACTCAACGACCTGGGTAATCCAGGTAGTAAACGTAAAACTTCACTTCTCTTTCTTCAGCGTCTGGGCTGTGAAGCTTGCTACTAAATATATCAATCAAGCCGGGGGGATGTTTAGCGGCTTTTTTCTTTCTTCCTCCCTTTGTCACCGACATATATATTTCTGCGACGCACCCAGGGACTTATCGAGTTGTTCTCTTCTTCTAATCAACACAACTCGTCAAAATCGATCTTCCGTGTGATTTGATATCGAAAATCACATATATCAACCCTCCGAGTTTACCCACCTACCTATTTTTATCAAACTGTTTTCGTCCATCTGAATCAGACCTAACACCCTTTCAAACCAAAACACAACCAATCCTCCCTCTCGGCCTCGTTGACTGAAAATAACAAAACCTACATCAAACAAAAAAGGCCACTACCGGCAAAGAAAATAAAAAATATATATACACAATGTGTTTCTCCTCCTCGGACAGAGACTACAACTCGGCTCCCTCCCGCCCTGTCTATTACGACCCTAAAAAAGGCAACACATATGGCCCGCCAGCGAAGAAGAAGAGAAAGCACTACGGTGGAGGTGGAGGAGGTTGGAGCGGGTGGAGCGGTGATGGTGGTGGTGGTGGTGGTGGTGGTGGAGGAGGCGATGGAGGCGGAGGGGGAGGCGGAGGTGGTGGTGGAGGTGGATGCTGATCTTGTTTAAGGAAATGGGGGAGGGGACTTTAACGCATGCTATTGAGATGACGAGGTGTTATATGAGGGGGTTTTTGGCTTCGATATTACAACCAATGATGCTGATACTGATGATGATGATATTTATGAAGGGTTTCTTATATCACTTGGAAGGGATGGGGCTGGAACATGGAGTTGATTGTATTTTATTAATGTTGAATTTTGATGGTCTTTGCATGTTATATTAGGGAACAGATTACCTGTTTGTGTCAACCTTTTTCACATATCATTTCATATGATGTTTTTTTCATCATTAAGTGTCTCTAGCATTCATTGATTTGATATTCCTAGCTTGATTTATCAATTGGTTCTAGTAGGTTTAGTCACTACAACTGATGCTTTGAATTAGAATTCAACAATTTCCTTCATTTGCAGATTGAATCTGCATAAATATATGAATATTTATATATCCATGACTATGTTCATCCATAAAATAAAGTTGCAACCAGATACATCATGAATAAAAACATCACATGTGTGCATGAACTGAAAAAATCATCACAAACTATATACATGTATAGAAAGAGGTTATGGACACTCACAGAAATAGGAATAAAGGGATGTTCATCATGTGCCTATAAAAACAATCATCATATCTCTTGTTACAAAATGGGGGAATAACGAGCCGCAAAAAAGAAATGAAACAGACAACTAAATATATTCAAACTTCGTAAGATCATGACAGAAAAGTGGTACAAAAAAAACAAACCAAAAGTAAAACAACGGGGACATTTATCATCAAAGCCTTTAATCTCTAATACACGGTGAGAGGAAAAGCAAGAAGCAAAAAATGTATAAAGAAACAAGAAAAGAAAAAAGGCAAAGTCCATATCATCCACGGATGATATGGCTATAATGCCCGGGCACGCGTCTCTGGCACTTATCGCAATCAGCACGGTAACCCATCGCAATGCTTACTTTTGGCGGGCGGCTGGCTTTGTCTCTCTGGGGAGCGTTTATATCGTTATTTGAGAAATGGGAAACATCGTTGCATTGCGGGAACGTGGTTGGCGTAGTTGTGGATTGGTGGGTCCAAGCACGACTAGCTGGGTTACTTGCGATTTGCCAACTGCTATCTTGAACGATGAAGGATTGGTAGTCACGATCGAGAAATTTACTATTTGCGGCAGTATGAGTATTTAGGGGCTCGTGCGGCGTCCAAGTCTGTTGCTCTAGCTCTGCTGTGCCTGCGGGCTTCCGTTCCCAGGGTAGAGTGAGGAAGGAGGATGTTGGTGTATCGTTAGCGGTGGTTGAAATTTTGGATTTCAAGCCGCGGTTAACTGGGGGGAATGTGGTCGTGGGAGAGACTTCATCTTCGCTGATTGGGCTTGGAAGTCTCCGACGACGCCACCAATCTTCCCCATCAGTCAACGCCAGTAATGAACCAGCAGAGGAAGAGGAAATAGGAGTGGCTACATCGGCGCTAGTTGAAACGGCAGAGGAACAAGGTACGACTGCAGAGGTATCAGTTGCGGTATTGGAATCCTCTCTCATAGCATTGAGGCTCATATTCGCGGTGAAATGCCCATAGATGGGTGTTGCAGTGCGGCCACCGCTGATATTGAGGGATTGGACAATCAAACGGTGCGGGATTGGTGACGAGATCGCTGAGTATGGGGTAATGGGGTTTGAAGAGGAACGGGGCGGGTCCGTCATCTCGAGATCTGAGTCGGTGTCCTGACATGGATGCACTCTGATCGTAAGGAATGGTACGTCATCTTTCTTTCCCGTCTGGCTGTGAGGGGACATGACCATCTCTGATGCCATTCCACTGTCATCATCATCTGAAGATTCGACAGGGGTGATGGTCGGGGGCGGAATATCCGCGGAGGGGAAGAATTGGCGAGTTTGAGAGAATAGGGTGCTGTGTTTTGATGTGGGAGAGGTTCGAAATGGCAGTGGCCGTGGTTTCTAGACGAGAGGGATTAGCATTGAAAATTTAAAGAACAATCTATAGCGATAAGGTTTGTTGTATTCTAAATGAAGAGTCCTCCGTGTTCATAGAAACGAAAGAGAATGGTGCTTGTGTCTCTCACAACACATACCTTTCGACCCGGCTCCCAATCCAACTCTGCTTTCTCAAAGGCATCTTCCCGCTGGCGTTTTGCAGATATGCCCGACATCATTTTCCACCTCTTCACCAGGCGCGACTATGAAAGCTCAAAAAATATACAATAGTGTATGGGATAGGTAGAGGTTCCAGCAGCATCTGTTTGAAGTTGTCTGTACGGAGTAAAAAGAAGGAAGAGGAGGAGTCAATCCAAACAACGATCTGGGTATTAATGAGCGTGGCAAGCGACGAAAAGCCAAGTGAGAATGAGCGCTACATGATGCGAGGTTTCAGTGAGCATGACACTGCTCCTGTCTGATCTTTCGAGATGGTTGTTTGAAGATATCGGGTTGGATGCCGCAGGAACCTTCAATGCGGCTTATCCTGAGGTCAGTGCTGACATAAGGGGTGCAAGTGTGAATTGACCAGTCATTTTGTCTCATCTTGCGGCAAAAATCAACGCTAGCCCTAATATGTCACTAGCGTGGGTTCACGCCGGGAAGGCCGCGGATGGAAAAACATTGATCCGTTGCTCGGCCTTTCAGGGTTGTTTTGATTTAACCACTTCCGGACTAGTGCATGAACTCTTCAAGAACCTCTCGTTAAATGTCACGGAATAGACTAAAAGAACCGCCCAAGATAGTCAATAAGAAACCTTATTATTTCTTACTGGAGTGAGGACTTGGTTTCATGTTATACACAAGGAATTGTTCTAAACAAGGCATTATTTTCCTGTTGAGATTGTTTGTCCTCCATCGGGCACACAAAGGTTTTGCAACGCTTGAGTTTCCGAGCCAAATCAAGGGCTGTCTCGTCTCTGCTCTTTTCTGAAAAGTATAACTTCTCCTAACTTAAACCCGCCTAGAAGCATAGAGTTACGGGCTTTCTTCGGTCATGTACGGAGTAAATGGCCCAGACTTACATTGCAAGTTTAAAAAGAGTAAATATCAAGCTCCTTGAAATCGGCTTTGGGGAAAAGTTGACCGGATCAAGCTGCAGTTGATCGTCGATTTGGCCATTCTCACGCCACTTCCCAAGGCTGAAGATTATTATTGGGTAACTAATCAGCTCGCATTCTGAGCCGCACTGGCCTTTTCTTCTTCGACTGTGCAAGTGGTGTCGTACATCATTGTGGAGCTGGGGAGGATGAATTGACATCGAACACTCATTTGCGGACCTGCGATAAGACACGCCCTCCTAGTCATATGAGCTGAATAGTCTGAGCGGACGGATTCACCCAGTACTACGTACCTAATAAAAGTGAGCTTCATGAACCGCTCTGGTGAACCCTTGAATTTCTTGTGTAAGGGTTTTGTATATTTTTTTTAACTGGAGGCACTGTCGGAAATCATAAACGAGTAATCAATCAATCACAATAGCTCACCGACTGGATACATTCCCGGAAATCGACTTGCCAACCCTTGAAGAAGCCAAACAAATGCAAGTGAAATTTTCTGGCCGTGCCGAACCGAAACACGGCATGCTATTTGATTCGTATCCTTCGTTTGCAGCTAGCTAGCTGTCTCTGCTTCTGTTCATTTTTCGCAACACCCCACCTCGCCGCTTGTATTACCCACCAAAGAGGCAGAGAGTTGGACGAGCTGGCGCCATGACTGCAGCATGATTCCAGCCCACAAGTAGCTACACAGCTTTGCCTCCTAAATTGGGGTACTGAAAATCCAATTTTGGGAGGAAGCAATGGATTTTTCCTAGCCGGGAAAAAGAGTGTGGTCGTCGTCCCTGTAGATCAAAGGAGCTGGGCAAGAGGGGTAAGGTTCATCAGCATAAAACCCAAAGTTGGGCGCTAGTTCCATTGGCTGCGCATCGATAACTCAAGCATGCAAGCACTAAATCTTACGGGGGGGGAAAGGCCCTAGAACACCCCCTGGAGATACCTATTTTTGGCCCGACGAAGGGCGAGCTCAATCCTGCAGGCGGATCCCGAATCAGACGGCGCCAGAGAGTCCCAACCTTGAGCTGCATAGCCAATGACATCGCCGAACACTGAAGACCTCCCTTGAGCACGGCAACTGAACAATGACATGGGAGAAGGATCCCTGGTGACAACTGCAAGCCCAAGCCTTGTCCAGCTGCCCATATCTCAAACCCATCAGTGTTGCGGATCCGACACATCGCAACTTAAAATTATGAACTCGTCTAGTTCTTACGGCTGGCTGGCTTTTGTGGGAGGCTGGCCTGAAGAGTGTTTTGCTCTCTGAATCAATCTGTCCAGTCGGAGAGCGTGGGTTTCGCAGCTGGTCGTAGACTCGTAAAAAGCTTTTCGTTGATGGTTGATCGCAAAGAGCAAAAAAAAAAGGCGGGATGGCGCAGATCACGTGCAGCGCCACCGGCAGAAAAAAAAAAGAGAAAAAGAAAAAGAATGCGGAGTCATCGCCGGCCAAACAGAACTTCTCTGCGTCACAAACAACACCACAGCAAGGGAACAGCGAAAGCTCAATTTTGTGTCTTACCATTTGCTTCTTAAATACCACGCTGCCCTGCAAGCTAGCTGTGTTTCTTTTCTTTTCTGTGCACCCTGTTTGATTACTTCTGCAGGAGTTTTAAAAACCCCGTCCACTCCCCCCTCCCTCGCTCTCTGCTCTAGAGAGCTAATTTTACTCCTTCTGTGACCCATTCGCATACCCTCACAATGCCGCTGGTAAAGGCCTCCGTTGAAGTCAACGAAGACACCAGGAGTGAGTCAGGCTTTATATCTTATACCATTAACTTTAAAAATCCCATCATGGAACTGACCGATATGTTAGTCCTGGGATACGACCCTCTCCTCTCTCCTCAATTCCTCCAGACCGAAATCCGTGCTGTGAGTCACACCTGTCTCAAGCTACGGGGATAGCATGCCAATAGAACGATATGTTGAGAGAACATATATATAGAGAGCAAACGGGAGGCCAATGGGATCAATTGGACAATGTCTAACATTCTATACAGCCAGAACTTGCCATCAAAACCGTACAAACCGGCCGCAACCAGGCCATTGAAATCATTGAACAGCGCGATGACCGCCTTCTCGTCATATGCGGTCCCTGCTCGATCCACGACCCAGATACCGCCCTAGAATATGCCAGACGATTGAAGAATCTCTCCGACAAGCTCAAGTCGGATCTCTGTATCATCATGCGCGCCTATCTTGAGAAGCCCCGTACCACTGTCGGCTGGAAGGGCCTGATCAACGACCCAGATATCGATGAATCCTACAACATCAACAAAGGCCTACGCATCTCAAGGAAACTATACTCTGACCTGAACGGCATGGGTATGCCCATCGCCAGCGAAATGCTGGACACAATCTCTCCCCAATTCCTCGCAGACCTCATCTCCCTTGGCGCCATTGGCGCCCGGACAACCGAATCGCAACTCCATCGGGAGCTCGCATCGGGCCTCAGCTTCCCCATTGGCTACAAAAACGGCACAGACGGCAACCTGGGTGTCGCCATCGACGCCATCGGTGCCGCCGCAAACCCCCACCACTTCCTCGGTGTCACCAAGCAAGGATTAGCAGCCATCACCAAGACAAGCGGCAACGAGCACGGCTTTGTGATCCTCCGCGGCGGCACGAAGGGGACTAACTATGACCCTAAGAGCATTGAGGCCGCGCGCCAGGACCTGCGCAAGAAGAAACAGCGCGAGATCGTCATGGTGGACTGCTCCCACGGGAACTCGAACAAGAACCATCTCAACCAGCCCATTGTCGCTCAGTCCGTTGGTGACCAGCTGCGGAATGGCGAGGAGGCTATCATCGGTGTGATGATCGAGTCGAATATCTATGAGGGGAACCAGAAGGTGCCGCCAGAGGGGCCGTCGGGTCTCGTCAAGGGTGTCAGCATTACCGATGCGTGCATCAATTGGGAAATGACCGTTGATGTGCTTGAGCAGCTTGCTGAGGCTGTACGCGTTCGCAGATCCGTTCGCGCATCGAAGCAGAATGGTGTCGCGAGTAATGGGACGAATGGGAGTCATGTCAATGGGTCTTCTTGAATTTTCTTTCCGCTTCTTCTGTCCTTTCTTTTTTCTTTTCTTTTTTCTTCTTCTTTCTTCCGCCTCTACAACAAAATATACACCGGAAATGACTTTTGCTGCACTTCTTGTTGACCTTGGCTTTTTTAATTTCCGTTACCAACTTCCCTCAGACGGTCTTTTGTTTTTTGTCATTTAACCACTTTGTTCATTTATCAAAAGTTTCCTTCGGTTCCGTTCGGTGCATTTCATTCTTCAAAATCAGGGTTGCATCGAAATCGAATCGGATCGGATCGACCAAGGCATGGGTGATACAAAGCAAGATCTTGGGTACAAAGGGGTTATTAGGGCAGACATTCTCATTGTAATCTGTTGTGCGAATTTTAATCTTAATCTTCTTCTTTTTCCTTTCATAATATTTTCGCCTTGCATCCCAATCTCCCGCATGACTCATCTCCAGTTTTTTCCTTTCTTTATCTCTTCCCCCTTCCCCCCCTCACTCCCAATCGAAACATGTAATGAAACTTTCACAGGTTTTAGATAGGCAGAAGGCAGTGGGTAGATCAGAATTCACATTTATTTGGCAATCAAACTCCAATTTGTTTATTGAACAATCCTCAGATTCCCCTTATCCAAAATAAACGCTCCCCTCATTTCTGGGAGGAGAAGAGCAGTCGAGTTTCCAGTCGCGGTCTCCCTGCAGTTTAAATGTTGGGCTTCTGCAAAAGCTGCGAAAATACTAAACTTGCCAGGCTGCGCTGCATTGAAAATCCCGGCAGGGACATAAAAATGCGTCTCAATGCAGATGAGCTGAGTAGTGCTGAGAATTTCATTCATATTTCGGGGCCAGTACAACATATATCAACAGCTTCGGATTTAACCGTCCTTCAATGACCTCGCCAGGGCAACATAGGCTATATTGGGGAACTCCGGTTCTATCGATGAGTTTTTTGCGCATATTAATTCACCTCGATATGGCCTCGCATGAATTCCAAGGCGAAACCCCTCATGCAGCTACCCGTTCATTTCACGGCTGCCTGTCGCCGCTCCTAAGCCTTCCTGAATAAGCGGAAAATGGCCGGGAAATCAACGAATGTCTACGGAGGGAAGCTGGAGATACGGGTAAAATAAGGCTCGCATCGCTATTGATACATATATATCACTATACGGTCGGAAAACACTTTGAGAATGTGAGAGACAATGTTATTCCTATTCTAAATCAGACAGCCAACATAGCACTCTGGGAGAGCGCATGTTACATTTGATATATCCCCATCCGAAATCAAGTGATGCGCACCGGGCTATCTACCTTGATATATATGCCTTTAAAAACTATTATGACAGTGCAAACGGCAAAAAGATAATCCAGACAACCGATTCAATTCACCGGAATTCCGGTAACACGTAACCATTAGCGAAGGTTCCTGGAATGATATCTAGCCAGTCGGGGGCGCGTTTGCATAATACTGATATCTCATATTCCCAAGCATTGTCTGAAAAACATTGTTCTGAATGAACCCAGCGTTGGCGAAGTCCGATAAAACCGTGGCACTGTAGGGGAAGATGGTTAGCAAAATTAAGCCATGAATAATAATAATAACGACCCCAAAAAAAAAAAAAAAAAGATCTCTATTGGAGAACGGAAACAGGGGAAATATGGATGCAAAAACCCCAACCCGACTTACATCCAGTACCGACATCCCCCATTCTTCGCCGAAAATGTATACTTATCCCGCCCCAGAGTCGTAATGAAATTCGCAAAATGTCGAACTTCAGTGCCGCGAGCAACAGGCCAGTCCCAGTGCATTATTTTAATGATTGGCATCTCGTAGGTGTGTTTGGTCCAGTCCAGAATCCCCCGTGGCTCGCCCCATATGGCTCGCATGTTTATGCGCGTGGAGCCCAGGTTGTTCGGCTTGCATAGGTAGATGGACCAATGCCCGTAACTGGCTGAGGAGACTTGGCTGAGGTGGTGATGGGCGACGATCCGGATGCGAATGACGGGAGTATTGTCGTTCAAGGGGTTGTAGGCTCTTTTGCCAGATGCCATGACTGTTGGTTATTCTTCTACTCTGATTCTCCTGCCTTGGTTTTTGGGATCAAGGGTGGTTCGTAGTGAGAATGGGTGTGTGCAAAGTTTCTTGTGAAGTAAAGATCGAGGAGATGTACAAGCACAGCTTGGAGAGGGGGATATGGCTGACTTCATCATGGCTTTTATATACCAAGCGGAGGGGGTCATCCGGAATCTTGAGAGTTTGTCGTTCTGCACGGGAATTTCCATGCTATCAAGCCATCCAGGGATCCAACAGGTTTCTTCTACGAGGATGAAAAAAACTCTTTTCTCGACGCAAGCTTCCTTTTATATCAACCTCGAAGTATCAAAGAAACGTAGCATCTAGAGTGTATTGGGTTAGAGATGACGCCGGATTCCTGATGATATACGAGCTTTAAACCAATTCGAAGGCATTGGAGAAACTCGGAGGGTAGTTCTTCGTCTTTCACAATCGGTGATGTTTCGTGTAGAAAAATATGACGCTGTGACGATAAACAATGGAGAACTTTCCCTTACTCCTGTGTCTGCTGGGCTGATAAGGTTCGTAGCCGGTATATAACAAATAAAGTCAAACTTCACAATGCCTTTGCTGCCTTTGCTGGGGACGAAACATGGCCTTGGGGACAACGGGAGTACGCCCAAACTTTATGGATGTCTCAATAGCTTACTTGTTAGCTATCGTCAGCTCTTCAACTAGCAATGCAAAAATGCTTGCTGCCCCGAATCTCCAAGCAACTATCGGGTAGGCTTCGAGCCAAGTATAGACAAACCCCAGCTGTGCTGTTGTTGGATAGGCTTAATAAATATCGGTCTTTGATGATGTATTGGCCACGGTACGTTTCGTACAGCATTTCGCGCGGACCGCTTTTTTCCGGAAATTGAATAGCACATAGATGCTCCTTCGGATTTAACAGCCACAACAACGGAGAATAGGACAATTATACTAGGCAGGAAATGATGTCCAGGACGGAAAACGGTGAAAGATTGATTTTTAGTTTGCAGGCTAGTTTGCTGGGTTGAACCCCACCAAACCTCCAAGTACAAACTGGATGGTATTGCCGAAAAGACATCCTTTCCCTGGGTGGAGGTGAGTAAGCCCATTTCCTCTCTTATATCGACCGAAGTGGATAGCCACCAAAATACGGCTATCCACCTCCTCGTAGATTTTGCCACGGACAGCACATTATAAGTAAAAGGAACTCCTTTGCTAAGCATGTCAAGTATCTCTTTCTAAAGACAAACAGAGGCGTTTCCACCACAGTTGGGTATGGAGGCCTGAGAAGAGTGAGCCGAATGGTTCAAGTTGTGTTTGGTACATTCGTTCGAATGAAGTGTCAGCCAATGCATTACGCCAAGCGGATCGATTATCAAGTTACGCAACGCGGTTGGCGCTCCGGGGGACACATCCAAATGGCATCGAATCCATCAATCCGCGACCTAGTAGCTGACACATATAAACAATAACAGGGAAGATATTTTGGCGATGTCAAAGGTTTCTGGCATATGCAAATGTGAGCTGTTCCCTGCTAGGGGCACCGTATGGTCAAAGCTCCCAGATTCCAATAGTTTGTTGAGTGGACATAGACTCTCTCCGGATATTTCCAGTATCAATCTTTACAAAGATCTTCCAAGAGTTGCAGCATTCGCAGTTGCAGAGCCTTCAGTTCATCCGGTTTGAGAAGTTCACTTGAATGTGAGTCCGAAACAGAATTAGACGACGAAGCGACTAGCTTGGGGTTAATAGTGAAAAAAGGTATACCCAGGGCGCGCAGCTCCACGTCAAGAGCTTTCGACATGGTTGTCAGGGCCCGATACACCTTTTTATCGTAGGTGTCAAGTTCGATTTTATCATCTTCAGCGCTCTACATAGAAACAAGGTGGAATCAGCATTAGAAATGCCCTCGAAAAAGGCCCAAAGCAAGGTTTGAAATGCAAAATGGAGCACTGTGTTTTTTGGGCATGAACAGTGTATGAACATACAGGAGGATCAGAGTCTTTCGCGACAGCCCCACCAATTGAACGTCTAGGACCGAGAGTTATCAAACTATTCTCAGAAGCTTCATTTCAATTAAACGGAGTGGATTAGAATTCCTCAGCTTACAAGACATCATCAAGCTGTTTCCTCTTCGCTTCCCGGCATGCCTGCTTTGATAGCAATGCCTGTCTGCCCTCCCACCATTGTTTCTCATGGTCATGCTGCGTGCGAATCAGCTTCTTAATCCTGGACTGGGTTGCTTCATTTTGCGCCACGGTTTTCATGACATATTTCAATGCCGCGGGCCAGCTCGTTATGGTGGACGGATCAGGGAGATTGGACGGCTGATTCAGATGCAACGAGTTCTGATCCAGGGGGGAATGTCTAGAGGTTGGAATTTCTCTAGTATGCAAATTTTGATTAGAGCTCTCGACGGGAGGATTCTGAAGTCTGGATTGGTCGATAGTAGCTGGTGCATAGGCTGACAGTGTCCTCAGAACTGAAGCGAGATCCACACCGTTGTTTAATGGAGCTGCCATTGCATGTTATTGTAGCTATTTTGATAATAGCAACAATAACAGAATAAATAAGACAAGATCCTTCAATTGCTCTTCAGCGCCCGGAATCGCTACCTGTATCTCTGCTTTGCGCTTTCTCCTGTGTAGCTTGTTGGAGTTGTCTCGTCCTGGCTGAAGCTAGCGAGAAAGTCGAAGCTTGAGGTTCAGCCGCCGTTTCCGCGCTAGTCCCTATTTGGCCCCGAGTCTTGGCTGCCCAGTGCCCGGGCGTTCTCATCCGAAAAATTTCCCAAAGCTACGGCGAGCATCCATACATCAAAGATCAACAACCCCAGACAGCTACGAGCCCAGCCTTTATTACTACTCGATGGAATGCACCCTGCCGCAGTCCGTATTGCCGGTGTTATCTTGAAATCTCCACATCCCGCTCCCACGGGCCAATTGGCCTAGCTACCCCTCCTCAACCATGTCTCGTTCCGCAGCAGACGCAACCCGCTTCACAGCGACGGGCCCTTATGCCTCCTCGAAACCGTCAGTAGCAAACTCCGGCACTCCAAGATGGGCGGGCGCAGGGTCGAGCTCATCTACGGTGGCCGGATCGGGTCATGGGGGCAAACAGGAGACTCCTAAACAGAAAGTCGAGCGGCTACGCGCTGAGGCTCGGGCGGCGCGATATGCGAAGGCCTTTACCCCGATGGACCGGGTTATGTCAAGGGGGCGGATATGGGCCGACCGTGCACATAAACTTACAGTTTATACACTTATAACTGCGTCTGGTATGGTTGCTCCCCTTTTTCCCCGGATCAACCGGTGGTGTGATTTAAATTTTGCCGTTTCCACGACGGGTGTTTTTTTTTATCAGGACTGGAACAAAGGGAAATGGAATTAGTGATATTTGATTTGCTTCTTCCGTTTACTTGCTCTCTATCCTTGGATGCAGGGTTCTAACTCGACGGACATCCCTCTAATTTAGGTCTCGCTGCCGCCCTCACAATCTACTCAGCAACCTCGTTGATAATGTACAATCGCCGCCAAAAGCAATTGTGGATTGATAAAGAATTAGACAGGCTCTTGGAGGCAAAAAAGGCATATGTCGCAGGCAATCCTACCGAAGAGCACCTTAAATTATTGGAACAAGAGAAGCAGGCGGAGGCCGAAAAGAGACACAAGGAGGAATTGAAAAAGCAAACGATGTTTTACAAGGGAAAGGAATGGCTATTTGGAGGACTGAAAAATGAAGACGGTACAAGTGCTGAATTCAAGAGTAATGACGAAGTTGCCAACGCGAGACCGAACGTGCTGGAAGCTGTGAATGCTAGCAGAGTGGAAAACGCTGTGTCATTCGAGCAGGGCCCGAACCCTGGTGGGCCGAGCCAATTAGAACCGAAGGTGGATGAAGAGTCAAATGAACCGAAGAAGGGCTGGACAAGCTGGATAACAGGACGATAGAAACGGTGTGGAAGCCCAGTGCGAAGTCGCCATCTTTCAGCAATTTTCCAGTCCAAATTGCGACGCGAAAAGGCAGATTTTCATTTTTCCCTTTTTATTTTTCCCTTTTTATTGGCATGTGTGATATACATACATGTTTTTCCTTGGCCTTTCTCTTCCACCCTGATCTCATTGGGATGGAACCTTCACTGTACATTTTATCAGCATCTTTTTTTTGGGCCATTTTCAGGTGTTCTTTGGTGTATACATATCGCTATTTTCCTCTCCATTATGTACGATCATCTCTCACCCCCATCTCCTCAGAATATATATACAGTGTTGCACAAACCTTGAATTTCACATGGCGCTTATCCGCGATTTTTAAGTCCTTATTGCAATTACCCTTGTGGCTGGGTTTGGGGAACGGTGTTTAGGACAAAACCTCGCAGCTCAATTCTGGTCAGATGAACTCGGATCCATGTGAAAATGTCCGCTGTTATTTCTCATTTATACGAAATTAATTAACTGTTTGAATTATTGAGCCTGTTTTCTCGATGCAACGAGGCTGCCACCCTTACATGCATGCTAGCGGGTGCTGCCATATGTTGAGCTGAGAATGGAGCAACCTATTCCTTTACCGCACCCTATGATCCTGTTCAAATTCGAGCAACAGTTTCTCTGATGAATTTGCCATGTCAAGGTTTTACGACAACACACGTGGCATCCCAAGGGGGCTGTGACGGCCGGGTTCATATACTGCTGCCCTGCCTTGTTGGATGTCGTTTACGTATTTTAGAACTAGAGTTAATGAGTATTCAGGGGTAATCTACTCTGGGCTCACCGAGGGCCTTGAAGGCCAGAAGAGACTAGGGAATAAATCATCAATACGGAATTCTAAAATCCATGGTGGCCGTCATTGCGCACGGATAATGGAGAGACGTCTATATCGGAAGAGTTAAGGTGCGATATACATGGCGAACTCATGATCATTGGTAATACTCTTGCTTGAATTTCTTTCATCACAAAATCAATTCTTGGAGTGCGTGCGTATCATAAATTTCATTATTACTTCAAATGCAGAGCAAATGGTTCCTCCTATTACAAAACATCTGTCAAATTCACCATTGAAGTTATAGTCGCCATAGAATATGTAAATAAAGCGACACTCGGTGCTTCTATTTGCTGAGAGACGACACTGTAAATAAAACCCCTGAGCCACATCCATTACTTTGTTTTCCGGGCAGTGGCGCCACACAAGGCGCATAGAACGCTAAAACAAAAACAGGCGCACTGACGAGATGAGTAAATAATGAACTTGGTTGTCCAAATCCCATAACCGGAGGAAGTTTGGTTCCAGGCCATTGGAGCGGAATAGGCTGGGGGAACTGCTCTACCCCATATGAGCCCTGGCAGAGTGCCGTGAAAGAAAAACTCTCAGTGTAGCGTGTAGCAAAACAGCTTCTAAAGTGAACAAAACAGGTATGCTACTTTGCCAGCTTGACACGGCAAGGATATTGCGCTGTTGGATGTGCAGCTCCGCTTTGAACTAGATACGCCCGTTCACCCCGGTAGTGTTTAGCCCCTTTAACTGGATGTTTGGCGTCCCACTCATCATAAGCTGGCACAATTTCAAATGTTCTAGCTAGACATGCTAGTATTATGCGCAATTCAACGAGTGTCAGTGTTTGCGCAACGCAGTTTCTCGGCCCGTGCTCAAAGGGACGCCAGGCGCCGGGAGAAGGGTATAACTCATGGCCACGGGGAACCAGCCAACGCTCCGGTAAGAAGGCATCTGGTTTCACCCAGTACTTTTCCGAAGTTTGCATTTCGCCGTGCAGGATCCATAGGATAGCATCGTCGGTTGGGCAAACGTTACCTGCATCATCTGTTACATTGACACCCGGCTTACCCGCACGGGTACCGCCTGCAGGTGGGAAAAGGCGCATTGATTCTTTAATGACGGCAAGGGTGTATTGTAGACTTTTTACTACGTGAGGGTTTTCCCTAATGACAATAGCTGCGTCAGCTATATTGGGACCTAGCACCTTGTCGTGTTCTGCGCGCAGCTGCGCAAGTACCTCTGGGTGCTTATGAAGGAGGTGGAAACAGTAGCAGATGACAGTGCTCGTGGAATCGTGGCCTGCGAAGACAAAAAGCCGAATCTGGCGGATTGCAAAGGTGCGGAAGTTGGTATCAAGCTTCTCCGGAGGGGGCGAGGATTTGTCAACGTACGCCTGGAGGACTAGGTCCATCACCGATTTGGAATTCGTGCCATTCGGGTCAGCTCGGCGCTCTGCGTATCGCTTGTCAAGCTCAGCACCAATGTATCGGTCCATCTGCCGGCCATTCTTCCAATGGATAAAGTGGCGCAAAAAGTTGAGCCGACTGAAGGGATTGATCCCTGAATTTGGCTTGTGCCACTGGATCTGGCTCAACATGCCGTCTGCTAGAGCATTGTAGCCTCTCTGGGCACCCAACGAGCTATTACTAAGGAAGGTTTCAGTGGCTTGTAAAAATCTCTAGACATTGCTAAGTTCGAGAAAGATATGAATAGAGAAAGAAAAAAACTGCCTACAGGACTGATTTCCCAATTATATCGATCGCGAAACGAAGCGTGATTGGGTCCAAAAAGCACATTTCTCCGGTCTCCGCTAAGCCACGCAAGGTTTCGGCGTAGATTAATACCTCTTCCACAATGCCAGGCACAAGAGCCATGACTCGGTCACTATGAAATGCTTTGTTAAAAATTCCACGCCATGGCTTCCATTCCTTTTCATCCATGTCTAAAATGGTGGGACCGCCGGTTATAGGTTTGAGGTAACGACGCAGTAGTTCAGGATGGTTAGAGGTAAGTTTAGGGTTTTGTTGGGTAATCTCTATGCCAGTCTTAGGTGAGACTACAATAAAGAACAAACCGCTCATCGGCCAGAGGTCTATGTAGAAGGCCCCCGTCTCGTAGAATTGCTCTCGAGCAATCGTTGCGAGGCCAAACTGATGGTGGACATCTCTCGGCAGGCGGTCAAGAGTCCTTTTGAAGTAAAGGAGATGGCCAAATAGCAACGAATGGCCTGGGGCTACGGGCTTAGAGTAGTTTAGCTATGTTCTTGAATAAGGGGAAAAATGAAAGTGAAAATGAACGGGTGAGAGTTTACCAGGCCTCTTCTTCGCAGGTCAATTAGCCGCATGCGCGCACGGTAAAGCTTCGCAAAGAAAGTAACAATGACGGTTGCTACACCCACTAGCACCAAGATTGTGAGGCCGAGTGAGTATGTCGAGTGAGTATGTTCGGACATGCTGCCTGGCTGAAAGGCTTGATCGTTGGCGAGCGGTTTCTGCTCGTTGTCCTCCTGACGAAGTACGGCTCGAGTAAGGGCAGCAAGTCAAGATTAAATGGCCAAACGTTGCCTGATGGAACGATGGATAAAAACCCACTTTGAACGATGCCTATGGTAGACTATGAGGTTGGAATGCGGGGTCCTGACCTGGACCTGGGTCTGCCCAACTTATATACTTTGTGACCCTTGAACGAGTCATCTCAACTGGGGTCATGCTTATGCCAAAGCTGAACGTATTCAGCAATGAGACAGCTGGTTTTCTAACTGCTGCAATTTCCATTCAAGCCGCTGTGAGGAATCTCTCTATCTCTCTTTGTGTGCACATCAGCAAATATCCCCGGCCCGCCGGTCAACCACAGTTGGGTGGTCAGATAGCATAACGATTGGTAAAATGAAAAAAAGGGGCTAAATTAACATCTCACACAGGGGCCAAGAAGAAGAGAGATGCAAAGCTCTCATGGACAATCTATCCATCCTGGGCAACCTTTTGCAGTAGGTGTGGTGAATGCCTGGCTGCTTAACACCCATCCTCGTGTCCTTGAACGCCTTTTGTTCCTATCAGCATCATCCAGATCCCTGGGCTATTTATGAACCGAGATCACTCACCATTGGATCCTGATAGATGTGGAAGGTTGGCTCAGATTGCAGATGACCTCAGAAATCTCAGAACTGGTTAGCTGCATTGGGAAATGATGATATAAGCGTTCAATGCTATGCCACCACAACCTAGCAAGGGTCTGAGAAACTGCCGCGCGAGCAGAAGGAGAGGCGATAAACGTGGCCAAGGGTGTCAATGGATGAACTCCTGAAAAAAGGGCGGCGCTTGATGCCTTCTAGTCAGAGTGGATTGCGAATCCGGAGTCCCAGAGCGGCCGAAAACACCACAAAATGTCTTCCATTTTCGGCAATATTGACGTTATGGATCCTGAGTTGATGAAAGTGATCCGGTTCCCTGCAAGCCTTCAACCCCTCAAAAATCCTCACCAGTAGTAGCTGTGAGAGTCAGCCCTGAAGGGGCTGGATAGCTCAAGGGGGATCGATAGATACCCGCGACTGAAAATTACACCGGCTGGCAGTTACTGGAATGCATCTTCAAGGTGGAATTACGAACAGGTCCCTTCTTCAGCGAGATGGCGGAGGGGGGTGCGAACAAATGGACAAAAACTCATCTTTGGCACCAATGTCATTTTTGGTGAAAGGCTTAGCCGGCTTTCTCAGGCAGATTGAAGGAAACAGAAGATGCATATCTGCAAAGCCGCCGGTAAGTGGATATAAATATCCCAGTTTTTGATACTCATTATCCAAACAAACACTTGAGCCCTAGGTGAGTTGTTGCCTCAACTCACCTAGCTTCATGCCTTAAAAAACATTCCAAAGACCTCACTGCTCAGTGCACGAGAGACAGTGACTGAAAGAACTAGAGTGAATGCACCACTCTCTGATGCGTCAATGATGTGTGCCTCCCAAGCACATTATGGCTGTAGTGCTTGGGTATCAGACGCCCAATAACGAGACTCCTACTTTGTTGAAAACGAGAGTCAAACATGTCATACTTCATACATTTCCTGGGCCTGTCAGTGCAATTCGTGGTGTTCATCTTAAAACCGTCTTCCGTGCGGTATTTTCTTCTTCATTAGCCGCTCTCCATATCTTCAAGTTGATCGGGAGGATGTTGCGCAGGGCATTCGACTGAAGGTCTAAAAAAGAGAATGTTTGTTCTGGTCCAATCTCCAGATCAAGCATATACCAACCTGTGTTCTCTTAAAGCCTCATGGGGCCTTGAGTCATAGAGCTCAATAGCATATCACTCATATCTTGCAGCCCCAGGTCAAGTTTGCGACATCCTTCAGGGGCTCACCGGGCTCACCGGGCTCCGAGAGGCGGAGGCATTGGCCAGCAGTCTCCAATGTTGATAACATCTTATGCCGGTATTTCAATTGAGCAAGTTTCCGGCTTTCGGGATTCAAACCGACACCTACGTGTCAATGCCCCCTGACCTTGTCGTCGAATCCAATTCCTCGCCGTTTAACACTGTTGCTAAACAGGGCATTGGAACTCGGATATATCTGTATGGAATTGGGTCACACCCTCCCGAGCTGGACATTAAAAAATCCCCGATACTCTCCGGCTTTCCAGCATGTATCTAGCCATCTGGCCTATGAGCCTACTCCCCAGTACACATCGATAGGGCAGCGGGAGTAGACGGCTGCTTGTATGTGGCCAATGGCTCCGCTTTTTCTAGACAACCAGCTTGTATGACGGTGCATCTGACCGCAGCGAGAGAGGGTTCCATTTGTATACGGCCGAGTCGAAGAGAACAGGATCTAAAAATGGAGGTGGTAAAAATATTTAACTCGGCAACGGTCAGCTTTCAATTTTCAGTCGAAAATTTTCGAAAATACAATGAATCCATTGAATTATTAAGAATCGAGTAATCATTTTTTAGGGCTTAGGAAGGGAGATTGATTATTAATAGGTGATGAGTCGAGAGAACGAATACACACCATGATTGATTGTGAAGAGTTCATTAGTTGCATGGTTAGACAACTCTTCAACTAGCCCAGAGCCAGATAGTTAACTAACCTCATTTACGTAACGTACGTAAAGAGAAATGCGTCCGCTGGCAGCCAAATAATGAGGAAAATGCGATCAACAATAAAGCCATCCCCAGCAGAACCTCTCCAACAGGAAATCACAAGTTTGGCAGCTTGCTGGATTATATCCGGAATAGTATTCGTATTCGGAAATATCAAACAAGCCTCAGCCTGGTGGATTTATTTGGGAAAGTATCCCATTTGGCCCCGTTTTCAGGTCTCCATTCATTCCCCAAGCATAATCCCGCTAAGGTTCTTCGATATGTTTTGTCAGATGACGGTCTGGGTATGTGGATACTGTGTACATGCACATGGCCACTACACTTTCAGCCCGTTTGATTGCGGTGTGTCCTAAATTCCGCGGGTATAGATGGAGATCGACCCTCTTGATGATGTGTTGCCTTCATTAACAACTCGTCGGAGCATGTTTTGCTTGAGATAAAACCGTTGAATGGCGTCTCGTCAGCAACCTGCGGTGTGGGAGCGTCCACAAGCACAGGCACCTCTAATGTAGCTCGCCCAGGCAGTGCACTCTTTCCAAAGACCGAGACCAAACGCGAGCCTGGTGCCTATCCAATAATAACTTGGTGACCCCGTACGCAGCGGAGATATGATCTTGCCGACTGGCCATCTCGTAGTAGTTGAGCTGGTGGGCCGAGGTAGACGAGCAGTAATGCACATTATTCTTCATGACCATGATGTCAACCGCTGAAACTGCATGGTTTGAACAGACTTTCGGGCCGTTTTGAGTATTCAGGGCGACTTGCAGCCAATAGTATTCAGCTGGCTAGGCATAGCCCCCAGACAAATCGTCAAGCCTTTTGCGGAGATAATGTAGCTATTCCTTGTTCTTTATGTAAACGCCCCGGTAATTTGGGCTCCGGTTAGCGTACTTGCTAGCAGCTCGCTAGTTGTTGCATTGGCCGCTTGCGTTGACGCGGACTGGGTTAAGCTTAACCTCTTGTTATGCATGCCAGCAGACGCAGGTGGATGGGATGGGCGAGATGCTCTCATGCTCGGTTCACACATCGGTTGCGCCGCGTGCTGCTGCATAACGAGAGCAGCGTATCAAAATGGGCAAAGAACTTTTCCCAATCGTGTTCCCTTGAAACCCAGGTTCGATCGATAATCGAGATAATCAAAGAAAAGCCTTCGGGCCCAGTGAAACGAGGAAAAATCCGCGGACTTTTTTCCTTTTACTCGCCGACCACCGGGTCATATCGTCCTCTCTTTCATGTGCGGCCTCATGTTTGGCATCTCGGATACTTGGGCTCGGCGTGCGGGGTGACTTTTACCCCATTATTGCGAAAGGGCAACCTAAAAAAAGAGCGCCGGCTGATCGACTTGGTGGAGCACTCGGCGCAATGACACGCGGGATTTCCAAAACAAATGAAACATTGTGTTTGGCCTTCCACACCTGTGTCGCCAGAATGCGCATGATGGCTGAAGTCCACGCGAAGTGGCGCTGTCCAGCTGGGCCTTGAGCGGACAGCGCCGAATAACCACGAACCAGACCGGTTTAGCGGGCAGCAAAAGCCAACCTGTTTCTCGACAAACTAGCTGCCTGTCCACAGAATGTCCAGATGGGATTCGCTGGATCACTGCTGCTGCGCTGCGTGGGCGAAGTTCGCCGTGCTCCCTTTCCCCGCCCTCGCATGCGATCCCAGGCCGGCAAACCGAGATCGAACCTAGGTTGTTTGACGCTGCTGTCGCCTGTGTGCGCTGGGACACTCGGCAAGTCCGTTGGGGAGAGGCTTTTGAAAACTCTATCCGCAGATCGAGCTGCTAACCATCGCCCGCTGTGGGTGTGGCCTGGCCAATGTTTATTATTCCCCGGACTTCCCCAGGGCCCCTAGAATTCCCGGATATAGAGCATGAATCCCACATTTCTTTCAGCCCTTTTCTTGGTTCTGCACAAAATATGTCAGCCTGCGAAGCTCGCTTTGTGGAGGTACTATAAATATATCCCTAGAACTTCCTCCTCGTTGTTCCTTGATGCCATGATGATGCCACCCCCTAATGTTGGTTGAGCTTGATTGATTAAACAAAGTAAGTGATGAGCTATACCATGCCCTCCATTAATGCTCTTTGATTGTTTCTTTGGTTTATTCTCTGTTTTGCGGATATATATATATATATGTGTGTGTGTGTGTGTGTTTGTGTGTGTGTATACATGTGCAGTACATACATGCAACGTTGGAAAGATATTGTAGCGACTTACACAGCTCGTCTCACAGTAACTACATCTATCGCCGTGCACCCGCCCTGGATCGAGCAGTCCAACAGACATCGATTCGCTGCGCAGAATAGCAAATCTCCGTGCGATCCTGCGCTCCAGCATCCACAATGTTGTCCTTGATGCACCTCCTGTTCGGAGGGTTGGCCTTCTTTGTCCTGCATCAAATACATTTTTACTTAACCGTTGGTGCTGCTCGCCGTAAACTGGCCAAGGAGAATGCATGCCGGCCGCCTCCTGCGTATCCACACAAAGATCCTATTCTTGGACTGGATCTCGCTCTGAAAACCAGCACATATAAGAAGAAGAATATTCTTCTTGAAGAAGGCCAAAAACGCTTCCAGACTTATGGAAACACGTACTCGCTGAACAATGTCGGAATACCTAGTAAGTCCCGTCGCCTCAAACATGTATCCTATAGTTATCTGGTCGTTCGTAGCAGCAATTTACTCTTTTTGTACAGACATTATTACTTGCGAACCTGAGAACATTAAAACGCTATTATCTCTCAAATTCTCAGATTATGAGATCCCCGCCCTTAGGAAACAGGCTTTCCACGGCGTTTTTGGCCATGGCATATTTACCACAGACGGCCCCCAATGGGAGCACTCGAGAACCATGCTGCGTCCAAATTTCAACCGTGCTCAGGTTGCTGACCTCGCGATTTTCGAACGACATATCCAGAACCTTATCCAGGTGGTCCCGACCGACGGCTCTACCGTTGATCTCCAGCCACTGTTCTTTCACCTGACTGTGGACACTGCAACCGAGTTCTTGTTCGGAGAGTCGGCCGGCACTCTCCATAAAAGCGTTAGCCCCCTGACCGAAGACAATTTCGGCGAGGCATTCACGTACTGCACGACAGAAATTGGCAATTCCCTACGGATCGGACTCCTGGACAGATATTTCAAGACCGACAAACGCTTTGAAAGGGATGAGAAGCTGATTCATGATTTTGCGGGTCGGTACGTGATGAGGGCGCTGGACCATTTCAGGGATGAAAAGGCAGGACGCCTCCCTATAGAAGAAAAGGGCCGCTATGTATTCCTACAAGAACTAGCGAAGCAGACCCAGGACCCTATCGCTCTCCGTTCCGAAACACTGAACATCTTGCTTGCTGGCCGCGATACCACAGCCAGTCTCCTAGCGAATGTCTGGAACATCATTTCCAAACGCCCAGACGTGTGGAGCAAACTCCGCGTGGAAGTTGACCAACTCGACGGAAGAAAGCCTACATTCGAAGAAATGAAAAATATGAAATACCTCAAATACGTGCTTAACGAAGGTGAGTCTTGCGCAAAAGCCCCCATACCAACCAACCCTTTATAACCCTCTACCAAAACCTTCCCTTTTTTTTCACTGCCTAACGTTTTTTTGCGCCTTTCTTCCCAGCTCTCCGACTTTGGCCTGTCGTTCCACTTAACGCACGCGCCGCCATTCGCGACACCGTCCTCCCACGTGGTGGTGGACCGGACGGCAAATCGCCAGTGCTGGTCAAAAAGGGCACGACGCTCGGCTACAGCGTCTACAGCATGCACAGACGCGAAGACATCTATGGACCCGACGCTGCTGAATTCAAGCCAGAGCGATGGGAATCACTAAGAGCTGGGTGGGAGTATTTGCCGTTTAATGGTGGGCCGCGGATTTGTCTTGGTCGTAAGTTTGCTACAGTACCTTCCTTGCCCCTTGCCTTCTTATTTGGGGTTTTGAAAGCCTCTGCCATCCATCCATCTGTGACCTACCCGAAACCTTCTTTCAAAGTGATGGACTCGTTGAATTATTATCCTGAGTGTAATCACCGGTTTTGCCTTGCCTCTTCACACCCAGAAAACCCCCTTCTAACCACAAAACAAACAAAAAATATAGAACAATTCGCCCTCACAGAAGCATCGTACACCACAATCCGGCTAATGCAGCATTTCCCCACAATCGAATCGCGCGATCCGGAACCATGGGCTGAGTGGATCACCATCACATGTGCCAGCCACCATGGTGCTAAGGTTTCGCTGAAGCAATAATGAAATGGAAAATGAAACGATCTATTTAATGTTATTTTTAGGCGTTAGAAAGGGAGTCATGCTTTTTACATGCTAAATGTTTATTCATTATTGTTAATATTGTTATTATTATATTTTCCCCCTCCATGAATTTCTATCCCTTGATGATGCTCTGCACAATATATGATTTTAGTCTATGATTAATAGTACATACATAGCAGCCTAACCCTGTTTTTGATTGAATGTTGAGAGTAAGTAGGTGAGTGAATGTCTATAATAAGTATATAAAACAGGACTGCAGATTGAGAATTATTACTGAGTTTCTTTTACATGTATTCAGATTGTATGCCGCCCCTGTCGTTGCTGCTGCTGCAAGTTAATTGAAACAGTTAGAATGTTGATGTATTTTTACCAAAACAAAAATCATGAAGTGAAGTGAAGTAAAGTAAAGTAGAAAATCAAGTGAGAACCCCTGTATTGAAACCTAATGAATTATAAAGAAATGAATAAAAGTCAGGAAAGAAAGAAAAGGAAAAAAGAACTGTACTACAAAAGAGAAAGAAACAAAACTCCATATATTTATTATCTCTTCCCTCTCTTTCTTTCTTTCTTTCTTTAGAAATCTGAACAATGCAATAAGTAAAAAAAATAAAAAATAAAAAATAAAACACAAAGTGGATAACAGGGTACAAAAAGAAATTCAGTGTTGACAATAACACATGAAACACAGAAGGTAAAAGGTAGAAAAGAGATATGTATATTTCCATGAAAATCCACCCATTTGAAATCCCGCCTGGAGAGGGAAATGAAAGGAAAAAAGCATAAGAAAAAAGCCCTGTGCATTAAACACTGACACCTGCAGTTTTTGTTTTGCAGACACGACTGGAAGTGTGGGGAGAAAAACAGAATATGAGGTAGAGATGGAGATGAAGTTTTATGATGCAACAAAGGATAAGAGATGAGGGAAGAGAAGAGGTTGTGTATAGTCACGGAAATTAGAATGGTGGGGAAGACGATGTAGTATGATGAGGGTAGCTGTGGGTCAGCAAAACCGGGACAAACTGGGCGGTAGAATAATATGTATGTTACTGGGTATTCTGAGATAAGATGTAGAAAAAAGAAGAAATAAAATAAGTATATACAATACATAAGATATATATGAATCGCTTTCGAGAAGACACAAAATGTGGTGGTGTGGGTGGTTGGTGGTGGGGGGCGTGGGGGTAAGGTGCAGAATAAGGGGGGGCTGGATACAGAAATCAGAATCAAAATCGGGGCCATAGAGAAGGAGAAAATTGGTTGGTAGAGAAAGCAATCCTCAACCTAGTCTTGGTATTGATCTTAATTCATCATTTAAAAGTACGTTCCCACCCGGGCTAAAATGAAGGGGCTAAAGGGGTGAGAAAAAAGGGGTGGGGTGTTTTTCTTTTCGAAAAAAAAAGAAACTCTCTAATAATAAAAATGATCTCAAATAAAAAACAAAAATGCAAAAAAAAGGAAGTCTAATGGTCTGCAACGGCCACAGCAACCGCTACCGCAGCACCAAAGATAGCACTCTCAGTAGCTCTTTCAAGCGTGATGGCTGGCGACGAAGTTATTACAGTGGTGATCGCCTGCTTGGAAGGTGAGGTGATGGCTGAGTCTGGTGGGGAGATAGGACGGGAGAGCTGTGAAGGATCTCGTTCGAGGGTTAGGTCGTTGAGGTATTGTTGGCACTGGTCGTGGAAGCCCGGGTATTTGTTGATGACGGAGCCGTCGCAAGCGATCGTGACGTTTTGTGTGTTGTAGTTGACGGTAGTGCTGGTGGCAGTGGCAGTGGTCGTGCTTGTGGTGTTGGTGTTGTTGGTGGACTTCTTGTTCAGTTCAGAAGGCATCTCTGAATTGATATCGCCGTTGCCGTTGTCGTTGGATGTGGAAGAGGAGGTGACGGAGTCTGGCGTTGGCGGGAGGGCGGGAGCTTCGCTAGAATTTCGCAGACACCATAGCGCATGGATGGCTGCGGCGAGATAGGCAGATGCTCTCCGCGTGACGGAAGTGCATATTTGCTGAAGGAACAGGAGGTCCGCTGGAGATGGGGCGGTGGCGAAAGTATGGTGCTTTTGGAGGTAGGCGGATGAAGATGCTAATGAGGGAGAGGTGTCTGATTGGATGAACGCGGCGATGCTGGTGTCGAAAGTGTATGGGGCTTGCAGGGATTCTGGAAGGGTACCTCCAAATAGGCCTGCTGTTTTGGCTGCTTCGGCTGCGATGAGGCGCACGATCTCACCGAGATATCGTCCTGTGCACATGTATTCCAGGGGTTGATAATCAGGCTTGATATGCGTCTGGTTTAGGTGGTCATCCCATCTTGTGGTTGGCAAAACCCCACCACCACCAAACATGCTGAGCTCGGTGTTGACAATGACATGATCCGCTTGAGCAAACCACTCCGCTGGCCGAGTTCCAAACTTTTCGAGCCCTATGGCATGGACTGGGTAGTGGATGGCGGCATTGGTGCCAGTGCCCAATATCAAAGAGACTCGGGTCGAGGTGTCCTCGTATGCGCGCGAGAGCAGTGTGGAGGAGCTATCATTAATGATCGCATCAATGCGAACATTAATATTCCGCTGCCTACAAGCCTCCGTGATCAAGTCGCTTAGGTCGTCACCCACAGTGCCGTTGGAGCACTGGAATCCTTTCCCCATTGCAATGACACGCCCGCTACGTATCGAGGTTTGGTCGATCGGGAACGACCACGACAGTCCCATTGGCAAGGGTTCCGAGTCCATACCATACTTCTCCTCACCGCCACTTAACATCTCCTCGATCTTTTCCGCCATCCATACAAAAAACGCTTTCCCTTCCAGCTTCTTCACAGTCTCATCAATCACAGAAGAAGTCATACGCACAATCCTCATTTTTCCCCCTCCTGAAAGTTCAACGAGGGCAACTCGGAAAGTCGAACCTCCTAGGTCCATGGCAATGTACGTTCCAACCTCCTTGCCGGTGGGTAGCGTATGGTTGAACGATGGCAACATGCAGACTGGACTAGTCTTGGCGCCTATGTCGATCTGAGCGCGGATCTTTTTCGACATGGACAGCAGGTTCGAAACGCTCAAGTGCCCTGTGAAAAGGCGATCTACCTCTTGCGACAAATCGTCTAGCGACCGGCGGCGTCGTTTCGAGCTGCTGAAGGATTCTTGCCTCGCCACGGATGTATCCCCTACCCGCGAAGGAATCAAGATCAGGCGCTTTAGGAGCGTGATGATGTTGCGGAAGAAGGCCCGCATGCGGTGGTTCATCTTTGCAAGTGTGTCTGCCATTGTGAGGGAAAGGGGTATATTGGTATGCCCTCCAATGGCGCCCTTGGTTGGGGGAATGAGGGGCGTTGATGAATGAGGGTTGAGATAGTTGACCGATAAGTGGCGCTGGGGGGTATATTACTTGATATACTGGACGGAAGCGGGAGAACCGATTTCCAAAAGGGCCACGATAAGAGCTTCGATACAGCTCACAAAACCAGGTTTAAAAGCTCAAGCACATTTTTCTGCCCTCAGAATCAGCTTATGGTTTTTGGTTGGGTGTATAAACGAACGACCTCTGGGTATTCGTGCAACGGGTGGCTGTCGTCAAGCGCGGTTGTGATGCTTTTAAAGAATGGCCAAAGCAACAACAACACCGAAACGCGCAGGATGAAGATGGGCGGCGAGATATTATTATTATTAAATGAAAGCAGCGTAATGAAAGCCGGGACCAACAAGACGATGCTCTATCCGTAAGCAGTAGTAGGTAGTTTCGCGAACCGCGGGAAGGGGCGGAGTAGCTCGTAGATATATACTATAGAAACGTCTGAAGAAACAGCGGATTTCTGAAGTTGTATCTGAGACTACCTTGCAACAGCCTTTCGAGTGGTAGAAACCAGGTACCTGATACTTCCAGAAGAGTAAAGGATCCCCCTGCCAGCCCTTCTATTTTTTTTTTCCACAAAAAGAAAATGCGCAGCGACCTTTTTTTTTTTTTGTGAAAGGAAAAAAACAAGCAAGGGAAGCACAAATTAAACCAGCCAGCAACAACAACAGTCGAGTGCGACAGTGTGAAGTCGGATTATCTGGGCAATAAAAATAAAACGTCGACAAGGCAGCGTTGCAGGCGCTATTTGCTCCGCTTTGCCTGGTTCTGGCAGACTGTTTATTTTGGCCCTTTCGACTGCGTTCCTTCCGGAATTTACCTTTCCTGCTTGGCGCTGGCCTTGCTTGTGCTTCGACGGGGCTTTTTTTCTGATGTCTCCCTCTGGTCTATGTTATTGTTGCACCCCTCCCCCCCCGCAGAAAACCCAACGATTTGATTTTTGGCCGGGCAATCCCTTCACCTCTGGGATGCGACTATCCACCCTGGAAAGGATCGGGAAGCGGGAGAGTTACTGAATTGGGTCACCTCTAAGTCTCAGATCGCATGGAACCGGGAATGGCAAAAACGATCGCTGAAGAAAGTAAAAAAAAGAAAATCAAATCAGATCAGATCAACAAAAATAGAAAATCCCCCCTAAAACCGAATCAAAAAAGGGGAGTGAGAGGAGGGAATCAAGACTGGTAAACCCGGAGGCAGCGCGTGGAGGAGGGCCACTGGTAACCCGACCCAGACTGGGGAAAGGTGGCTTTCTGACGGTGGTACCTGGGAGTGAAACGATACGCGCACACTGCGGAGGCACAGGATGTCCCGCTACACGTTCTCTGGGCAGGGAAAAGAGAGACTGCCGAATTTCCTGCCTGGAGGGGAGGGGGAGTAGGCTGGGACAGGATGATGGACAGCTACTGTATCAACGAAGGGCTCCGGGATCATTCGGCCCCAAGAACAGCTCCATGTGCCGGCAGCGAATGAGTAGTGAGATTTCTCGAGTGTTTCGTTAATTATCGACAAGTTGGAATAAGTTCTGAAGCAGAAGCTTGTCGCGTTGGAGCCAGGTCAAACAAGCTGCTTGCCGGCTGATGCTCGCGTTTGGTAGCGGGGAGAGAGAGAGAGCTTTGGCTTCCCACCGCAACAGCGTCATGCGGCGGGGTGGAGCGAGGCTAAAGGAAGGTGACATCCAGGGTGGAATCCGTGGTGACTATCCTGAACCCTCCTCCAGGGTTGAATTCAGCGTGAAAGGACGCTCACTGGCGAAGGCGTGTAGTGGGTGCCAGGTGTACTGTACCTGTTGATCGCGTGTCTGCTAGGGCGCTGGGAAGACAGCCGGCGGTCCAACCACCCAGGATGTCGGAGAGCCAGACTGATAGCGGGCATGCATCAGAAACACTCGAGCCACAGCCACGGGAACTGGCAATAATACGGGGTCCACGGGGTGCGTGGGATCGCCTCGTTGTAACGTTCCTGGTCACCTCTTCCAGGTATCCAGGGTCCGGCAGCTCAACCTTGCTGGCGGTGGGAGGTTCGTCCACGGGTGGCTTTGAATTCTCTGTAACGCTCCGGCCGGGCGGCCCCATGCCTGGCCACCCACTGAACCCAGAAGCAACCAACAAAGCACTAACGACCCTGGCTCACCCGGAGGCGCCATACTACTGGTCTCGAGAGGAGAGATCTGTGCTCCATGGGGCCCCGGGCTGAGCCTAATATTGAATAATCTTAACTCTGCTGATGGACGTCTGGATGTTTAGATGTCAGAGCTCTTACCATACGGACAATACCTGGACAGCGTGGATACAGTCTGATACGCTGTAATCGCAGAACCGGTAAGGTATTAATCTGACCGCCAGCTGTATCGAGCGCGTATTCGGTATGTTTTGGTCACTCTCCGCCGTCCTGCACAGACCAGGTCCGGTCCACTCTCTGCCCTGTAACGTATGTATGTACAGTACATTATAGAGAAAGCTGTAATATTCCCAATGCGGACAAGCGGCTCTTACCAGGCCGCTGACTAAGGCTACTCCCCCAACATCTCTTTCCTCTCCTTCTTCTGTCTGTTATTGTTTATTCATTTCTCAACCTCTCTTCCTCAGAGCTATGCTATCTCCTTCATTCTTGTCAGACTTTGAACTCCCCGTGGCAAATGCTGGCTGGTTTGTGCCAAGCTCGACCCAGCCAAATCTCCCAAAGCTCATATCGTTAGTGGCAATGTAACGTTGCTCTCTGGCTCCCCAAGCGTGCAACCCTGTTCTGCGACCACTCGCAGATCGGCCGCTTCTTAGTTGGTTGCTCAATACTCAAGCACAGGCCCTGATCCTGAACCGCCACATCCTGCCTGTCTGAGCTTCTTGCTTGTCTCATGCTGATGATGCTGACCCAACTTGGCAATGTGGGCGAGCAGCCCCGTGGAGAAAGTCTAGCCTGCAAATCTCGATCTTGAAGGAATGGAAAAACAAAAAAGGAAAAAAGAAAAAAATGTGTTATGCATGCCTGCAGGGACTTCTGCAATTGAAGTTTCTGCATCCTTGACTTTGCTGCTTGATGTTTCGCGCGTTTAATAGTTCTACTTCTGGCTTAGATTCCGCGACTTAGCGCCGCCAATGCTAGACTCGGGTGTGCTCTCGCCCATCGAGCCAACATGACGTGCATGTATGTCCAGGTATGTACTGGACATCCATCCCATCACTTGGGTCTGGAAGGTCACTGCGAGACAAATATTTGTTCAAAGGAATGGAGAGTTCCAGATATTGCAGCCACCCAGCCCCCTGGACCGTCAACCAAAACGATATCAAGCTGTTCAACCAACTAACTGACTCTGTGTTGATTGATAGGGCTTGGCACAATACCTTAACACCGCCAAAACCCTTGCAGCATAGCTCTAGCATGGAAACATATATTCGGCCGATAAGTTCAATAACTCTTTGCAAGTCGGCCTTGAAGGGATATTCAACATTATCAGTGTTCATTATTAACTAGGTTCCCATCCTGTGTTATATACCTATTTCACAAAAATATAGCAGAAGCCTCGCAGCTACAAACCTTGGGTGCCACCAGATCATCTTGAAACCAATGCTGGGCAGCAAATTGCTACAACCAAAATTCGTGTTTCACAAAGTTCAATAATGCATGACTCATTTCCCCTCATTAACAGAGTCTCAGCCGATGGTACACCTCTATCAATATTTTGAACTAACCAGAAGCCCAGGCCGGAGCTGCTGTGAAAAACAACACCGAGTGGCAGGGAGAAAAATGAGGGACCGCAAAGTTTTCACTCTCTTGCAATATCCCAATTTCGCTTTCTTCACGGAGATATGATTTCTTTTGCACCCCTAAGCCACCTTTTTACCGACGTTACCTTTTTGCGCAGGTTCAACGAAGCGCCCTTGACGGCCAAGAGTGTATGGCATGATGTCTTGAATCACCAACCGAGGTTGGATATGACACGTGAAAGGGACAATCCGGCCTGGCAAGTAGTTCATTCATTTCAATAATAACCTTGGAATGACAAACTGCGCGACAAGACGGATCTATAAGGGGTTCTGCAGAGAGCTGCGCAGATATGAAACAGCCAGTACCCCAACCCCTGCTTTTCATCATTTCGTTGTGAAACGTCACTCCAGTCTAACATCAGACGGCAAGGGAGCAGAAACATGATGATTTGCTTCAGCTGGGGACTTCCCGACTGGACACTGGACAGGAAGATATCAGCTGGAAAATAAAAATAGAACACATTTGATATTGACGTTTCTGTCGTTTTTTGTTCCTGCAGCTCAAAATTGCCAAGGCCCGCGCTTTACTGGAAAGGGTTTAAAAAACATATCGCCCCGTCGCGCAAGCTTCAAGGTTCAATCCTTAACTAGCCCACGGGGTAATCCTACTACAAGCGTGGGGCCTGGGGAAGGGAAGAATTTCGGTTTCCGGGGTAAAAGGGGGACAGAGCACAGAGCAAATCTGGGTGTAAATATTTCTCCGCCAAGCGATGAAAGGAGCATGCTGCGTGACAACAGTCACCAAGCTCTCTTCGTCCTGGGGGCTTTGGTTTTGTTTCTTTCTTTAGTTAGCTTCGGAATTGACTCAATTGTGTCTTCTGTGGCTGAAAAGATTTATGACATCAAACATTGAAAAATCGCACGACATTTGATATGTCTATTTTGCATTTGTGCTTCTTTCAAGAAATGCTGGTGATTTCTGCCTTTTTCATAATTTCACACATGCGCGCAATTCCTCATTATAGAGTTGAGTTGGTGCTGGCGTATCGTGTCCGTTGATGGTTATACGCATAATATATGTTTTGATACAGAGATATATATATGTATGTATATTGCATATCGGCACACTTCCAACCCTTAAGGGCTCAAAGAGTCCTTAGGAACACAATTCTTTCGCTGCTTTGATATCGTTACGCCCCCATGGTACCTCAACATCATCACCCAAAGCTGGGTCATGATGTATTATTCTGTCAATGATCTCAGCTTCCCTAGTTCTTGCTACGGAGTAGTTTCGCTCTTGCTCGCTCCCTCTTAAACGGGGATATTATTATATCCCAGCGCTTTGAAGATTTTTGATACTCATAATGAGAGAGTAGCCAGCGGGTTCATCAAGATTAAAAAGGTCTGGTTCCTGATAATATATGTCTGGAATCTATGTACAGTGCATTCAAGAACCTACCGGGGCACCGCAATTAACTAAAAAACAAATCTAATATCTATTTCTGTTGCTGTGCAGTTTGGTCAATGCCTGTGCAGACGATGTGTTTTTTCAAGAGGATATTTCCCAGGGAGCGGATCATGGGCCGTTTTTTCTGTTAACGATGACATCTGGAGGTCGAGGATGGGTTGGGTTTGCGATGGCTGTCTCTGATGGCGATGGGCTGGGAGACATTTTTTGGCCTTCGGTTTGCGGAAACGCTTTCCGCGGCCGCTATACCTACATACCACAACCTCCCCGCGGGCTGATGCGATACCTTAGTTTAGCCCGCCTGGGTGGGAAAGGTTCAGATAGTTGGGTACGTTCAAGATATTTCGTCTTGCTGGCGGACCGGGGTGGAAATCACAGAATTGACGAGTGCGTATCTGGTAGTGATGATTATGCTGATCGATATCTTGTCTCTCCCCCCCGGTGGTGAGTGTTTGTCTACTTGGCGACGTAGATATTGCTTGATATGGTAGGTTTCTTTCGGTGGTTACTGTTCCATATCTTCATTTCTTCAAAGGTATGTTTGCTATCAACCTTTGGAGGATCATGATGGCATAAATGAAGGGGTGGATCGGGATGGATGTTCTTAACTGTACGCTGACATGTGTTTTTTATTCTATCTATGAAGAGACAGTGTGCGCTTAGCGCGCACTCCCGCAGTTTAAAACTCTCTCTCTCTCTCTCTCTCTCTACATATATATATATATATGTGTGTGTGTGTGTGTCTGTGTGCAGTGAGCTAATCAAAAAAACCCCTGGAAACAGATACATAATGGCTACCAACCCCTTTTCCATTCGCGGATTCTCTCAATATCAATACAATATTTAAAACTCAACAACCCATCAACACACTCTAGCTGTTCACCTGCGATGCATCTGCATTCCATTCCAGCAATGCATGCGATGCTATTCGATGCAGAGATATTTTCAATGCCCTACATATTGATACCACAATCGGATATCGGCCCCCCTACGTAGCAGCACCAGGTTCCCTCACATGTTGCTCTCACGCGGACCGACGGAGTGTCCACTAAATTGAGGGGCCGATCACCAAGCGCAAAATCTTCCTTCTTGGAGTTTTGAGGCCAGAGCAGAGTGTTGATAAGAGACGGGATTTTGACATGAGATGCGAGCATTCTAATGTACAGGGCTAGGGCGCCTCTGTGCTAATAAGTTCTGTCATTCATCTTGCCCAGGCAGGATGGTTTAGCTGAGAGGGTCGCGTCGGCGGGACGTTTGCGTAGTATAATGTAAGGAGATGGGGGGTAATTCTGTCTCCTGACATTTTCTTTTAACGTTTAAGAGCCTATGTGTCTGCGTCTCTGTCTCATCGCGTGAGTGTTATGTAGATCGTCTGGCCGACCATGCCATTCTGGCTTTCAGATAAGTGTTGATTTCTCTGATGAGCGGCAGTGGCCTTTGGCACTTCACACATCCCATTCAGGAATCCCATTCGCCTTTCGTCGTTGTGCAATTTTTGCTTAAAAAATTGTCGAATTTGGATGAAATGTTGAGATAAGCCAGTAGATAGACATGAATTATTTCTCTTTCGAAGAGTTCCTGGTACGCGGATTGCATCCACCACTTGCGAGATATAAAACCGTTGCCTTTTTCTTTTCCCTGTGGTACGACCTCTTCCATTTCTCTCCGAGACCCCCAGGGGGATATTGGAAAGCTCCTATGCCATGAAGGAAGAGAGGAATCTAGCAGAGCCAGATGTTTGAGCAAGGGTTATCAATTTAATCACCTCCGTCGTTGTTCATCTCTGGGTTTCTCGTCTGCTTCCTTGGCTTCTCAGCTAGTATTTGAGCTATCATGGCCTTTCCATTTTCGATATATGGAATGAGATGACTTTGTATAAATCTCGCGGAAATTGGCCGCCCATAAACATTTGCTGAAGACAAATTTAGCCATTCTGGCGTTCCAATTATCAAACTGGAGTCTTCCATCTTTTTGCCAAAAGAGCCATGTATCAGAGCTATCTTCAAATCTAACTGGTAAGAACTGTGGGAAGTGCACGTGTATTCCATGAAGGCGTGCGAGCGAAATATTGGCAGAGTCATAGATATCAAACTGAAAGTCCTTGCTCAACAGCTCTATATCTAGAGCACAAAGTGAATAAAAATGCCAGAAAAAAAGCTCCCCAGAGGACGGAATCGTGTTTCGCCAATCAAACTCCTTGGCCCTTGGATTGAAGAAAACATCTGGCCTGGTCTTTGCGCTCTTGGGACTCCTTTGCGCGTCATTATATAGAGGCACATATCATGATATATGCAATTAGCTTAAGGTCATGTCTCGCGCTCGAGAAGTGTGACCTGGCCGGCAAATCTCCTGTTATTACCCTCTCTTCTGATCTGTAGCAAGCTTGGTAGTTTGAATCTGACATCCCCCCTCTAGATGGCTGGAATATCGTGCTTGGAATCTTCCAACCATCTGCATGAAGGGCTACTGGCTAAACAGTTGTGCGGGATCTGCCTGTGTGGGTGAGTGACTCTGTTCTTCTTCTAATCCGTAGAGCATTCGAGGTGTGATGTCCTAGAGGGAGATGGGATTGATTGGCCATCAATGCTGTGGGAATTCAATCTCTTCAACTTCCAGCTTGGCCTTCCTCTTCGGCGGAAATTGAACGGGAGTTTCGCACGTATAAGTATAGAGAGATGGTATGCTTCAGATACCGAATACCCGTGAGCATCTTCTCTATAGCTGATTCAGAACTGCATGTTCTAGTTTCAACTAGAAATCACAACAGGGCATGGAATATCAAATTCCACGTTGTGTATCCTCTCCTCACCCAGATGCGTTAGGGCCTTGGTGAGGGTGACTATGCCCCTGATTTGCCAAAGTGATCAGCGCAATGCGGAAGAAGAGGAATCATGAGGGCGGAAAAAGAAAAGAAAGCCAAAAATTCCCACTTTATTTTCGCTTTTCTTTTCTTTTTTGCCCCCATTTTGGCGCCCCTTCTACCCCCGAATGGAAGGTGATTAGAATATTCTCCGCGTACCGCCCGGTTGGAATCAAAACTCTGACGTAGCGCGCTGGCCCCCACGGAGCATATTACTTTTTTTTCTTCGGCCTTATCCGACATTTTGTTGGAGTTAAAAGGGGCGAAATCTATTGTTGGGGTTGGCTCGCTTGAAATTGCTGGATATGTATCTATTATCTAAAAAATACCTGCCTTTGTTCACCGGATGGGAAGAATAATAAGAATGTACGCACCTCTAGCAGAAGATTCGAAAATAAATCCCTAGTCCCTCCCACGTGGCGAGTAAGGAAAATTGTCAAGGCGAGGTCAGCATTTAGTCGGAAAGTTAACTGACTGGAACGGAAAAAATAAAATAAAATCTCGATTTCCACCCTCCTCCCACAGGGAAAACACATGACGGCATACCAATTTATTGCTATTGTGCACGATTAACCCGATTTTTCTAGCCTTCCAGGGCACTTCCTCCATCCAGGGTTGAACAGCACCGTATGTCCATGGGACACAAGCTATGCTGGGGCTGGGGCTGGGTGGATTCAGGCACCGATGGGGCATGCGGGGAGAACCAATTCGCTTATCCTTTTGAGTTCTCCCAGAACCAAGGTCCGGAAAACAAGAAGTCTGAAAGTGAGTCGTGAGCTTTGGTTTTTTTCATTGGTCGATTTTCAGCCGGAGATATTGGGGGGGGGGCGGGTTTCGGGCTCCGCTGGCATGTTTGCTTGCTTACTGCGGAGAATGGAGTATGGAGGCGGACAAAGGATTCCGGGGTGAGATTATCGGCTTTTTGCTTCCGCTGGCAATACATCAGAATAAACTCGCGAAAAGCTGACAGGGGGGGCGTTGGGCGGATTCCCTTGCCACGCTGCGCTTAAGCGGGGATTTTTTATTTTACGTACTCCGTACAAACGAGAAGAGAAAAAGGGACAGAAGTCCGAATCCACTCCACTCCACTCGAAGCTTATTTTGCCCCGGGAAGCTCGGGATAAGAGGCTGGTGGCTAGAAGAGCTGAAAAAGCCCTGAGTGAGACAAGGACGAGCATGTGCTGGAAAGTATTGTAGCCATATATATTTGTATGTATGTACATGTACAACTGAGACTGGGTGCCTGCCTAGCGAATCCAGCTAGGTAAAAAACCTGAGGAAGTTCAATGTCAAAAAATAGGATACGTAGGAAGGGGATCGCATTCATAAGAGCAAAGCCAAGAAGGGAGAGGAAAAGGCGTAGATATAAGACAAATTTTCGAAGGGAGGTGCGAAAAAATATAACAACATATAGGTATCCAAACAAGAAAAGGAGATCTCAACAAGAAAAGAAAAAGAAAACAAGCCCCTAACAAGAAATGGGCTCCGGTAATTTTCCAATAATACTTTTTCCGCCCATACCCAATTCATGAAGAGAGGGGGGAGAAAGAAAAAAGAAAAAGAAAAAAGAGAAAAGAAGAAAAGAAAAGAAATATGGGTTTCATTTCTCCCCTCCCCAAACAGAAAGCGTGAATGCCAGTTTAATAAACTTCATGGGAAAATCCTAATTGGGGGATTGTGAAATAGATAATAGAATGATGGGAGCTACATAAAACGTGCTCGTGGATCCAAATACCCAATAAAAACCACGTATATGTAAAAGTGGCGCATGTAGCTGTATATGATTTAGCTCCCCTCGACGAAATATGTCCTACTCCGACTCCGTGCGGCGATCGCCTTGGGGTCATCCGGTAAGTGGGTATGGTGGACAACGTGAGGTCGATAGACTGCATCCACAGGGGCTTGCCAGTCATCCAAACCGAGCGGGAAGTACTCGTAGAGAAGATCGGCAGTTTCATTGGGATTGAGTATCTGTGATGCCAGGAGGGGCGGCTGATTTTGTTGTTGTTGCTGCTGTTGCTGCTGTTGTTGTTGCAGAGCGGGCAAATTGCCCGAGGCGTTGTGATTGTTGTGGGCTAGGGGTTGGCGATTTGGTGGCGCTGTAGAAATCTTCTGTAGTTTCTCTGAGGGTGATCCATCGCTGTCCCGCTGTCTCTGATTGTTTGCGTTTGTACCCATTGGCATAACAGGGGGTGTGCCATTTGAATCTCCTACTGAATTCCCCGGACTGGACCCCTCATCAATGAACGAAAGGCTGATGGGACGTCCCGTGACACTGAGTCGCCGTCTTTTTTCGCGATGTTGAGGTATGTCTGGGCTGGAGTTCACATATGAATTCGCAGCGTCGTTGACACTGGAGTTGGTAAAGGTGGATGTGGGGAGAGGGGCGGAAGGAACACCTGAAGGCTGCGTCCATTCAGGATACGAAGATGGTGGGAGCTGTTGTTTCTTGGCGTCTTGATCCTGAGGAGATTTGCTCCGTTTTGTTGCTGTTCCCTGCTGAGAGGCCTCGCTTGTCGACGCCCGGTTGGCGTTTGCCTGGGCATGTTTTCGCGAGGATGCAGCACTCCCGCTAAGAGGAAGATCCTTCCGCGACTGGAAATTCCTAGGGCTACGACCGCGCACGATTACAGGCCCAGAATGCGCCTCACAGATTGAAATTTTATCACCCGTCGACAATGTTGCGACAATTTTCAATCTCACGACAAAGTGTTGCTGTAATTCCTTCCGCCGGCCATTATTGGCCGTAGCGATGCGAAACTGCAACCGTTTCCACGCAATCGAGAAAGTGGCATAATCGGAATCGATATCCTGCCCAGCCATGATATCCAAAGGAATCGAGGGGGGTTCCTTTTCCGTCTTGTCTTCTGGCTGGCCTGTAGCGTTGGCTGCAGGTGTTTTCCAGGGAACAGAAATAATTTTCACGGGATTACCCTCCACCGATTCAGTCGCCGAGACTCTGAGCTCCTGCGCAAGGATGGGGATGCGATCACCCTGCTCCGTCATGATATATCTCATTGTACGTGGTAGTATCACTGAGCCTGTGATTTGGAAGAGATTTCGTCTGTAGCAAGTTAATTCCGCCATCGGGGGTGGCCCGCTGGGTTTGGTCGTTGGTGAGGTCGTCCATGGCGATTCCGCAAGGAAAAACATGCCATGAAGCTGAGCAGACATGGATATGGAAGTTCGTCGCAGTGAATAATCTAGCAAAGTAAAGTTGTACATGGGCATGGAAAAGCTGAGCAGCTTATGGTTATGGTCGATGGAGGAGTCTTGCTGGGGTTGCTGGTCGGACGGGAGCGTTTCGAAGGGGGGCATCATTTCCGGGAAAGGGTCGTCAAAGTGCGTATTGGAAAAGCGTCGCATAGAGTGCGCGGGAAGTTGAGGTTGCGCAAAGCCAATGTCGTCGCCGCTATGCAAAGATACGGAGTGGTTAGTCAAAATGCGCAAAGCAGGGATTGGGAGATGGGGCGATGTATGGTAAACGGGACAATACCTAACAAAGGTCTCATGGTCGTAGGTCGAATGGGAGTCTGGAATGTCTAGTGAAGGCATCGCATTGAGATAGTCGGTATTTTGCATATTGGCCATCGACATCGGGCTGCCTAGGTACGGCATGGCGGGCATGGTGTCGAAGCTCTCCATGATCGGGGGAGCGAGCAGCGCGGAAATCGCAAAACAGCAACGGACAAATCCAACAACGTTATATAGCTGGTAACTGCAGGAGTCGAGAAATCAAACCTGAAACCACAGTGTATATGCTGAAGGCAGAATTGAACGTAAAAAAAAAAAAAAACAAGAGACCAAGCGAAAGTGGAGGGAGGAATCGAGGAGGACTACGAGGGAAGTCTTGTAGCGGCGAGAGGAGCGGAAACGAAGGTATTTTCTTCCCTGTCAGAAAGCGTCTCAGAGAAACCGAGCCCGTGCAATAAACCTGCCAGATAGATCTCTGGGAGTCGACGGGGAGTCGGGGGAGGAGAAGAGAGACTATGGCGCGGGTTGAGCGAGGTGAGGTGAGTGAGGTTGGTGAGGTTGTGTTTTGTGGGGATGCGCTGGGCAACGGCGTGGGGAAGAACCAGCGCGGGGAGAAAGCTGACCACGGCGGCGGATCCAGCACCAGGAAAAGGAAGAGAGAAAAAAACAGGAATAAGTCGTCCGGAGTTAACCTGTTCCGCAATAAGTATTATTGGCTTTGGTCTGTTGCTTTCCTGAGTTTGACCTTGTCGTCCTGAGCCATTGGTTAACGTTGATGTTTTATACAGAAGAAGACACACGGGAGATAGTTAGCGAAGCAAACAACCACTGCTGGGATGGGACACATAAAGAGGCTGCACTTGAACAAGCCGGGAAGACGAGAGAAGAAACAGAAAAAGGTCAGATAACGCCAATAATAAGAAGAATAATAATCCGACGGGTATGGAGGCGTCGGACGGGACATTTGCCCCCTCTCTCCCTCCCTCCCTCCTCGCGCTCTCTCGGCGCCTCTTTAGTGCGATACGAAGCCTGATACACAGCAGCAGCTAGTTCCGCTGCCCATCCAGCTAGAGGCAGTTGGGAAGTTAACAGGCATGCAAGCTCCGGCCTCCTCCAACCGAAGCCCAGTCGACACTCCGCAGATCAAACAGTGGGGTGAACTGTCTGGCGTTTGATACTCCCACTCCCCATGGGGGGGCCATGGATGCATGCAGATTTGTCCTGCGTATGGAGGCCATGATCTCCTCTGCCCAGCTGCTACGGTATATGGCATGATATCTCGATGCTTGTGTCTTATCTTGGCCAGCGATTGCGGGCGGCCTATCTCTCTTGCTCTATCGCTATCTTCATGCATCACTTAAAAAGGGTTTAAAGGACTCCACTCAGATCGCATGGATTTAACACCCCGAAAATTACTCTCATTATCACCAGGCTACATGCTTCCTGGAATCATATGCGAAGGACTCGGTACCAGGAGCAGCATTTCACGATTCCCGCCGCCAACCTCCGTTCCTCAAGCATTCGGGATAGGGGCCAAAAGGTCAGGTGCTAATTTACAACGGGCATACCATACCCCATAATATCCTTTATTAGCGGTACTTTGGTATTTGTTCTGTATCGCCCTTGCAAGAAGGACGAAGGCTTCGGGTTTAGCTTGTGGCTGCCCCGAGGTTTGGTGGACCCTTCCCGCCCATCGCCCATTTCTCCGGCAGTTCGTGGCGACTAGCTTAACGACTGAGAGGCCTTGGAACAATCACACAAGCGCATGATGGGCAAGTGTCTGCATCAACTTTGACGCAAGAAATCGGAAAAGAAAAGAAAAAAGAAAACAAAGTCGCTCGAGCGCGCGCGCTATTTTCGGACTGGGAAACGTTCAGCCGGAAGCCAAAAATAGTCGTCGAAGGCTTCACGAATCACCGACCGGTGACGTGCCCCAAGTCGCCCCAGAGTGTCTTGAACCGGGAAAAATAATTGTACGGGAGTCCAAAATAGATTTCAAATCAGGCAAGATCCTGTCAGCATCGATCAGAAATGATAACAATAATACCCGTGATAAGCTCGCCTCTCAAATCGTCAGCTCTCATCCACCTCCGATCAGGCGGATCCGATGTTGTTCTCCTTGCGCGTGGAGACTGTGGGTGATTGTATCTGTCCTGGCTTGACGACTCCGTACACTAGCCCCGGACATGGATTAGGGTTCGCTAACTTCTCCCTATCTCGACCTGCCTGAGCGCCACGTCCGGGCTGGTCCGCTCCTTGCGAATTTGCAAAGGCACGGAGCATCGATGAGCTCAAGATGCTTAGCACAACGCTTGTCTGTCAGGCTCATACTTATGCTCATGTCTTAAAACCTGGAGAAAGCTTTGTTTTGCCATAGATAATACCTAGTGTTCTACCAGCAAGTTTTCGACAAACACAAGGCCAGTCTGTCTGGTATTCATTAGCGGCCGTTTCCTGCCCAGACAGCCACAACAATTCGAGAGCCTGCCGGTTCCTTGATCCCTTTGACTTCCCGCTCTTGATCATGGCATGATATGATAGCGATGATGTATCAAATATGTCACGCAGAGCTAACAAATAATAAGTTCTGTTCAAAAGGCACAGCATACCTGTCCCTGCTACTATTGGGTGCTTACAGTCGGCAATCCCCGCCTCTCATTCCCCTTCATGAAATCCCTTCCCCACTTCGTCTCGTCCTCCTGTCAGGAGCTGCACCAGATGAGCGAGATAGGACAGACTCCGCAGTCTTCGCCCAATTAGCGGAATCGAAATCGCCCGATGAAAATTCCGCCCGAGAATTATGGGGAAGCTCAAGGGTCAGCTCAAGTTTGCAAGAATTCCCAGCAAATCCCAGCAAAAAGGTCAAATCCCCGGCCCTTGAAGGTTTCTATATTCCGATACCAGATATTCGCTTTTCATCAATCCGTATTCCTAGGGGAATACAATGAGGAACGCTGATAGCTTGAATATTGTGCACACACAAAGCCGTGAAGGTGGATAGATTTAAGAGGCATACTGGACTCTCGATTTTTGTTTTGGTTCTTCCCCACCACCTTCCTATGAAGGATGAAGGTTATCTCCATTATTAAACGCTAATGGAAAAAACCACCCAATACTAGCCGGAACGACAGATTTTACGGACTAGTTCCTTGGAAATCCCAAGACCAAATAAGGATAGATACATGCATGCGGTTGATGCCCGATGGGAGGACAGGGAAAAATAGGATGTGCATTCAGACCACGGAAACCGATGGAAAAAAACTTCCATCATTCATCCATGAACTCCCTGGCTAAGCGAGCTATACTTTCTCATTGCTCAAAGGAAAAAAAGAAAACGAATACGAAAGAAGCAAAAAAGAAACAAAAATTGGAAGCAAAAATAAGAACAAGCAAAAGACGGACCACAAGTCAGACCGAACCTCTGACGATGCGTTTTATCTCGCTAAAATCAGGTAAAACTGACTAGGCAGGGGCTTGAGATGCAAAGCTTCTAATTGGATCAGCATGGTGGAAACTCATCTTATGCCCTTGTCCTTGGACCCTGAACATAATGCCGCGAAAGGGCGATTCTGGAAAAGACCACTTATTGAAATGAAAGGACCAAGCAAAAAAAGAAATTCCGACCCTAACATGCATGAATTATTTCTTTCTTTTTCTACCTTTCCTATCTTGATATCGACCCATATTTTCTTTTTTATTTTCTCTTTGCCTTCATAACCCCAACCTTGGAGATTCGGACAATTAAGGCCGAGTTAAGTATTTTTCCCTTCGACCGGAATGAAGGTCAGCTATAACAAACTGCCTCGGCGCTTGTCAGAAACATATACATACATTCTTGTTTGTCCTCACGGATCCGAGCATGAATCAGGTCAAATGACCATTGGATAACCCCTCTCCCATTATCTGATCGTCCAGATGCAAGTACATTACATATGTGGCATGTGGCTACGGGTGCTGTTTTTCTTTTCTTTTTTCTTGTGCAATGGAATCTTCTCACCCGTTTCCACACCTCGTTCTAACCCAAAACTAAAAATAAACGAGGAAGGGCAAAACCTGCCAAATCGGAGGCAACAAGAACCTTGACATTATTATTGCTCTGGGGGCGCGGTTACGTTCGGCGCGGCGGAACCCCGGGGAATGAGCTGAGATTATTACCCCGCGACCGACGTGGATTTCCATGTTTTCCCCCGTTTCGATCTTGACAGCTCCGATTCTTCGAGAACAAAAAAATGTGGCTTGATCAACAACGGGGAACCTCAGCTTAGGAAAGGCGGGCGGACCTGGAGATCAATCACAGCTCGAGCAGGCGAACACGGGGGAACAAGGTTTCGTTTTACGATGTCCTGTGCGCATCAATCAAGAGCTAAACTAAAAATGAACTAAAAATACGAGCACACCCAACCGGATGAGGCAAAATCGATGTTCATATAAAAGTCAGGTACATACATACACGGAGGAAGCAAGATGAACTCCTGGGGAAATGTCGAGCTCTGATATCTCTTTCCGATCCGTGGCTGACGATTATTGTTGGTCTTTCGTTGTCCTCCCTCGCTATGGGGCGCGCGCAAGCTGAAGTTGGTCCCGACTTGCTTAGTAGTTCACTACTCATCCTGCTGACATGTGCTGTATGAAGCCCACAGCCGACGACCTGAATTGTAAACTTACTTTCATTCCCCTCGGGAAAGTCACTCGGGTATCCATTTCCCGTCGGAAAGGCTTTGGGCGTGCATTTTGTATCCGCCCTGGAGCTTCATCGGCTAGAAGATAAAACGGGGGAGGAAAGGCTTTCCAGGCGTTGGGTTAAAAGCGGCGCCTAGTTACTCCTTGGGTGAATTTCTCAACAATTCCCAGCATTTGAGTTCAGTGCTAGGTAAAATCAATTTGTCATGGTTAACTTAACTTTCCATGTTTACAATTCCGCTGATGAGGTATTTCTATAAAAATGGAAACGGAAAGATGAATAGAGAACTGAGAGCTGGTGTTGAGGCGGTACTTCTATTGCACAAATCTTGTACAGCTGTAATGTCTGCCACATACAGAGTAAACAGCTTCAACTGCTATGTCAATTATTTCAGTATGTGAGTTCAACATAAAATAGCTCCTTTTTGCATCAGAACAGTATATTCATTCATGTCTTGGTTACTTGCAGCCCAACAGTTCAGGCTGCTTCTGGTGTATTATATTTAATCTTTTACCGTGTTATACAGATAAATTCAACAACATTGCAATTGAATAGCAGAAACAAAAAATTAAAAATAAGGATGAGAGGATGAGTTGGGTTTCTGCAATTTTGGTATTCGATATACCTCTTTCCTTGCCAGTTCCGGTTGAGAGGGTCTGATACGGCAAGCTACTTAGCAAGCGAAGCACTCCCGCTTGCGGGGAACGCTGCGGAAGGATCTTAGTTAAGGTTTAAACGCGGTGGGTACTGGTATTCTTCTGGGGTAACTGCTCGGCACGGACACGTTGGGGATAGACGGGCTTGCGCCGGGTGTCAGAGCATACTATCGCCTTCAGATGACGCGGGCTTGATGATGAGAAGCGGTGTGTTGTATGCGTACACGGGCCGAGTGAATCGTACAAGCGCATAAAGTAGCTTTCACTGCCCTTTTGCATGTGTAGTACATGCCATCTTGGACCCTGTGAAGGTAGTGCTGTGAGTGGATTCCACTGCACGTAGAATAAATGCGGGGGGCATGCTGGCGGATGATCCATATCCAGGGGTCATAAAAGATATTCTCCGTTCAATATGCAGGTTCTGTAAGGGCTTTGGGCAAATTTCAACTTCCCAACCCTATTTATGTTGATATTCCAACTTGTGTAAATTTTCTCCATTTCACGCCCAGGGATACGCTCAGATCGAGCAATTTCACGATGTGCAGGATGTTGGAGCGCTGATGTTTATACTCTCATTATTTTGGGCTCTGTGGGCTTTCTAATTTCTCGGAACGTTCGTTTTTTTATGTTTGCCCGAACGAATAAAGCGGTATTCGAAGTTGGATATCCGATAGCTGGAGCCTTGGTTGTTCTTCCCATCGTCGAAATGATGTGCCTGTGGCTTCGTGCTATAGAGTAGCTCAAATCCTTGCCGTGGGGATAGCTTCAAATCAACTCCTTCCGACTCTCGTTAGCTTGCTGTCTATGCGTTTACATTAGTGCTCATTTAGACAGTAATCCTGGGTCGGAAGTCTGTGCTGACACCAATAGTATCGCGAGAGGAAGCCGAAGGGGAGCGAAGGCGCCCTGGCAGTAGTTGTATTTAAAAAGCTGTTCTTCTGAAGGCAGGAGTAGTTTGTATTGTGTAAACGCGTCCTGGGCGGAATCTCCATGCATGAGGAGGTGAAGCGACACGGGCTACCGAAACTTCTTGTTAGCCTGAACATCAAATCAATTCTCCGTGTATCTCCCAGATCTTCACCAGGGCCAGATGCTGAAATTACCATGTTCAGTACACTGCTTCGAAGCTAGCATCCTTGTTTTCTTTTCATCCCCCTGGCACCTATCCATGTACTAACTAGTCCGTTTCTTTCCCTTGAGCTGCCCTCTTTCAACAAAATCAGGCACGTAACCGACGTCCAGAGTTCGTCATCGTATAATTCCGCGCCTGGTGTTGCCTTCAATAGCCGAGGGTGGATGGCATACCTAAAGCTCTAGAATGAGTAAACTTTACGGAGGGTCAGCTGTCAACAGGCCGAGGGGCATCTGAGAAAGGAGTAGCCTTGAGAACCGCATGTCCATGTGGCGATACAGCACGGAACAGGGGTCTTGCTAGTCATGTCCGCGGGGGAAAACAGGTACCCCAGCATGCCCCCTCTGTTGCTGTTCGCAAAGATGCGCTTACAGGCATAATTCCCAACACACAAACGTTCGCTAGCATGAAGAAAGGAAAGAAAGGCAAGCAAGCACTGCTAGCTCTTCAGCCTGTCGAAAAATGTTTCCTCGGAAATTTCATTCCGCTTCAAACAGCATTCTCGTCAATCCCGAGAATCCCGATAGTCCGCATTGTCTGAGTGCTGATGTGCGGTCACAATTCCGTCTGCTGGCAGGTAGTCGTTCAAGGGTTTCAATCACGTGTTGACGTGATGTGGACGAACGAGCAACACAGTCGACTTGCATCCAACAGCAGCCATGAACTGACTAAAACAAAAAGGAGAAAATACGAGCACCAAAAAGGGTAAAAGGAACTATGGCATCCACTTCGATATTGCCTGAATATTGGGGGGAATCCATGGCTGTTTCCAGATCAAAAACTCGTTTTCTCAACCGGCCTCAAAGGTATGATATCACGGCGATTCTGCAACCACGCCCTCGAAGAGAACGACAATTCCCTTACCTAAATTTCCATCTCTCAACAGATCGGTTCACTCTGTCTGTCTAGCTAACAAATCTGGCTGTAGACCTGAGTCGGATCATGATTCGCACCAGCCATTGCGTCGGTCGCCAGCCGCATAAGGTGGCGGTGAAATTTGGAGGGCTCATCCCTTCTCGAACAAGGTGGTGAGCTCTTGATTGCCAGGGAATCCTTTTACGAGCTGCCAATTTGCCACAGCAACTCGCAGCAAACGCTGGGAGATGATGACTGGTAGTCATTGCTCGATCCAGGAATACCAAGAGCTTTCTGTCCAGCCAAAGACGACACATTCAGCTAGCAACCACTTTGACATCGTCATTCAACAATATTAAATATGTCGATTAAGCTAGCTGAGAGAGACTTTTGGCCTCCTCGCAGGTAGCTTTAACTGATTTGTGCGGAAAGGAAAGCCGGCACATGGTGAGTAACGGAAAAACGTGCAGCAATTCGCTTTTTCAAATTGATAGGCGGACGGGAGGAAACGGAGATATAATCCACGCCCGTAAACGCGCCCGCCGGCGCGGCAATATCTTACGGATGCTCAAGTGGCACTTCCTAGATATTGGCGCGCTATATATGGCAATTGACATGAAACCGTCGTTCAGTTGTGCGGACATCCATACGCTGCAAATCAGGCGTGCGGCGGTTTTGAGAGCATCTGCTTGCCCGCTATCGCCGACGTTGGTTTCTTGGCGCATTATCCAATGCCAACGCGACCATCCAGCGGAGCCCGAAAGACTTCATCAGATAGCATTCCTGTTTACTCATTCCATTGACTCGCGAACACCGACATTTGTGTTGTATCAGAATACTGGAGTCACTGTCGGCAGTCAAGGGACCACAAGTGATGGCCTTACCTTGTCAAGAAGTGGACACCAGCTTGCGTGTCGACTGATCCTTCGCGTGGCCTCGGCCAAAAGTTATTTATATCCAGCATGGGCGCTAACAGAATGGCATGGTGGGGGGTGGTTGTAGCCTAAAGTCATTTGACAGCATAAAAGCCTTTGATTTCGTTTTTGGTGGAATTCGTTGACCAATCCATCAATGCAAAGAAAATTCTGAATCGGATTCCCTCGCAACTCTTTCCCTGAAAATGTCTCGTTATGCCGCTGTTCACGCGAACCCTCAAGGAGTTGGCGACTCACGCCCAACGGCCCTGCAAATCGTTGAGAATGAAGGCATGGCAGGCAAGCTTGACGGAAAGGTGGTGGTAATCACGGGTGTTTCGTCTGGCCTTGGTGTCGAAACCGTTCGTGCAATGGCTGCAACAGGAGCAACTCTCTACCTCACTGCGAGAGATTTGGACAAAGCGAAAGCGGCTCTCAGCGAGATATTTAATCCCGAAACGATGCATCTGGTCCAGATGGACCAGGCCTCATTGGACAGCGTCCGCAATGCAGCAAAGTCGATCCTAGCAAAGACAGATCGGGTGAACATTCTTATAAACAACGCCGGCATCATGGCGGTGCCAGATCTGCAACTCACGGTTGACGGATATGAAGCTCACTTCGCCACCAACCACTTGTCTCATTTCCTCTTCTTTCAATTGTTGAAATCTGCGATGCTAGCTGGAACTAGCCCAGAATTCCAGTCTCGCGTTGTTAATATGGCATCCTCGGGACACAGGGCAGGCGGCATCAACCCCTCCGACAACTATCACTACCAAAAAGGGGATTACAACCCGTCCCTCGCATACGTTCAATCCAAAACGGCGAACATATACATGGCGAATGAAATTGAACGTCGCTTCGGATCCCTAGGGCTGCATGCAACGAGCGTTCATCCGGGCGGTATCGCCACTGGGTTGGGACGACACCTTCCTGCGGAATACCTGCAAAGTTTGTATCAGAACCAAGATTTGATCAAAATGTTCAAAAATCCGGAGCAAGGTGCTGCTACTTCCGTTTGGGCTGCCATTGGTAAGGAATGGGAGGGTAGGGGTGGAAGATACCTGTCCGATTGTGCCGAAGCGATGCCTGGAGAGGATGATATGAATGTGTGGAGTGCAACATCTGTGAGCTACACATACAGCCCTGAAAATGAGGCAAGGTTATGGAAGGATTCGTTGCATATGGTAGGCTTATCGGATGACTTGTGAGGCAAGGCACGAAAATGCTCCCCATCCTCGGTATACAGATATATATATAGATAGGAGTGACTGCTTTGATAAAAATGATTGCACCAAGAAAAAGGATATCATTGACGGATAGTGAATAGACAATGGATCCTGGAATATGGTTTCCCGCCTCTGGTATAGGCATAGCTGCCTTTGGTTCCTCTTTCCCTTCCGAAAATGCTTCAAATTTATCTTATCCTCTCGTGCCGTGTAAACGAGAGAGTTGAAAATTTGGATTGAGGTGACAGGGTGGGATCGGTACGGCGATGAAGGGGGTTTGAAGTCTGTATCTTCATATATGCATGACCAACCTTTCTACCTGGAATTCCCACCCAACAAACCCCTTCCTGGCAGCGGTCAGTCAGATAGGACAACGCGTATTTCCCATCCATATATATGGACAGCAGATCAGGCCGATTAGATGATAAGTACCGCGTAGTCGGAGCAGCAGCAACCTTGATCTTGGGATTGCCGCCGGTAAAGGTTTAGTGATCAACTACCCATGGGAACGGACGCTAAACAGGGGGTTTCCATTCATGTTTCATCCCGCGATGTGGCAGGGAAAATAGTTTGTCGGGAGATCGTAGTTTGGTGCGAAGATTCCAGGACCCATGTTGAGTTTTCAGGGATGGCGAGCCGCCAGCCGCGATGGAACCTCAGTTCTTCGGCTCGAGTCATTGGATGCAGTAACGCTTCTGATGGAATAAATGTGTCTTTGAGGTAGTCAGATCTATCATTCTGAGGTTCTGGGCTGAGAACACGTCTCGAGCCCTCGTCTCGCGCACCGCAGGACGAATGTTTGCTTGGAATACAGCGGCAATATCGATGTTATCAAGTATCGTTATGTACTGTAGCATATCCAACTGTAAATGTGCGCCTAACTTCGCTTTTAACCTCTGTCCACAACTGTTTAAGAGTCAAGGTTTCGTATGTTGTCAGAATTGCCCGAACTTGACCTTGAGGTTGAGATGCTGACTAAGCAGGTATGTTGTTCCACCCCGGCTGGTTGGGGGGAAACAAATACTGCTACAAGTCCCTGGATCATACATTGAAGTGACGGAATTAAGCGGGGGATGATAGAATTATGAAAAGCTTGCAATATTCCTAAATCGTATATTCGACCCTAGTAGCAAAATATCTCTGGAGAAAGCCGAGACAAGTGGAAACAAATGCAGTAGAAACATCTATCTGAATTGTTGCAATATATGGGAATATACGGAATATATGTATATAACTGGTTATCATAAAAGCCAAATTTGGCAGCTGAGACAAGTGGAAACAAATGTAGTAGAAACATCTATCTGAATCGTTGCAATATATGGGAATATACGGAATATATGTATATAACTGGTTATCATAAAAGCCAAATTTGGCGACTGTACCTTTATACAAAAAGAACATTATAAACCAATATATGTGATCTCTGTAAAGTCAATCGCAATAGGGTATATACAGAATATAAAATAGAAGAAAAAGAAGAAAAGGTTAGAAAGAAGAAAGAAAAGGAAAAAAAATACCCGAAAGCCCCTCCAGAAGACACAAGGGAACCCTTAAAAAATGAAATAAAATAGATGATATAACCATGTTGAACAATGGAAAATCAGAGCATGGTGAGAAAGACGTGAGAGCTAACGAGAGAGAAGTCAAGGGAGAAAAGAAGGAATACTCTCCCCTGAGAAGCCGACAGGAAGATAAAAATATTGTAAAACACAGTCAATGTACTGGGAACAATAAGTGATAAATCATGGGGGCTAAGGGCCGAGCTAAAGCCAAATGTCACCCGGGGTGTTGAGAGGGTTAGAGAAAGGGAATCGAAACAAAGGATATATGTCTATTATCCTGGAATATGCTACGAGATTTGATACTGTACAGTAGTAGCTCATCCCGCAGGGCGAAGAATTGCGCTACACAAAGACAGGACGGGGATAGTGCTGCCCTTCAATGCTCTACTCCACACTATTGAGTGAGAAGGCCTAGTGAAGCTAAGGCATGCGACCGTGTGTTAAATGTAAGTGAATATGGATACAGCCGTGAAAATTCCTGGAAAATCGAATTTTCAGCAGTCAAAGGGGAAGAGACAAGTAGAGAAAGAAAGAAAAATGCAAAATGCAAAATGCAAAATGAAAAATGAAAGAAGAGGGACAAGAAGAAAAAGGCGATCGAAGTTGCAGTCCAGCGGTCATTACGATCCGTAAGGGGGGAGGGGGGGATCCTAGAGTCCAAGGGTTGCGTGGATGAAATAGTGAAGCGAGAAGATCGAACCAGCGTCGTGAAGATAAAACTCGTCATGTCATGCAGTTCATGAATTTCACTAAGTAGCCATGAGATTCCAGGTGGAGGCATCGCAAGTGACTTCCTCGAAGCTATGTAGAACGGAAAATCCCATGGAAGAGAGGCTGTCATAGTTTCCATCGGCGTCGACCTATTGTTGAATGAAGAAGAGTTTCGTTAGCCTGGTACTAAACTTTCGGGGCAATAATGTGTCTTTTCGTTTATTCACATTGGAACCAGCCCGTAAGACGCTGGCACAGGATCTCCACGTGGTACCATGTTGAATGAGGTAGTCGGGATTGACACCAAAATGAGAAGCAGATGAGGGAGCAGGAAAAAAAAAA
>PDNC01000029.1:0-217523 GCA_002572885.1 Blastomyces parvus
TTCTGCTGGAAAAAGGTGCTAATGTCAATGCCCAGGATGGGTTTCATCGTTCTCCTCTTCGTGCTGCTTCCTATTCTGGCCATAAGGAAATCGTGCAGCTTCTGCTGGAAAATGGTGCTAATGTCCATGCCCAGAATGGGTTTCATTATTCTCTTCTTCGTGCTGCTTCCCATTCTGGCCATAAGGAAATTGTTCAGCTGTTACTACAATATGGTGCTGATGTTAATGGCTATTGAGGATAACATATCACCAACCTGTACACCGGCTCTGGTGAAACCAGATGAAGGGTCCACTCTCCTGCCAGAGGAGAAGGCAGAAGTGCTCTGCCAAACATTCTTCCTGCCACCGCCTCAGGCAGACCTGTCAGACATTAAAGAATACAAATACTCTCCACCCATTGAATGCCCGGACATCATCATGGAAGAAATTGAGAAGACAGTACACAGAGTCTCTCTGAACAAGGCCTCTGGGGTGGACAGCATCACCAACAGAATCCTGTACCAGACACTTGATATCCTCCTTCCCAGCCTCCACACACTTTTCAACCCATGTCTTGAACAGAGCCACTGTCTCACACATTTCAAAGATGTCATCACAGTAGTCCTTCAAAAGCCAGGGAAAGATGACTACACACAGTTCAAAGTGTACCAGCCAATCACTCTCCTTAGCAAGCTGAGCAAGGCCCTGAAAGTCATCATTGTGAACTGACTTGCTTACATCACCAATGTCTACCAGTTCCTTCCCAGCTGCCATATCAGAGACTGAAAATTGATGTCAACTGAGCACACCATGCACTTCCTCCTTTAACAGATATATCAGGCATGATCTGAGGACAAGATGGCCTTCTTACTCCTACTCAATGTGTCAGGAGCATATGATAATGTCTCAAGAACAACTTCTACATAACCTTGAAAAATGTCAGATTAGTGAGAAGATCAGAGACTGGATAGCATCTTTTCTTAGCAACCAATCCACCAGTCTCAAGCCACAGGAGTATACAGCACCCTCGGCCCCTATTCAAACTAGAATTCCGCAAGGATCACCTATTTCACCAATCCTGTACCTGTTCTACAATGCTGACCTCATTGAGGTATGCAAGACAGAGGAGTTTGCGCCAGCAAAGTACAAGCTGGTTCACTTCACGAGAGACCCGAAGGCAAACAGCACTCACGCCCTGCGCCTGCCACATGCCATGGTTGCTGCCCCCCCATCGTGCCGCTACCTGGACATCCACTTGGACACCAAGCTCCGATGGGACTACCACTGTGAGAAAGTAGAGGTGGGCCCCTGGCATCCTCGACATGGGGAACCGGGGCAATCAATCTCCAACAAGTGTACAGAGCAATTATTATCCCCCAGATGCTCTATGGCTGCTCCGCATGGCATATTCCTAGTACTGACTACACAAGCCGAGGCACTGCTATGATAAATGCCATCAAGAGAATTCAGAGATGTGCGGCCCAAATAATCACAGTAGTGTTCTGTACAACTGCTGAAGCAGCAGTAGACATAGAAGCATACCTACTTTTCATACAACAGCAGCTCGAACAAACAGCATTGAAAGCCACAATGCGCATAGGACCTCCCTGCTACGTGAAGACATGGCTGCATCCAGTGGAGACAACAAAACAGCCTGCCAAAGGTGTGATACACAGAGTCCTCTTGACCGTTTCTCAGGCATTCTGAAAGACAAGTATAAGGTGGCTCTCAACCAACTCAAGAAACACCAACCACATGTTGTGCCGCCATGGTGGACTTCCCCTTTCGTGTGCACAAACGAATCCGGCGAAGACACAATTAAGGAGCACGACGTCACCAGGCCGGCAACAATATACAGGAGTGGCATCAATGGTCATGTCAGGGCAGCTGTGGTAGCGCCTTTACTCCGGGCTGATGGAATCTGCACGAAACGAACCCAGTACATGGCAAATCCAACACCTCTACTGTGCACGCAGCAGAGCTCAAGAGCCAAGTGCTAGCTCTACAGATAGTAATTGACATCCATGCAACTGGCACTGCCCGGGGAAATGCGCCATATTTATCGACAATCAAGCTGCCATCCAAGCGATATGGAATCTCATGTGCCGCAGCACATTCCTGCAGTGAGTGTATCATTATCAGTGGAGAATCGGGGTTGCTGTTTGCAGTGATAGAATATGAGGTGCACTTGCTGTAGTCATACTGGTCTAATAACTGTTGTGAAAAGTTTGGCCGGGAGACTGCTGGCTTTTTATGTCTATAACAATACCAGCATGGGTGAATAGGAGAAAGCCTACTCATGCCATCCTACCTGCTCACATTTCCTCTCTTATGCCCCCAACCAGCCTTCTTCTGGCAGGGGCCATGTTCTGTAGCAGGCAACTCCAGCTTGCACTGTCTGGTATAGTTGTGCTATCTCTTTGCCACAGTAAAATAAGAAACAACAGACTTTTATCACCCTTTTATGACTTACCTCATGCTGCAATCTAACATCTCTGTTCCATGAATGCTCTCTAGCTAATAGGGCATGAACTCAATATTTTCTGAGATCTAAGTGAAGCTTCAGATAACTGCATTGATTGTCTGTATTTCACTTCAATATAACATAAGTACACTACTGTTGCAGAAATAGCAACATCTAACTTTAGTGAACTCTGTATATGATATATTTTAGTAGGAGGTGCCAATACTTTTGTGTTAGTACATCCATTGCCTCTTTCGGACGGGATAGCTGAGCCAGCCAATCAGAATGCGCGGGTTGGGGATTTGTCAACAGGAAAAACGGAAAAAGCCCATGGAATGCGCATGATGCGCAGGTGGCGGTCTTCTTCTTCTCATGGCTTCTTCTTCCTGGCCGGATCCAAGGGTGCGCATGTGCGGCGACGAGGAAGTTTCAACTGATTCAATGCTGGTCTTGGGAGTGATATCAGACATCGAGCCGCCTCATGGTTCTGGAAGGAAGCGGAGAAGAGAAGAGCCAGCCTCAGACTCTGGGGAACCTTGGAATTGACGGTGGAATCTTAGCGACGAGCCTGGCGGGTTTTGGCCCAGACGCTAGAGGTCGACGGCGCAGATTTCAGGGCCCAATGATAAGCGCGCGAATTCTAATCAAGGGCCTTGGTATCAGCAAAATGGCGCCGATTTGGGAATCTTATCGCAAAGTCCGGCGGCGCCAGTGTGGCAGCTTCGCGAGGGCGTTTTATTTATGGGCGGATTGGGGGCCTTTCGGCGCTGATTTTGGTAGTTAGTGAGGTAGCATCGAATTTGTTGAATGATGTCAATAGCGGGAAAGGATAGTTTACTCGTATCTTGGTCCCAAGCTATTCATTTAGCCGTGCCTTCAACTCCTTTTTTTTTATCTCCCAGCAAGAGCATGGACGTAATCGGTGTAGTTATCTGACTGAGCCACGGCCAGGGAAAAAATAAAGATCTCAGCTCCCAAACCCTTTCTCTTCCTCTCTCTTCTCTTTCTTTCAACTCCTTCGCCAGCTCCCCACTCGCTCTCTCGTATCATTCCTGCCAGCTAGCTCCCGAGATTCCTCCTCGCCTCTCTCCCTCGCGTTGATCTTGCCACTTCACCTCCCCTGACAAATCCGCAACAAAGACCCAAACTTCCCCCGTAAAGTCTCTTCAACAAGCATCGTCTGGGAACCTCGCCGGGAAAGCAGCAGCAGCAGCTATATGAGATTATTGTTATCTCCGGGCTCTCGTTTTTTGTGTTCACAAGCTCCCGCTCGGTGTGTGGCGGAGGCTCTTTTTTATAATCTAATCTGATCGTTGATCAAGCCGCATCTGGACTTGAGCCTCATTTGGCTGCCTGGATCGCGAGGAACAACATCGACACCGACGACGCCTCTGCGCTGTCCTCAGTCATCGACAAGCTCTCCTGCAGCCGTACAGCTCCGATATTCTTCGTAGAGACGTCTATCTCGTTGCCCCGGGTCGATATCGCTCCTCTATCTCTACTCTCCGCAGTGCTACGAAAACGAGTCCGTCCTCCTTTGTCTCGTCTCGGTGCTGTCCCTGCCCAAGACGCTCTTCGTTTCCCGACATCTCCGAGAGACACTTCTTTAAACCAGTCTCAATTTTCCCGTTCTCCTCGAAACTTGTTCATCTGATTGCGAAGTCATACTTCTGAAGAAACACGGACCCCGTGAAATATACTGTTGCCTACAGGAATGACGGGGCTGCTGGCCTCTAGGCCGCATACAGAGGGCACAAGATCTCCGACCAAAACCACAGATATTCCCATGCGACAGCCGTCCGCAGAGGATTTGGATGCGGCGCATCAGTTGGTATCCTCTGCCCGAGGTGGACGGGATAACCCCATAAAATTCCATTCAGACAGAAAAGAAATGGCCGGCAAAGCGTTGGAGAACATCCAAGAGGATGCGGCCAGGAACGTGGATTCGCACTTACAAAATGGACACGAAACTCCTGGCCTACAGCGCCAGGATCAGCCACCGGCGGAATCTGGCCTCAGTCCAATGGATAGTTCCATGCCGTCAAAGCTATCTCCTAAAGCCCAGAGCAAGGAGGCGGTTTTCACGGGGCATTCGTGCAGGTTCGTTCACCCACTTTGGTTAATTCTATCTATTTTCTTTAACACATTTCGCTAATCACTTCATCCGATATAGTAACTGCGGTACGAAACGAACGCCATTATGGCGAAGGTCTCCGACGGGTGCTACGATTTGTAATGCCTGCGGTTTGTATCTCAAGGCACGGAATACTGATCGCCCAACGCATCGTTCCCGCTCTCTGCTTACCCCGTATGGCTCGAATCCTCCGCACAACCCCGACAAGTCGCGGAGTAGCACGTCTCCTACAAACGACGGAAACGATCCCCAGCAGACAGATACGTGGTCCAACTATACCGTTAAAGAATGTACTCCTTCAGGATCATGTCCAGGAGGAGGAAGTTGCAATGGCACGGGTGGCGCAGAAGGGTGCGATGGATGTCCTGCTTACAACAATCGTGTTTACAAATCAGCTGCTCGAAGCGCTATGGCACTACATACTCCAAGGACTTCCCCACAGGCAAACCAAGGTGGCCCTGGCAGTACGGATGGTGAAGCCGGTTCGTCGAATCCCGAGGGGATGACTCTCCATATTGCTTGCCAGAATTGTCAAACTACAGTAACTCCGCTATGGAGGCGTGACGAGAATGGCCATCCTATTTGCAATGCTTGCGGTGAGTACATATCCCATTGAACCCGTGGGACGGAATTTGTTTTTGGACAATAACCTAATGATATGTGATATAGGGCTTTATCATAAACTCCATGGCTCCTATCGACCACCAACCATGAAAAAATCAATTATCAAGAGAAGAAAACGCGTAGTTCCTGCCATGCGCGAACAATCACCCACTGGCGCGACTCAATCCTCGAATGGCTCTGCATCCCCCGAAGCATCTCCCGCTGCGCTTGCACACAGCCATGATAGCCATCGTCAGTATCAAAACGTAGAACACGGCAACAGGCATCCCTCACCCCATGCGAGACCCTTATATGCGCCTGCGTTTCATGCCCCACCCCCAGCCGACTTCACGGGATACACCTCAAATCCCGTCTCCCTACCCCATCACCCTCCGCCCACCTCTCAGCAACCAAGACCCCACGACAACAACGAAGCCATAAACCCCCCTCGCCCACCTATGCCCGCACTACCCAATCCGAAGAAACGCACCATCTCCGAATCATCCATGGAAGACTCCCAACAGCAACAGCAACCCAACCAAATCTCCCCCCACCTCCCCCCAATAAACCCACACGGCGCCCCTTCCTCCACCACCGCCAACAACCCAGGACGTTTCAACTCCATCTCCTCACTCCTAAATCACCCAGACGAAGCAGCAGCAGCAACAGCAGGCCACGATCGCGATCGCGACGATAGCCGCGTGGACCCCGCTCTCTCCGCAGCTATCACCTCCCGGCCACAACAGCAAGATCATCACCACCACCACCAACAACAACAACAAAAACAACAACAACAAGCCCCCCCCATTCCCCGCTCCCCTTCCCGCTTCAGCCCTTCTTTATCACCGGGATTGCCATCTGCTACCGCAACTCCTTCCACTGGCGCTGCTGCACCCGCGGGTGGCACGGGTGCAATAGACCATGGGAACGCGAAGGCGGAGAGGCGGGCGCAGTTGCAGCGTGAGGCGGAGGATATGCGGGAAGCATTGAGGGCGAAGGAGAGGGAGTTGGCGGCGTTGGGGGGAGAATAGAGAGGTGCGTCGGGTGGGTGGAGATGTCCGGGTGGGTGGAGATGTCTTCTGTGTTTCGCAAGGCTGTATCTTTTATTATTCGGTGGAGGTCAATGAATCGTTGTTGTTGCGTGGAGACGGTTTTCTACATCCTATGAACGTGCTATTTCCGCTCTCTTTTCTTTCTTTCCTATTCCTTTTATGTTTTTCCTAACCTCGCCTTCTATTTTAACGCCTTTTTCTCCATTTTCGTATGGTGTTTTTGCGTTTTGCTTTAATCATTTATTTTATTGTTCACCCTCAATCAAGGGTGTTGGGCAGGCATGGCAGGGATGGAATGGGATTTTAATTTGTCTATATTAATGTTTATACTGGCTACCTAACATGCCCAAGCTACAACGAGTTTTAACTACGTGGATTCTTTCTGGAGGCAGGGAGGATAAAGGGTATGTATGTATGTATGGAACCCTTGGGATGCCTAAACGTGGGTGCGAGGAGTTTTTTGTGTTTTCTTTTCTCTTTCCATTTTGCTTGCTTTCTTTTCTTAATTGAATTTCTTCATTTCTTCTCCTCTTTATTATAATTATCTCTCTCTCTTCTCTTTTTTTTTTAAATTTTTTATCAACGTCTTATTTCCTCTTCCTAATTCCGAAGTTTTTTACTCTACTTCATATCTGTAACAGCCATCTACATTTTCATTGCTTGATTGAAAAGATAAGAAAGAAAACGCTCAAGATGAAAAACAATTGAGTTCTGAGAACAGAAAAGAAGATGCAATGAATGCAGATAGCCATTTCTTTTCTTCCTTGAACTTGGGGAAAAGTCCTGAGAATAAATTACTCAGGTAATTCTGATGAGTCGATATGTATATGAGTTTTATGCTTCTCTTTTTTTTCACGGTTTATACCGTAAGATCGCCGTAATTGGAAAATATTCTTATATACTTCGCTTCTTGGATGTATGTAAATTTGGGGTTGGAATGGGAGGGGGTGGCTTTCGATTTGATAGGGTAGATCCATCTCTATATCACTTTACCCCCTAGCTTTGAATGAGAGCATCTAGATGCCCCAAACTCTGTCTATATCATTCACCTACAGGCCTATCTACGTTATTCGGTAGCAGTAATGTACAGTATCCACAAGTACATACACGAATATACATGGATTTTTCACTCCAACCTCACTAGGGAAGCCCGCAACGCGGGTACCTCAAGACCAACTGCTTTCCCATTTTTCCCAAGCTCAAAGACAACCTCATCCAACGCCGCCCCGCCGTACGTCAACACACCAACATCCATCCAGGAAACACATGTCGGCGTCCCATTATCTGCCTCCTCATTCAGGTCCTGAATCACCGCCCGAAACGCCATCCGAGATCCGGACCTTGTCTCCGTCTCTCGATCCGTCGGATACAGTCTAATACTCACGGCCGACGGTTCCTTAATGCCGCGAAGCCTGCCCAAAGCAGCCTTATAATCAACCCCATTGCTACGTCATTTTTCCACGACAAGCCCCGGCAACCGATCCGCGGCGATGGTTATCGACGACTTGGACGATTCCTGCCCGTACTCCCCGCCAAATCGCTCCATCGCCTGCATCGGCGCAAGTTGCATCAGCGCAGGGAACAAGGCATCCGCAATGATATCTGCGTGCGCATTCAGGTCGGGGCTCCCAGTCTCATCTGCAGCTAGGATGGTAAACCCGACGTGGAAATCAGGCACGATACCGATGTATGAGCTGTAGGAGCCAAGGGAGCTCAGGAGTGTGTTGACGTACACCACGACGGTTTGCTGATACTGGCCTCCCCTATATATCACCCATGGTCGCCCGACGGAATTCGCAGGATTGGAGGTGTGGCTGACAGGCTTGTTCCATCGACGGGTCTGTGCGGGTGAGATGAGCGACGAAGAAAGAATGGCATTGCCGGCTTTGGAGAGATCGGAGACAGTGGAGAAGATGGATTGTGCACTGGATGGAAGGGCCTAAATTAGTTTATTTCCTCGATGCACTCATGAGCAAGGAGTGTTACTTACGGAGCTCCTCCCCCAAAAGCAGTTTCCCAACCGCTCTTCTTAGCGCCGCCGGGAACTACTCCGTTTTTCGTGTCTCGTGGCCCGAAAAGGCTGCTGTGACGCATTCTCAACGGTTTGAATATCTTACTTCTGAGAAGCGCTTCGAATGATTTGCCAGTTCTGTCTTCGAGGATGTATCCTAGGATTTGGAAGGCAGCGTTCGAGTATACTGGTGTCGTACCCGGGAGGTATACCGGGGCCTGATGTACGAACCCGTCAAAAAATTCTACAAATTTGATCTATATCAGCAACACGTTTTTGACACGCTCTCGGACACCCAAATGTCTTTTGGGGTTGCACGTACCCGATCGATTACATTGTGATTAGGGGTTGGAATTGCACGCTGCCGTTGCCACTTTCGGCTGTCCTTCTTCGGCGAGGTTGGCAACGTAGGCTTGATACATAATTCACAATTAGCCAAGGAGTCGGACATAGTCAACGCATCCTACCGGGTAAGCCCCGGGAGGTAGGACCGACTCACAATCCCTCGCAATCCCAGCCATATGACTCGTCAGATGGCCAACAGTAACCGATTCCCAATCCACATATTTCACCGGATTCCTCTTCGCATTTAGCCTACTCGCGGCTCTTGCCAGCTCAGGTACCAGCTTTGTTACCGGCACACTCCACAGACTATCCCCAGCCTCAATGAGCGTCAAAAGCACAGTGAATAGCTGCGTTAAGCCACCGATTCGATATATACTATCTGCATCGACTTTCTTCACGCCAACGGAGGAATTTTCTAGGGCTGGTGCTGTGTAGTGATATTCGTAGAAGAAAGGCTCCTTGATACCATCGCCGTCGTTATCGACGCCGTCGCCAGCGAACAAGGCAATACTAAATGAAGTTGTTTCAGGGGTAATGGTGCCGTGGGAGCTATTTCCAGTCTTGACCATATCATCATATTGCTTTGTGAGATCCGCCAGGGCAGATTGAAGCAGCTCAGATTGAAGAGAGAGTTTGGGATAGGGAAAGCTGGGGCCGAGGATCGGGCATGGTGTGAAGGCAGCGGAATGAATTAGGGATGATAAGGACAAGAGGGCGAATATGAGAAGGATTTTTCCTTGGAAGGACATTGTTGTTTTGGAGATTGGGTATAACATTATGGAGTTGTTGGTGTCACGGGCATGAGGTCAATATGCCAACAACATTCCTCCAACTGCTCCATGTGGCCATCCTTTATATTAGATAAATATGGCCAAGCTTGGCCCCCTTTCCTGAGCTTCTCGATGAAATGTACATCGCAATTACGATAATGAGCGTACCATTTAATCGGACACGGCAATAGAATCCTCATCGAAATGCGTACATGCATCGGCTTTAGGTTGTCTATCTTTAGATGTAGGCCTCAAAATGTAAGCTTACCCCAATAGGTAAGAGCGAACGCGCTAGAGCCGGGCCGGGCCTTCGGGGTCGGGTCGGAGATGTGAGTGTCTTCCTTCGCCCTAATTTTATGGGGTTCCATGCTTAGCGCGACTATCGGGCGGGCAACCTTCATTGAACCCTCATGCTTTGATCGCAAGCCTCTGAAAGGCTCAATTTTGGTTAGGTTCCAAAATGCATATATATTTTCTTGTACGAGACAAAATCAAAGGCCTTGGTCCGAGCCGAGGGGCTGAGCCATCCATCCGCTCATAAATTGGCTGACAGTGGCGTCTGAGAAGTATTGTATATATTGGTAGTCGACCGTCGGATCCACGATTGCCATCTCACTGTTGACATCCGCGGCCGTAGCAGCCGTGAGGCTGTGAATATTTGAGCCGGCCGCCGGAATCTGAGCATACACACTCGTAGCACTCCCAGACCCAGACCGAAGTGGAGCACTAGCTGCGAGAGAGCCGCAACCGTCATTGGCGTTTAATGGAGCATGGAACACGTCATGCGCAAAATGCTTCTCATACCAAGACTGAAGACGCAATGCTCGTTTCTCAAAATGATTAAATGTATGCACATCCCCATCATCATCGACTGATGGTGTGGACAGCGCGTGCGCTCTTTCAACAACCCGGGCCAGAATCGCTGACATATCTAGCAACTGCCTTTGCGGCACGGTTTCTCGATACAGGGACTCGCCCATCGCAGTGATAGTTTGATTGGCTGCAATAGTGAGGGCGAAACCGATCTGAATCATCTCGGAGTTATTGAAGGGCATTTCGGCGCCAATTGGGAGCGAAAGATAGTAGTTAAAGAACGAGGAAGCAGACATGAGGCCTGCGCGGAGCAGCTCTAGCCGGAATTTAGAAAATGGTAAGAATACACGAGGTTCTGTGGATGTAGTTGTTTCCGGACGGTGTTCAAACAGGCTTAATTGATAGAAAGATAACTCCACGCTGTGCAATTGCATGAAGAGAAAGGCTGCAGAGGATGCAAGTCAGGCCTTATAATTTTGAGAAGTGAGGACGTGAATATTTGGAGAACATACAGTTTTCCTTGGGAGGAAATGGAAGGTTCATCTGGAAGTTTTCTAACTCAGTTTGTATCGAGGTCACGTAGAGCTCAGCTCCCGGGCCCATGTTATTGTGCAGCTCGAAACAGTGTTGCGAAGAAAGGCGGTCGATTTTCTCCATGATCAACTGTAGCTGCGCAATGTATGGCAGATACTTGTCATTGTCATACTCTGCCATCTCAGAGACAGATTTGCAACATTCGTCGATGTACACTGTATGAGGAAACGTCGACCGTTTCTGTAGCAGTGACGATATCCTATTTAACGCAATGAAATATAGAAATGAGTTTCCGAACATTATACGTGGATAAAATAAGGGCTATATTTGCTGTACGGCGCACGTACGTTGAACTAAGGTAGAAACATCCCGCAACCGCTCTCTGCTCATCTGTTCCCCACGATTGCTGGCGCAGCTGTGGATTCCCACCGTCCCATGTAAGGCCAGTCTTCCATGATATTTTCTGTGGCGGGCAATCCAGCCGCAGTTCCACAAGAATACCAATAGCTAACTGGAGAAACTGCGTATATCGACGTGGCCGAGAATGGTACTGACACCTAGGGAAGAATGTCAGAAAAGAACCAAAGTATCCATTTCCTGTACCGAATGAGCGCTATGAAACGTAGATCAACGCTTACCAAGCCAAGTGAACTAACAAACCCTGAAGCAAATCGAAACCGACTTCACCGGCAAGGATCACACGAGAACTGACGGTGCGGGCAACCATCCTCCCAAGTCTCCTTTGCAGTGGCATCGTTTCAAACGATGCAGCAGCCATTATAGCCATAAATAAGAAAGGCTTCTCCAGGCGAAGTCTCTCAGCAGTCACCGGGGGCGCAACAACGACGAACGGGAAATGTGGCGTCATGGTGGTTTTAAACTTCTCCAAGAGTAAATTTGCCGTTTCCATTGAAATTAATCCCGAGTCAGCAATATCAATACCAGTATCTGGATATGCATTAGTTGAGAATGTATAGAAAGAGCCAGAGGATAGGCTTGCATTGCTCATTGCAGGAAGCCTACCCTCTGTGGGCTCTGGTGCTTGAGTGGGCGGCGTTACTGATGCCTGCGACTGAGAATTTGCGGATGCGGTGTCATTGTCTTTGGATAGTAACTCGGTGATTTTGGCCTCTAAAGCTTCGATCCGGCTTTTTCAAAGTGTACCGTTTATTAGTATGAAGCAACGGGAAGGACCTCCGTCCTGGCAAGAAGCAAAACATGTTTACTTTAGACCTACATGTCTTTTTTAAGCCCCACGAAACGCCGACGGGCCTTTCGATAAACACATTCCTTTCCTAGGCGGCGACATCTGGGCGGAAATTACGGATTAGTCCAGAGGTCCAAAGTGCCGCTTGTCCGCCATTGATTGAAGCTAGATGAACGACTGGGGCATGGCGATGGAAAATTATAGATGCACAGCACATGTTGAAACCCACTTACCGATCACACGGGGGAGGCTCGTTCCGGCTACAGCGGACTTTGGCGTCCGCGCAGTTCTGGCAGGTTTTTGATAATGGAGCCGATGGTGGCGGGCCCGTAAGAGCAGTATTGCTCATTCTGAATCGGTCCTTTGCACGTTCTTCAGCTCTGCCCTACACAGCACCATTGAGTACTGGCAAGGCTCTGTATTGTTATTTATATTGGGCCTTTAGGTACGCATGTCCTAAACTCGGGCAAATAGAGACGTAAAAGAACTTGGTTTCACTCTCTATCTATGTCATAGATAGCCCAGTGGCTTACAATATCAGTGGAGGAAGAAGAGCCATGGATGCCGACTCCGTGGCCCCCTCGGAGAGATAAATGAGCTAACCTAGGACTGGTATGTTGGAACATCATTCTAGAAATATCGAGAATGCTGGCTAAAATAAAATAGCGCTGTATTGGCGCGTACTAATCGTCGCATTGACGGGATCCAAAGACCGAGGATGTTCGTTTATTAACTGGTATCAGGAGAATGGAGCGAGGGAGTCACTTTAAGCTCAGCTCGCTTGGCCCTAATAGGCAATTGTCAACGTCCGCCCGGGAATCTTATTCTCAGCCTCTAACTACTCCAACCCTTGAACGGCAGGGAAAAGAAAATATCAACAAGTAACCAATGGCATTCCAGTCTGGGCCTTCAGAAACCTCGTTATTTGTCAGTCTAAATAAATATTTACGCTGTTGGAGTTGTGATTTGTCATTGGAGAAGTGCCATTGGTTTTTTTTTGCCTGAATATCAGGTCCATTTAACTGCCTATCCCGCAGCAACAGGTTGTATATTAAACCTCCACGGCGAGCCCGATTCTAGGATAGAGGACGTTGAGGGACCTCAAAGCGCACCCTATTTTCATGCATAACCATTATTTACTGCGCCTCGCCCTCTTAATTCTTTCCCAGCCCCCAAACATCCATGTGCCACTAGCTGCTTGGGGAGAGAATTCCGGCACATATGTAACAGTGACCTGTTAGTGCTGCCTGCCTACTCGTCCTCACTACTACCAATGGGTCCCGCCCGGCTTCTCTGGCAAGCTTTCTCCCACCCGCCGCTGCCCACCAATGTTTTTACCGGTAAAACGGTGATCGTGACGGGCGCAAATGTCGGTCTTGGAAAGGAAGCGGTTAAGCATTTCGTGCGCCTCGGCGCCACAGTCATTGGAACCACCCGTTCGAGTGCCAAAGCAGCAGCTACCCTTGCGGAGATCACCACAGAGACTCAAGGTCCCGGGCACGCGATGATCTGGGAGCTGGAGTATGGCAGCTACGCATCCGTCCTAGGGTTCTGTGAACGGGTGTCGTCCGAGCTGGAGCGATTGGATGCAGTGGTGCTGAATGCAGGGGTTTCAACCCGCAACTATGAGCTGCTCGAGGGCGAGGAGTCCTCGATCACGATAAACGTCATCAGCACATTGCTCCTCGCTATATCTTTCCTTCCGAAACTCCGGCAGACAGCCGAGGCATACAAGGTCACCCCTTATCTAACCGTGACAAGCTCCAAGATTCATTCCTGGGCAAGGTTCCCCGAGCGTGATTCCTCAGATATATTTGCAGCGCTCAATGATCCGCTTGCAACGACCATGCAGGAACGGTATGTGTGGTTGTATTTCATTTTCCTTTTGTCCAATGTCCATAATAAAGGTCCAAAATCATGGTTTCTTTCAATCAACAAAACCATTTCGCATATACTAATGATGAATTATGTAAATGCACGGCATATATCACATGTAGCTATCCTACGAGCAAACTTCTTCAACTTCTCGCAATACGGGAGCTTGCGGTGCGGACTGCTTCCAGTATCCCTTCAGTTGTTATAAACCTTGTTAGCCCCGGGCTAAATAGGACTTCCCTTACCCGCCAAACAACGGGCTTAGAAGCCGCTGTACTGACGGCCATCCATGCCATGTTTGCTTGGGACCCAGAGGTGGGCTCCCGCGTATTGGTGCATGCAACGACGGCAGGAAAGGAATCTCACGGAGTACTGCTGGATAAATGTGAAATTCAAAAGTAAGTTGTTGGCAGCGTGTCGCCCTATGATTTGTCGTCCTTTCCTTTCACTACCCTCTGCAGAACCATTAATCTCTCACGAAGTATGGATTGGCAAGGATTATCCTGGGATTTGAGGAAAATGCTAACAATCTTATTTTACAGCAATATTTTGGCGCCTTGGATTGAAACTGAAGAAGGTCAGAAGGTACAAAGCAAAATTTGGTCTGAACTGGAGAAGAAGCTAGAGGCAATCCGGCCTGGTATTCTTTCTGAGATCTGATCAGTTACCAAGGAGGTGACTAGGTTTGTACTCCACTTCTTCAATTGTTGTTATTTGCATACCATATAGCCCAGGGTTAATGTACGGATAGACGTCTCAATTGGCTTTATGCCACATTTTAATAATTAATATTATTCTAGGTCAGAAACTCAAGAAGAAAAAAAACTCAAGTGAAAGTTTGTGGAGAAATAAAGCATTAAGATGCCGGATACATGTAGTAGTAAACAAGACAGCTTCTTTCTTCAATTTAAGAGGGCGAGTCATTGTCAAACTTGTTCAGCAATCCTCATATCGACCACTGGCGGTGTCTCACGCCTCTCGCTATCTAGCACCTAGTGACTTTAACGAAGCCGGCCGTCGCTCACCCAAGCGCCGTAAAAAGATGTGGGAGTTGGCATCCGTCGGAATTGTGACAATGATTGTATAGATGCAAAAGCACTCTCGGACAATCCTCGAGAGATGGCCTCTTGTGTGCGCCGGACACTTGTTTCGGGTTGAAGAATGGCAAGGGAGATCGCGAGATAAGAGATATATGGGAGTTTCACGCAAGCAACCATTCGAAGCAATTCCTAATAATCCACCGCTTTGCTTCCGTCACCACGGGCGCCCGGGGGGATTAGTGGCGCGTGCGTGGATTGTTTATACGTCGTATACTGTTGTCTTCGTTGTTGATTCGTCGGGAACACCAATGCCAACTCACTGCAAAGTAAAAAGCTCACGGTTCTGACGAACGCCCGGATTTACTCGCTAGAGGGGGCGCGGGTTCGGAATACTTTCCAAGGAGGCGTTCGATGTATCTTCAGCAACATGTACGCGGTCCATGATATAGTTCCAATCTGCCGCCAATCTCGTGGCACGCTCCTTTTCTGCGCGGACTTGTGACACTGAAAAAGCCGCTGCGCCTTTGGCCCTTTTATTTCCTGATGGAGGTACCGGCCCGATGGTCATGGAAAGGCTCTCCATGGCCTTTTCTTCATCCTGCACTTCTCGCAGCCGTTTCCGGATCTTCTTTGCAATATCGCAGGCCAGCTGCCCTTGCGGAACAAAACAATCTTCTCCCTGGACCTTTCTATACAAGCTCCTAAGCGCTTTCGTATATGTCCACATCTGATAGTTTTCCGGGTCGATTTTACCGCGGTCGAACCAGAGATCCGTTAGTGACTGTATTACGAGACTGAGAAGTCTGATTAATTTCCAGTCATCCCCGTGAATGAGAAGTGGGATGATGGACGAGTCGTGATAAAGGTGCTTTTTAATGTCGTCGAATTTTCCACTTTTTACCACGAGGAAGATGTTCATATGCTTTAGGTCCTTGCTTGTTGCAAATTCGTGTATGGTTTGAATCGCATTGTTGCGATTGAGCCCGATCCGGTCCCAAGCTCGGTAGATAGCTGAGTGGGTCGGGTTTTCCTGATGATACTGTACGCCACTGAAAACACGTCGGTAGGATGCGTCGTCTTCCAATTGAAGTTTCGTCCAAATATCAGCCCAGTATAACTGCTCCGCTGCCTCAATTCCCGGCTCCGGCCGTATACAAAGCTCCGCGAAAAGATCTGCGTATCTAGCATAAAATGTGGTTTTTTGAAGCTTGATCAACCTATCTTGTAGGATTTGGGCATCAGACGAACAAGCCACTTGTAGACAAGGAGTATTATGGAGCGATTGATCGTATTTCCGCAATGTTGCACGCCAAATGTCTTTGACGCCTGTCAATTCCCCGTCCTCTTGTTCAAGATCGAGCAGTCGTGCGCAGGTGTCTTTGTAAATAAGCAACGCTCGGACTCCGATTGGAGATGGCTTCCTTTGCGAGTTTCGCAGGACGCGGTCTACATATGTGATCCTGTCCTTGAGATTCTCAACCGTGTAGTTTTGGACTGGTGGTGGCGGAGAAGTTACGTCTTCCGCAGGGTGTCGGTCGGCAGTTCCAAACAAGGTGACCATGTCGTAATGTTTCTGTATCCTTGCCTGTTGGGGCGGTTCCGTGAATGTCTGGGAAATAGACATAGTGTCGCGAAATCGAGAGCGAAATTTCCTGGTTCTGGGCGAAGATATCCTGCTCAAAGTCGAACGGGATCTTTTGAGCGCCTTGTCAGCGTTATCGTCGGGGACAAAATGCAATGATAATCTATGAAATATGCCAGTCATCCGGAAGGCCAATTCGAGGTGATGCGCGGTTTTTATATGAGGCCCTAGGTCGCTATATAGGCAGAGGGCCTGTTGCTAATCAAAGCATATGCAGGATAAATGGCGTAAGGATTCGTTGGTAGCCTCCGAGGCGGTGAAAAATCTTATCCTCGCAACGCTATCCACGAGGAGATATGCAGAGAAGAAAGCAGCTTAAAAAGGCTGACTTGCAAACGGATTCATCGCGGCAAAGGCCGAGGGGCACTCTGGAAGTTAACTAGGTAGCCATCAGCGGGTACTGCCATGGTTTGCTTCGGACCACTGCAAGCCCAAATAACTCGAGAAACCGGAGGCGGAGCAGCTGCGGCCCAGCTGGAATCATTCTCGCCATATCTTGGCTCATGACACGCTGTGAATCCCAACCGTAGTTCAGGAGTCGTGGCAAGCCGCAACGAGCGACGGATGCTGCTGATCATGAGAGAGATTTCATTGACGTTGGCCCTCATTAATCGGAACCATTCCATGGAACGGCAACAGATTACATTCCGTGCCAAATATATAGCACGGCGTTCTACTGGCTAATTGGCCAGAACTGATGCATCGAGATTTGGGTGTACAGAGAATCTGTCGGTTCAGGTTCAGCCCCAAGTCGCCGAAAATTCGAGACAATGCTGCCGGTTGTGAATACGGCATTAAATATCCTGCTGAGAACGGGGGGTCGCGTGTAGAGACGTCACAGGGTAGCTGCATGCTATTATTGTAAGGACTCCGCCCCCCGTCTCAAGTGTAAATGGGGAATGACGGGGTGTTGATCTGGCGGGTTTGTTGTGGTTGGGGATAGAACGCGGAGGCTGAACGCAGGCTTTTCGCTCCTGTGGTTCTGCTCAGCCTATGCCCTCAACATGGACGCATGCTCGTGCAGGTGGTGGAATTGATATTTACGGGCAAAATAATAATTATTTCTGGAAAATTCCTTCTAGAAGAAATAATTGCAGAAGTTTTGAAAGCCCCTGGGGAAGTTTTTATTTTTTTAATATATATACATGGATGTCTGTAAATTCCGCCGTCAAGCCCCTAAAGTAAATCTGGATCGGTGAACCCGAACTGCAGGAAAACTTTTTGTAAAACAATGGATTGTGGACCGTCTAAACGCCCATCTCTGAGAAAAGGGACACGCGTGAAACCCCTGCATATCATGAAACCCAAGCCTTAGACCCAAATGCCTGGCTATGTAAATGATAATAGAATCCGCTGGTTGAATAAATGGGGAGATGCTGGGGATATTGGCAACGCAGCGCATATATATTCAAAGTTGTGAGGTAGATATATATAAATTTCGGCAAGCAGCCGATGACCTTTTTCCACCACAGACACGAGTGTGCTCAAACCTTAACTTCCAAGTTGTTTTGAAGAGAATAGCTAGGTTAGATAACTCTGTTCCTGGCCAGTTTAATTGTAGCATGGCTTGAAAGGAGACCTCCGAAAATCAAGACAAAACAGCCCTCGTTGAAGCCAACACACCTGGGCACTGGCTGAGACTTGGGGAGACATCCAAAGCCCACAGCAAGTCCAGTTCTCTATGGTATGAAAGGGCGTTTTGACAGCGGTTAATCGCGTTCAGGCCAGGGGAGAATTTGCCGATTTTTGTATTGCTCACAGCACAGTAGAATCATGTATTTCTGGCAACCAGTGCACTCGCTATTCTCTAACGATTACTCCTCTCCCTTCCTCGCCTTGTTCAATTTGAACGTTCGTTTCCGCCCAGGCAGTCTCATCTTTACATTGAATAAGCACATTATGAGGCCGCGTGCGTGTTCATGGAATGGTTTCCGCAGTCTGAGTCTCCATCGGTGGTCGCGTCCACTACTCTCTTCCCCTGATAATAGAATGGGACGGTGGGCGGTATCCTTAATAAATTTATCGGTACTCTTCCAATATTGGGCGCCTCATTCGACCACGCTGGTCTCTTCCTTGTCGTAAGGTGCGTCGCCTGCGTCATCTGCCAATATGCATTGATGAAGAGGTGACCTTCTAAACGGCTGGCGTTCGCTTCCTCCTCTGGGCTTTAGTTCAGGGGGTTTATGGGCCTGATAAAGGTATTTCTCACGAGTAAACGCGAAATAGGCGCTTGACCACCCGTTGAGTGGAATTCCTTTCTTACTTTCACGAGCATAAATGTGTGGGTCCGCGGGGTCAACGATCGGCTGTTGAAAGCCAGGGTCGGGGATATCATGCTGCCAGGTGCCGGCGGACGTGTAGAACCGGAACGCTTTACCGGTGATGGCCTTGAATAACTCCTGTCCAGAATAGTTCTTGAGGTCATTCCAGCAACCGCAATAGAGTATGGGATCCACAAATTTCATTGCTTGCCGAAGTGTTACTGGCTGCCGCAATAAACGCTCCAAATGTAACGGCTTTGGCGGAGAGGCGATGACGAATAATGATACTTCTGGAGGGGTGTAGCTGCGTTCCATCACAGCGCCCCCAAACCAGTTGAAGTGATGGATGTTGGGATATTCGCTTATCAGGTCAGTTTGTCGTGCCACTTCATTTATTGCTTCGATCAATAATTCCAATTGGTATTTGATCAGAGTCGGCACTGCCACCTCTTGGTCGTGCACTTTCGGAAGATATTGTTGCTCGTTGTCCAAGTTTCTATCGGTATCTCGCAATCTGCTGCTTTCCTGTACCGCCTCTGTGTCGAAGGGCGCGTTTAACGAGGAAGATGGGTCTGAAAGATTTGACTGCTCCAGCGAGTCCACCACAAAGAACATTGATACATTTTTATGATCCTCCTCTTCTTGCTCAACAGAATCCTCGAGGTCATCCGCCCAGCTAAACGTTTCCCGCTTGAGCAGACAAAAAATATCGTTTGAAGCAGCCGACCCAACATTATTGGCCAACTCTGGAGACTGCACGGAGCCCATAAATTCCTCCTTATGGAAATTTTCCCACCCACTGGGCGAGCCCTCTCGGTGACTGGACTCGGAAACACTCGAAGAGGATGCCGCTGGAAAAACATCCATATGACGGACTGCAAATAGTCCAAGATCATATTGGCTCTGGTCCTCCCAGTAATTATCAGCTGTTGGTGGAAAATACTCTATATCAAAAAGCTCATCAGCATCTGTTGGCTTGTGCTCGTTAGAGTCATTTTGAAAGCGTTGGAGTTTTGAACCGGGACCAAATAACATGACTATGCGGAGTTCTATTCGCAGAAGATTATATCAAATATCAGTAATAGGGTAATGAAAACCATGAAGCTGTGATGTTCAAAGGGGGCGGTTAAGAATGCAGGAGGTTATACATCAACTTCCACCATACACTGAGAAACCCATAGAGCGTAAAGAGAGCGAGAAGTGAAACTTCGAGCTCATTCCATCATTAGCACGATACATATCTTTGTATTGCGAGTGATTCCGATTGGCAATGAAACGACTCCAAAAGTCAAACTGTAAGCATACAATGGAAAAATGACTTTGCTACAAGTCAGCAAAGTAAAAGAAATAGCACATCGGGAGACAGAAATAGAATCTCTGGCAATGCAGAGCGGAGTAGAGGAAAAGCTACTTCTTGTAAGCAGCATATGAACATAGGTGGCAGAGCATCTTCACAAAAAAAAAAAAAAAAATGGGAGGGGGAATTCCGCCAACTCGTGGATTTAACGAGAATATTCCGCAAGATGAACTTCAACGAGGAACATTCAGCTCTAGAGATTGGCTTCAGAAAGGCGAGAAGCTGAGCAAACTTGCTATATTTCAACGTACCACCATACATTGTGATGGTAAATAGGCGTGTTATATTCTCCTACTTAACCAGCTCTTCTCATTAGTATCTGAAAAGCCCAACTGCCAAATGGCAAATCTGATGGGGAAACAAGGTGAAATGATGCGGGTAACAATCAATTCGCCTCTGTATTTAGCTAGGATGCGCAGAAGGGTCAAAGAGAGTTAAATACTTGCAAACATTGTGTCAAGCCATGATTTTAACCCATCTATAGCTACACATTTGTGCCTAAAAGGGAATTGTTGCAAGAAACGCAAACAAACAATGTAGCTCTGGATAGGTATAGCACACTTGACGCCGAGTGATTGAACGGGAGTTCCCTCCTTGGTTGAGCAAGTATTAAGAAAACTTCCTCAGACGAATAGTTAGAGAGGTGGCCCTCCCTGCCACAAAGATACAGTGAAAAAACTTCCATTTCTTTCTTGCCCATACTCTGAGGTTAAGAAGCTTGAAACTCTTCAAAAATGCGCAGAGAGGTCCCATATAGATGAAAAGAGGCCCCTCTTCCCCCAAACAACATAAAGAAAGGAACGGAGTGTATGATGTTGGTCAAACATAGAGTCTTTGTGATTCAAGATATTACTCTTGTTGAGATAAATGCTGCTGAAACCCCCCCCTTCCCTCCCTCCCTTTGTCAGTGAAATTGATGTGAGTCGAGCTTGTCACGACGGGACCGGGATGAGGTTGAGATATCCCAATCTGGTTAAATTGTGTCGCGCGGCTAATTCAGAGTTCATTTTGGCGGCTGAGTCAGCTGTATTGCGCCGTTCGCCGAAACCCGAAATTTGCTATAATTTCAAGTCATTTTTGCGTCATTAAATACATTCAAAATTACTCTTGATAACAATAAGCACCCAACAGCTAGCTACAAAGGACAAATAGCTACCAGGTGTGAAAGTAGTGATAGCTTTTCTTTATGTTCCATTAGTAGTGTCAAATGGGCCAGTACAAGATAATTGTCCAAGGATCATGAACGGCAGTCTAACTTCCAATGGCACCCTCGGCAAAGTAAAAATAATAACATTTGGGTTCCGTATTGTAACAGCCGTCACCAGCCGCACCCCACAACCATGCGGGGAGCGTTACCGGCTTAACTCGCCAGACACGAAGATATCATGACTCCACCATAGTAACTTATACTCAATTGCTTCTTTTATCATCTCTGCATGCCGATTCCTAGCAGTATTTTCAGTTGCAATAGATCTATAGATCGCATATGTACTGTTTCCGATCTTACAGCCGTGTAATCGGTAACTTCGCCCAACTGCACGCTCCACGATCCTTTAACCCCCGCTCGTTCAAACCAACATTCAACGCCAACAGCCCCATTGCTCAACTTGCGAAACAGTCATATATTAAACGAACCATGGCCACGGCAATGGGGAAGCGCCTTGAAGGCAAAACCATCGTTATAACGGGCGCCTCTTCCGGTATTGGAAAAAGTACGGCCAAGGAGTTCGCAAGAACATCTCCGAAGAACCTCAAATTGATTGTTACCGCCCGACGGATTGACGCTTTGAAGCAGCTCGCGCAGGAGATCAAGGAGGAAGTTGGCGATGGGGTTAAAGTCCTGCCAGTCCAGCTAGATGTTAGCATTCCCGAACAAATCAACAACTTCGTCCCGTCCTTGCCAGAGGAATTTCGGGAGATTGATGTCCTGGTCAATAATGCGTGAGTGACCCAAGGGTTTTATACCGGTTGATTGCACTTCGACTTTGTTTCCCACCGTGAAGTTTTTGGATGACGAGTTAACTGTATTGATTGACTTCAATAGTGGACTGGTCAAAGGCGTCGCCAAAGCCCCTGAAATCGATCCAAAAGATACGGAAATTATGTTCTCCACAAACGTCACCGGCCTCATAAACATGACGCAGGCAATCCTGCCTATCTTCAAAAAGAGAGACGAAGGAGGCCGGGGCGATATAATTAACATTGGAAGCATTGCTGGAAGAGAGCCATATCCAGGTGGTAGCATTTACTGCGCCACCAAGGCTGCGGTTCGAAGCTTCACAGATGCATTGAGAAAGGAACTGATTGCAACGCGGATTCGGGTGATTGAGATTGACCCGGGGCAGGTGGAGACGGTAAGACCATATCTCCTATGAATAGATATATTATCCACTGCGTTTGTTTCTTCTCGATAATCGGACAGTTGCTGATCGGCTTTACTTGGAAAAGGAGTTCTCTGTTGTTCGGTTCTACGGTGACAAGTCAAAAGCCGACGCTGTCTATGCGTAAGTATAAAAAACATGCAATCGCTCCATTGAATTGTGCGCTCGAAATGTCATGATTAACAAAATCTAGTGGCTGCGAGCCTCTCACGGGCGATGATATCGCTGAGGTTGTTGTTTTCGCCGCCGGCCGTAGGGAGAACGTCGTGATCGCCGATACCTTAATATTTCCTCAGCATCAGGTATGTTGCATGTCCTTTGGATGCAGTTGGCGATGCATGAAACTAAGGATTAAAACACCCCTCCTTTGCGGCATACTGACAATATCCTCCAGGCATCACCCACAGCTATGTACAAGAAATCACAATAAGAGGACTGGATAGACACGTTCATCACAGCTGCAAAACAATATTGTAAATACGTTCATATAGAAGTGGCTGAAGCTATAAATGGAAAGAATGCAATCGAAGACCGTGTAACGTACTGGAAAATCTTGTCATCTCATTGTTCATCTCTCCAGTCCTTTGTGCATTCTATGTATCACCGTCGGACAAGCGTTATCATCGAGTAGGCGTAGATCTGCTAGAACTAAGGGTAGGCTTTCATATACTCAATAAGTCACTCGATAAGCCAATGGAAAAGAGGGAGATATCAGTATATCCCGGCCGTCCATAGGAAAGCAAAAAAGATGTCGTTTCTCGTCTAAGTAAAGGTTTGAACGGCCGTAAAGATATAAATTAATACACAAGACAAGACAAGACAGGAGATTATAAACAAGGGGGTAGATACAAACAAAATTTGTTGATGCGAAACAAGATAAAGCAAACGCCCATTCCTGTACCAACAGGCCTATCTCATCTCATAGCTTCTATAGATATTTCGGGTTAGGTGGTTAATGGATGCAGGTATGTATGTACCCCTGAACTTCCCAAAAAGGCTGGTCTTAAAACCACACGCCCGCATTTCTCAGCAGCTAGGTATATATCTTCGAGAAAGAAAAATGGGAGGTATATGACAAACCCCTGCAGGAAATAGAACAGATTTCTACAGTAATGTCCCTTTCTTTTGCTTCTCTTAATTACCCCGAACCTTGCAGCTTCGCCTCGATATTAATCACGTCTGATTCACTATCAACTTCGATAACCCTGTTCACCTCTGCGGTGTTTCTCATCAGTTCGACCGCGCCAGCATACATCATGCGCGATGAGGGGTTGCAGTTTTCTGGCAGGTAGTAGAGCATGACATAAGGGACGGAGAGGCGGCCGGAGGACTAATTATTTCCCAATAAAGTTGAGCGAAAGATGAATGTTAGCGTTGTTTGGAAAAAAGGAAGTCTTTATCGGCTTGGAAAATTGCTAGGGGTGTGCGCCACCGACACCTCCCGTTCGATCTGTATAACATGCATAAGGAAGGTAGGGCATTTACCAGCGTAAGCGGATAACTGAGCAGGATAAATCGGGGTGACGAATCCGGAAGTTCGTCTGCAACATCTTCCATCTTGCTATATACTTCGTCATCGGCGGGGCGGACCTCTTGGCTCTTCGAATCGATCATATCTGCGGCTCACGAAGCCCAATATATGGTTTTCGGTTATCCACTCCGTTCGTAACGTTGGGTATAGGACCAGACAAATGAAATTCAAATGAATAGTAAAACATCCTCATTTATTTTCTTTGTATATATGTGTATGTGTATTACTGTTCATGGGCAGCGCGACAACCGGACAGGGGAAAGGAGGCAGATGTACAGATAATAGCTTGAGGATCTTTCGCTCTAGATGTTCCCAACCGAAACTTGCGAAGCTTCTCTTTCGTCTCCGGGGAGAAGGAATATAATCTGGTGTCGGACTGTAGAATTATTACCTGCACGTTAGCTGCTATGCGGGCTTGACTGTTAATCGGGTATGATAGGGAAGCGGAGTACCATCTTAGAAATGTTACAGGGTGGCTGTCTCGAACCGCTGTTTAGAAACTGACGGGATGGGAGAGGAACAGTGGATTATCGGCAAATATGTCAATAGCAAATAGTATCCTGTCCCTGGCGACCGACAAGATGCGGACTTTTTTTGTTTTGATATATTCCCAAGGCTGGCTGGCTGGTACGTGACGATGATGGTGGGGCAGGTGGGAGGGAGTTAGCCGCGAGCAACGCCGCCGCAACTTCTTAGCCGCTCGCTTCTGCCCGGGTCTCGGTCAGGGCGACATCGGCTCATTTCCCCCTCCAGACAAACATTCAAACCCGATGGAAAACCCCTTTCAACCAAGTTCGACTAGCCCCTTGCTGCCCAATTCTTTTCTGCGCACGCAAGATAAATGTTTCCCCGCGTCACCCAGCTAGTCAGACATCTCTCCCGCCCACGACCCAATTACGTACATATTCCTGCCGCCGCCCGTTCGCTTTGGTCTCCGCCCTCCATGACATCATATACGGAGACAGCGCTGGCGAACAGCAAGAAAACGATACACACAGCAGCATGTCTGATCATTGGCGATGAGGTCTTAGGCGGCAAGGTGCGTTAATTTCATTTATCTTGCGGACGCTGGAGATCGTCTCAATTACTGGTTTTCATTGATGTAAATAATAAAGATCTGCTACGCTAATACCGAGAGTGCCGTGCTCCCAGACCGTCGACACCAATTCCGCCTTTTTCGCAAAGTACTGCTTCTCAATGGGCGTGTCACTAAAGCGCATAGAGGTCATTGCAGACGACGAGAGCGAGATTATCGAAGCTGTAAAACGCATGAGTGAAAGATACGACTTCGTTGTAACAAGCGGAGGAATCGGCCCAACGTTTGTTCCCCGAAGCTCCTCCCCCCCCCTTTCCCCTCCATATTTTTTTTCGTTATCATTCCCCTCTTAAGCATGAAGACCATACGTTCCCATGTGTCAACAAATGCATACGTAGCCCCTGTTCCACCTCGCAGTGCTATCACCGCGCTACATATGCATGCTAACTTCTTGGGTGTGGGCGGGCGGGTTGGCGGGCTGGCGGGCGTTGGTGGGGGCGGGAGATATCACAACCGAATCACAACCTATCCCCACCACCTCTCCGCCATCTGATCCCAGCACCACAAACACCCCGCAATAAAAACAGCCACGATGACATTACCTACCAATCAATAGCACGGGCCTTTGGCCTCAAGCTGAAGCTACACGAAGAAGCCCTGGCGCGGATGCGCAACCTCTCCAAACCGCAACAGGCGCAACCAGGCTTCGACTGGGATACTCCGTCACCGGCACTCACGGCGCGACTACGCATGGTCCACATACCCGTAGACGAAACCATCCCGCCGAAGGACCAGGCTCTATTTGTCGCGGACGACCTCTGGTTGCCCCTCTGCATTGTGAACGGGAACGTCTATATCCTCCCCGGCGTGCCGATGCTGTTCGAGCGCCTGTGCAATGAGCTTAAGCCATTGCTACAACCTCGCCTTGCTGAGCCGGGTGGGGAAGGGATTCATCGGCTCATGTTTGCGACGCCATTGTACGAGAGCACGATTGCGCCGTATCTGACGGAGCTGGCAGAGAGAGTCGAGCCGCATGGTGTCAAGGTGGGGAGTTATCCGCGGTGGGGCAAGAAGCGGAATACGGTAACACTGGTTGGGAAGGATCTGAAGTACATGGAAAGCCTTATTCCTGAGGTGGAGAAGAATGTAGAGGGGCGGAGAGTCATGAGGGAGGACGAGGATGACCCGCCAGAAACTGAGGCTGAGAGCCCTAAATAAATAAATAAATAAAAAGGGGGGGAGGGGGGGGATTTGGGTTTGCTATTTATGAACATTTCCAAGCGAAAGACGATCTAGACCAATTCAATTCTATAACTGATAGAGTTGAAGTTTTGATAAAAAATCCCATTTTCTGCTACCAGCCGTCCTACTCATCTTCAGAGAAATATATTCTACCTCGCTCCGCTTACCCCCCCCCCCCCCCCCCCGGCTCAGCTATGGGCAGATAACATAGCTGGCAATTGTATTAATATGCCTCTTGCGCCGCCCCGGTGCATTCCCCCGCTAAGTTACAGTTATTGCTTCTGCACAACAAACGCTATTGTTGTTGCCGCTGCTGTCATCCTCCCTCCATATCCAAACAGACATCAATACCAGCCAGATGCGTTAGATTCTCCTCCTTCCTTTTCACCTAAAGCCATCCACATATGTGGACAGGCTGTATAACTCCAACCACCTCACCGCTGCGACGGCAGCATATAGAAAAAACCCCTAAATGCTTTGTTCATTGATTTGACACAAGTTTCTTGTTTCATCTAACCTCTGGCTTTCTCCTCTACAAGAGACAAGGTAACTAAATAAATAGAAAGAAAAAAGAAGGCTAATGTTTCAGAGCATCTCATTCACATTCATTCAATTCTCTTTTTCAGGTTCTTCACAGGCAGTATGTATATAATAAGCATAGCTGGAGTAAGAAGCAGTTCATGTAGTGGGTTAGTGTATGATATGTATAAAGTTTATATCAGGCAGTGGTGACAGGCAACAGGGGCAAAACAGAAGCAAGGAAACAGACCAAACCTCTCTCCAATCATCAAAGAAGTTGACTGATACATTGTCAGGTGAAAGCATAAAGGCCCTTAATTGTTATTTTTATTTTATGAATGAGTGTGAGAATCAAACTTGGCTCACTTGATGCCTGATGATTCAGTTCTGAAGAGGTAGAAACCCGCATAATTTAGATTGCATCTCATCCTCACAACTCTCTATTCACACAAGGAGGATATGTTGTTTCTCCAAAAGGAGAATTTATGAGTTAGGATGCCTGCGAATTGGAGGGATAATCATTCTCCCCATCTGCTTTCATGGAGGGTGGTGTCCCGCGTGTTCCCCACAGGGAGGGAAATTTCCAATCATGCGATGTAGGCCGGCCAGCTGGAAAACAGGGATTTTTGAACCTTCATGGAAGGATGGCGAAAAGGATGAAGAACGATTTCTCCCATAGCAATATAAAACAAAGAGAGAGAGAGAGAGAAATTGAAATATGTATGCAAAGACGCTCCGCTAAGTCAGGTGATGGGAAGCTTATGTGGCTAGGTTTGAAACCTGTTGCAGTTACCAAGCGGAAAATCCTTGGGCGACTCCCGTCGTGTCCCATAATGATAAGCACGATGTGAGACATTTCCTCCAAGAGCGAAAATGACCGGCCGGTAGAAACAGAAGGGCTAGGCCGCTTGGTAAGTAACTACGGTCCCCTTTGAAGATCTCAAGTGCCGCTGTTTGCTGCACAGTACGAGGCTTTTGGCGCTGAAATATCGAAAGCCTGATACACCTAAATTTATTAGTCTCCGGCCGGACTGATTGATTTTCTGCAAAGAATTTCGCGGGGTAACTCGAGGCCATCCCCTCATGCCATGCTGCACTTAATTAGTGTGGATACGATCATGCGTTCTCTATGGAGTATCTTTGCGGGTGCTCCGGCATTGAAGTAGGAAATCATCAAATAATGCAGAAATAATGCGGAATACAACACCTTTGCCATAGGAGCCAGTGTCATCAATTTCCAATTCGCCGTCCCTTGTCCAATAAGCTTACGAGGTTAGCTTCCTCGCGTAATGTTTCCAACCCATGAAAAAGCGTTGAACTTGCCTCCATGTTAAATAATGTGCATAGACAGACTTTTGACAGGTCTCAAGTTCGAATACAGAGAAAGTGGGGTTGAGGTTCACGCCCTCCTCCTCCATTTTGGTTCGTCGGTGACTTTTTTTTTTAACGCTTGAATGCTTATCTCAGAATCCAGATACCTGGGACCCGAACTGCTTGACAGTGCTTGTTTGCTTGGCGCCTTGTGCTGCATGCATCGCACATGCAAAGTGTAGACATCTTGAGATAGGCGCTTGGACAGCGATGAAAATATTCAGGGCTTTTTGCCGAATACACAGAGCCATAAGTCCATCTGTGAAATAACAGAACGGCGGGCAGTGATGGTTGTCTCTCCCAGCCTCGACGCCTGGGGACGTTTGTATCGGTCGGGGAGGGACCTTTTTTTTTTTTTGAAGATTTTCAGGTTTATAATGGGCAATGGAATGGGCCCCTCCATTTATTGGCTAACGTAGCCCATATTTGTCCTGCCCCGAATCATGAAGCCTGGGGCATAAAAAAGAGTATAGAGTGTAGCGGAACAGATCGGTGAGCCTTTGCGAGCAAATTCGTATGAACGATGATACCAGCATGATTTCCTCTTTAGTAACCATCTCCAATTGGTCAAGCACCGTTGCTTCAGGGACAGCAAGAGTGGATAGGGAGAAAGGGATCCCATTGGAACGTTGTTCGTGTTCTCCCTTAGCCTCCGGCTTTCGTTACAACCAGTCCGTAACAAAGTTGCGTTTGGTGTGATCGTCTTTTAGTTAAGGTTTGAAGTTAGTGTTGATATCCGAACAAACGACTGTTAAAAGGCGAAAACGAAGTATGTCAAAGCGAGCAGGTAACGAAAATGAGCAACAAAAGAGCAATTGCTCGTCGGATACTGGATTGCCAGTGATCGGACATCAAATGGGGAGCTCGAGAGCGGAGCGCACAAATGAGCAGCAGCGAGCGGAGCAGTCTCCACCCACGTCGGACTGCCGACTGGAGGAGAGGGCGTTGGTGTGCATGTTATGCAGGGTTATCGTTTCTTTTTGCTTTTTTATTTTTATTTTTTCTTCGTTCGAGGTTAAGTTAGCGGCTTGGACTGGTGCGAATGAGAGCGGCCAGAGAGCTAGAAAATGCGGGTTCGAGTTGCATGCCCTTGCATTTTTGCCCACGACGCTGGACGCTGTGCATACGCAGTAAAGGGGGCGGTCAATACTCCGTCCAGAGACTGAGTTTATAGGGTTGAATGAGCCAGGGATGAAGAAAAGAGAAAAAAAGGCCATGCAGCACATGGAGTGCAGCTCGCACGGGTGGACTGGGCCATCCGCGACAGGAGGTTGGCCTTGGAACAGCAACGCCTGTGCAGGATGAGAGGAGGAGAGGAGGAGAGGGCACACAAACCCTGGAAGCGAGCAGGCGGGCGATTGGGCTAATAAATTTAGCAAGTCTGTGATCGCGCCGGTGATGGCGACGAATAGATGGAGATCATTGATAATAGGGTTCATTAATGGGTGACGAACTGCGGGGGTAGTTTGGGGGGATTTGAGCTTTGTATGGATGGATGGATGGATGCATTCTGTGTAGACATTTCTACCCAGGGATATCCTGTGTTTTACCAGGGGTTGTACAGTATCCTACTTACAAAGGGAGATGTATAGGAGTTTGAGGCTGGAGGGGAGGGCAGGTCAGGTATCATGGGCGAAGAGGGACATTGTGCACTGTATGTAACTTATCTTTATAACAGGCAACACAATGCCAACCCCCTTTGTATAGCACCAACAAGCAGCGTAACAGCAGCAGCAGCAGCAGGAATGTAGCACTTTTGCAGTGGAATGCAATGTGTAATTTGTTAATCAACCTGGAGATAATCTGTCTTCCCTGATCCTTGAACACCGTAGTTTTCGATTTCTGATTTCTGTGCACCACTCCCAAGAGTGTTTGCCAGGCTTTCTCCCCACTAAACCTCCCAAACCAACCAAACCAACTAAGCCCACTAAGCCCGCTAAACCCACTAAGCCCACTAAACCTTGGTCGCAACCATCCACACCGCGCCCCCTAACGCGCCCCCAACGCGCCCCAACCAGCCCGGAGCTGCCCCTAAGCCCGCCTAACACAGTAGCGCCGGTCTGCTCCAGACCAGCCCTCAGACCTCAGACCTCAGACCTCAGACCTGCGTCGCCAAATCCCCGCCTCCAGCCTTTATTTGTCTCTCCGTCAAGGGCAGGAGGTGAAGAAGCGCCGTCGACACTGATTCACTGATCCATTCCTCTCTCTATCCATCCATCCATCCATCCACTCACTCTATTCCCACCTCACTTCACCTCACCTCTTCCCTTCCATCATCCGCGCTCTCTTCTCCCCACGTCCAGCCCCCAACTATCCAACTTTTTCTCTCCAATTCAGTCGCTCACCCCTGACCGTGTCCAGGGCTTGGCTTTGGGTTTCTGTGGCCTCAGCGGACTCTCACTCTCCCTCCTCCCCCCCGGTGTAGCCAGGTAGTTTTTTAATTTTTTTGGCGCCCATTCTCCTCCCTAGACCTCTTCTCTCTACCCTCCCACTATCTCTCAAACCAGCCTCTTCACCAAGGGCTACAATTGAAACCTTCCGTCGTCAACTTTTTTGTCGTCATCGCTCCCTTCACCTGGACTCGTAATAGTCCAAGCCTCCCACGAGTTTCGGTTCTCTGCAACCCAAACCACTACAACCAACCACATTTCTGTCGCCATGGCTTCAAAGGTTAGTGGCATCATCAACGCACCGCCAACCGCCATCTCCATCTCCATCTCTCCCGTCTCAATCCCATCCCATCTTCATCTCAATGTCCCGTTTCCCGAGAGTGGAAGGGTAGAAGCAAATAGCCTGCCAGGCGCCCTTTGGTATTTTTACTAACTCATGCCCCTTTCGTCGCTTCTATCAACAGTTCCTTCGAGAATACAAGCTGGTCGTTGTCGGTGGAGGCGGTGTTGGAAAGTCATGTTTGACCATCCAATTGATCCAGAGCCATTTCGTCGATGAGTACGATCCAACAATCGAAGGTGGGCCGCCTCGTTCTCCCGTCGTCTCTTTGCTCTCTTTCCCCCCATCAAAAACAACTGGCCGCGGTAAAACTCACTCTGGGACCAAAACTCCGTGAAATTAGATTCATACCGGAAGCAATGCGTTATCGACGATGAGGTTGCCTTGCTGGACGTTCTTGACACAGCGGGACAGGAAGAATACTCAGCAATGCGAGAACAATACATGCGGACAGGCGAGGGTTTCCTGCTGGTCTATTCCATCACTTCTAGACAGTCGTTCGAGGAAATCATGACTTATCAGCAACAAATATTGCGCGTCAAGGACAAGGACTATTTCCCCATCATCGTTGTGGGCAATAAGTGCGACTTGGTGAAAGAACGGGTCGTGTCTGAACAAGGTACGAATCGCCCCTTCAGTCGAATATTTGATTTTGATAATGCATTTTACGACGGATGATTGTCCTATTATGTATAATTTCCCTATCTACAGCGCTAACGGTCATACGTGGGAAACTACAGAGGGTGAAGCATTGGCCCGCGATTTTGGCTGCAAATTCATCGAAACCTCCGCAAAATCCCGCACCAATGTTGACAACGCGTTCTACGATATCGTACGGGAAATTCGCCGCTATAACAAAGAGATGTCCTCGTATTCGTCAGGGGGAGGCGGCTATGGATCGCGAGCCCCAGAAAAGATGGAGATGGACGACCGCGAAGACGGGCAGGGATGCTGCTCAAAATGCGCCATCATGTAAATGGGAATAAGCGATTCGTTACACGACCATAAAACAAAGAATTGTTGTCTGCGAGTAAAGGAAAGGAAAATAAAAAAGGAAAAAGGAAAAAAAAAGAAGAAAAAATATGCGAAGACGGAACCACGATACACATGCAACCGGACAATTTATCATTCTCCGCTTTCTCAGGAAGAGACAAAAGAGAAGAGAAACACAAATATAAATAAATACCCTACGAATCGACAGAATGATGCTGGACGACAGTCTTTCCAAAAATCCACCGAAGCTTCGAAATACGAGAACGCCATTTTGACCCTCAGTTCGGCTTCCTGTATTGCTTTGACAGACCGAAATTCTCCCCAACCACCTACTTTTCTCTCATACCGCCCTTTTCCTCCTGCTCAGTTCTGATCCAAGGAGCCAACAATTTACTCTTCCATTCCCCGCCAACAAAAGTATTCTCATCCTGGTATCATTATCTTTGTGCTTCCCTGTTGAGTCGGATGGCAGGCAACACCAGCAATTTTACTCTGGTCCAAATTCTCACCTTTCACCGCTACATATTATTCCCCGCACGCACCTTCAACCTCAACTCCAGTTTATTTCCTGTTGTATGCTTTTCTTTTTCTTTTTTCACCCCATTCTTCCCCTTTTTCCCTCTTCCCTGTTCATTTCTGGGCGCGTATTTCGCAGTACATTTTTCTCGTTTTTGCGCAATTTCTCTTTCCATATCCGGCCGCTCTACTACCTCTTCTGTACCTCTCTACCTCTCTTTGTTCATTTTTTATCTTATGTTTTATTTTTTCAACTGTCCTTATTCCATTCCTTGAAATTCCTGCTTCGTTATTCTATACCTATATCGCCATTTCATCTAAATCCTCCCCCCCCCCCTCTCCCTTCCATTCCCTCATACAGCAAATCGTATCTAACAATGCATGTGAAGACTACGGTTTTCTCTTAACTATGATATCTTTCTTTTTTCTTTCTCGAATCATATTTGGGTGGGTGAGCAGAAACAGAGCGCCTAGGGGAGCATCAAGATCATTAAAATACAACGTCCAGAACTATCAAACTGAGGTGTGCTTGCAGTTAGCCTTTCCAGTCTATTAAAACTCCCCATCATCCTCTCTGCTATACGCTGTTTTCTCGTCCTTCATTTATTTTATGCTTTTTTTTGTGCTTGATTTTTCTCTATTTTCCAAACCTCTCTCTCCCCCACTCCTCCTCGATTGAAACTGGGTCTATATTTGTGTCTAGTTTGTTGTTTTGTCGCCTTTGTTTCCGCCTTTGTTTGGTTTTATGGTTCATTTCATCTCATTTCTCTTTCATGCGCGTGTGAAATCTCGTCATCTAGAATCAAGTTATCGAAACTCTTTTTGCTTTTTAGCAGTACGTATTCAGTTCTTGCTTTCTTTTTTTATATATTATATTCCAATTATACTATTTTGCTTATTTATCTATCTATCTCTTTCTCTTTCTCTTTCTGTTATTCTTTCTTTTTTTGAAAAACTGCTTTTCTCTGATCTTCTGTCCCTCTCCGTCCTGTTCGTCGCGCATGCGCTGTCTCTAGGTTCTATTGTGTCTATTCCCCTTTTCTCCTCCAACTGTACCTTTGCCGCTTACAGGCCTTGTTTCATCCTTTCATCTCTCTTACGCTTTATTTCTTTGTTATTTTATTTTGTTCATATAAATCAAGCAATCTACTATTTTTTACCTTATTGTCTCTATATCCAAATTACCATTTTCATCAGAACTCGGTTTTAGAGAAAAAAGGTTTTGCATATGATCTAGTCAGCATGATGGGGTATGTGACATATATACATTCTGTCCTCCCACAGATAAGATGGACGACCTACATACGTTTTTATTTCAATATTCACAGCTGCTGCCTGTGAGCAGATCGACAACCGGGGATCGGGGTTCTCCGCCTAAGCGTGGGTAAAGATCAGTTACATATGTCACCAAGCACCTGGGCCATTTCAACAAGCGGGAGGATCAATGACACCCGAGACGTTTATTACCGTACCTCCGCCCCCCCCCCACCCCGCGCCTTTCCAGCCCGATCTGTTATTGATATTCTTTGGTTTACTCGAGTATGGCATAGACATGTTACATCATAAACCCTTCCTTTCCTGCATTTCAACATAACTCTTCACCCCTTTTCATCATTCATCCATTCAAATCATTCGATGTGCATGTATGTACAGTACACACCCATATAATTACACATGCCCGTTCCAGTTCCATCACTGCGTAACACGGGGTTGCGTGCCACGCAAGAAATGTGTACCCAGGCAGAGCACGGGACCAGGTATCGAACAGAATCAATATCGAATCTTCGACTGACACACGTGTTTCCTGCTGGCCATTTCGGAAGGGGAAGCGGGAAGCCCACCCTGGGCAAGAAAAAAGAAAAGGGGGAGGGGAGGGGTGTGAGAGAGAGGGCAGACCTCTCGCCTTTGAAATTTGTAGGAGCCATAACTAGGTGCTTTTGAACTAAATAAACCATTACACAGCTCTCTTGTCCTGAGCGCCTCTTTCTACTACAGGATTTCACCTAGCGCCGACGCCGTACCATGCATCCCTCCATATTTCATCATTATGCGCACAATTACCAGTCTTCCGGGGGGTTAGTAAACTCTGTCTGTCACCCTCTGTGTGTGTCTTTTTCCGGCTGTGTCTTATTCTTGTTTGCAGGTTGTATCAGGAGAAGGAAAGACCAGGAGCTGAGGGAAAATATTTGGAACAGAAAAATGGATAAAAGATTGAATTGGCTGGGGGAGGTTCAGCGCTGTGTATATATATATCATTGGGAGTCAGTTGTAAGTTGCTTATGCGGGAAGGGGACATCTGGAAGAGGCGAAACTACCTGTTGGATCATAAAGAAGTACACCCAGTCCACGGGCAAAAAGAGAGAGCTTTCCCAGGTTCTTCCATCCATGCAAGGATCAGTCCGCTGTGTGTCCCGACAGCTCGGGCCGTGTCGAGGCTAAGCGCGCGCGTAAATCGGAGGAAGGGCCGATAGCAACCTCCTTCTTCCCTTGAACTGCGATCAGGCCTCACTCAATACAACACCCAGCTCACGGGAGAAAAGTATCAATTGGGTATCTTCCAGTGTTATCATTGAATGAATCCTATCTGAAGTTCAGCTCATCAACTGCAGTGGCGGTACTCTGGGTAAAGCTGGTTCTTGCTGCCCTCCCCTCTTGAACGGCCACCACGTATCACCAATAATATTAACGCAAGCAAGTAACTCCAGACCTTATTGCTTGGTGAGAAGTCTCCTCCATAGCCCTGACTCCTGAGTAAATGTGATAGAGACTTGCAGGCAGTGGCTTAATGTCGAGCTAATAGGCTAATGTGGAGTGCTTGCAAGACGCGATTCTGTTCCTTTGGCACCCGTGAGCTTGGTAACTAACTGATAACCGCTCCAACAAACAACCACCGACCAAAGATACGCCAGGCACCAAAACTAAAATAAATAAAATATAACAACAAAGCAAACAAACCACGGGACTCTATCCGCCGTCCATCCAAGGAATATCTCTAAATATTATTAGGGAGCATGGTACCGTCACAACCGTAGAGTGGCCGAGATCATCACTCTTTGCTGAATAGCGATATCCGCTTATAAAAAAATTCCTCCGAAGCTATTTTAGGCAGCGGAATGCCCGTGCACATTGGTCCTAGCGCGTACTGAGCGTGCTTGCCGCTATGACTACCACCCGATGGCATGATAGCTGTCCGACACACTGTTCAAAATTCTAAAGATTCAAATTCACCAATCAATCACGCAGGGGAGTTTAAAGCAGATACTCTCATTATTTGAACAATTTGTCTCACAAATATTAAATGTTTAGGAATTCAGACATCCCCACTGCTCCGCACACCTGGTACGGGTGAACTGGCTCCATGAAGAGCCGGGAGTTCTACACACCTTTTCCCGATATGGATTTACGCCGTACGGTCGCGGATGCAACCGGGATCGGCTTCGCCCTGAACGAGCGCTTCCGAAGCTACCTTTTCTCCCTTGGCATGCCTGGTTCGAAGATAGGCTAAATGCTGTTAACCTAAACGGTTGAGATTCTAGAACATATTATTATTATCATCGGTTGTGGCATCGTTAATTTCCTACCTTAAGAAATAGCTCGCCGTGTCTGAATAATTGCCAATTCCTCGGAGCAGTCCTGCACAGTGCCGTTGTTGAGGGCATTAATTAGGCTGCGTGACAGAGCTGCAGTCCATCTATTTTCGACGAATGAAGCTTGACACACAAGCGAACAGGGTGTGTCCACCAATAACGGCCTTGAGCTAGTTAATCTAGCCGCGGTTACTTTGGTACGAAAGACTCGGAATCAACCTGCAATTTGTATGCGGGATTTGCGAATAGGACAATGTCGGGAGTGTCTTATTACATATCGACCAAAGGAGAGCTGGATACTCTACTCCATCATATCAGTATTGAGCAGCATTGAGTGGATTCAAAGCTCTTGGGTTCACTGGCCGAAAAATACCTGCGCGTTTAACCATTTTCGGCATGACGTCTGCCCAGAGTCCGGAATAACTATTAAACCTGGTCACATGGGTCGTCAAGCTTAAAAGTTTTCTTCGCAGTTTCTTCAACACTTTTACCTTTTGTGGCTGTTTTGGCGGCAATTAAGAAGGGTGTTATTATTGGATCTAATGGGGGTCACGAAAAGATATAACTGGCCCGGCTGCTGGCTATTCAGCCAGTTTTGTACGGAGTAGTTAGCGGTCCCAATGCTACATGACTCCAGAATTCTGAATTCCCGGCTGGTGTGGAGCTTGAGCCGCCTGAGAACTTCGAGATGGCTCCAGCAAACCCAATCCAAGATTTTTGTTAACTTTTTATTACTCCGGAGTTGTTTCCCCGTTTCAGATTTCTCCCGGTTTCGAAGAAATTTTTTTCTTTTCGTTCTCATTTCTCATTCCACCCTTTTTTGGCTGGTTTTCTTTCTGCGAAACTGGCCTCAACTCGTATGTGTTGCTAATCTTCATTGATCCCAATAACATGGCTGCTACACCCTACACCATCCTAATCCTCGGCGGTGGCATTGCGGGCGTTGCCTCTGCCCTGGCACTTTCTAAATCCCTCACCCCGGTGCTTCCTAATGTCAAAATTATCATCTACGAGCTCCGAGAGATCCCTTCGACCTCCGGGGGCGCGATCAACCTCACCCCCGTCGCCCATAGGCATCTCGATCAGCTAGGTGTGCTCGATGAGCTGGAAGAGTTAGGTCCTCAAGGAGGCATAGAGGTGGACGAGATAGAGGTATTCTCCTCTCACAGTGGCAAAAAAATGGGTTCGGTCGACTTTGCAGGCAAAGACGGCAAGGGTTATGGTGGGTACAAGGGTCGCCGAATAATGCGCATATGTCTTCATCTGGCTATGATATCTGCTGTGGAGAAACGGAGTAATGTGGAAATGGTGTTCGGGAAAAAGGTTGTAGGCGGCATTGAGACGGATAAGGGCGTTACGATTTACTTCGAAGATGGCACCTTTACGAAAGGCGACTTGGCTTTGGGATGTGATGGCGTGCATTCAGCTACGAGGACAACCATTGTTGATCCCGAGAGGGTGTCGGAGTATACGGGAATTTCGTTTATTCAGGCTACGATAAAGTCGGAGATCATAAGGTCTCCCAAACACTTTAAGGTTACGGCGCTGAATAGATCAAAACAAGGGGCTTTGATGACAACGTTTTGCGATAATTCAAAGGACGATATATTCGTGGCAGCGTTGGCGGAAGTTGACGAGGACCGTTTGACCTATGAAATATGCAAATATCAGGCTGCAGATTCATGGAAGACAAAGAATACCGCCATCATGATATTAAGAGATGACATTCAAACTCGCTTTGGAAAGTCCGCCCTTCCGGTCGTTCGCGAGATTGCAGAAAAATGCTGGGATTGGTTTTTGTATCCAGTGTATCAGATACGCCCCGGCGGAAAATGGTATACGAAGAGAATCATCCTATTAGGCGATGCCGCTCATGCTGTACGTATTTCCTATATCTGCCTCCTCTTCTCACCAAATTTCACCTACAAAATATTGGTTAGATATCCATTAGCAACAGCATCAAACTAACGCGGGCAAATATTATTTATTCTCAGATGCCCCCTAAGGACGAGTCGGCCGCCTACGCCCTGGACGACGCCATCCTCTTCGCCCGCGTCCTGTCCGAATACATCCACGAGCCCCTATCCCAATCCTTCCACATCTATGAATCCCTCCGTCGCGAGACTGTCGACAACGCATACAAAACCGCTTGTGAAAACTGGTCCCACCACAGAGACACCAGCCGTATTGCCAACTTGGTGGAGGAGTGGCTCACTCCGCTTAGTATGATGCGCCAAAAGAAGAGAAATACCAGAGCCTGGGTGTTTGATGCTATGACTGTCGATATCCCGCCCTCGAGAGTAGGGTCGCGGCAATCAACAATTTCGTCATCAACCTCGTTAAGGAGCTGATTTGTGATTATTTGCTGTGTTTGCCGTAACTGTGTGCATTCTCCTTTACACTTGAAGAAACTGAGTGTATTTGCATCACATACGCAGAAGGGGCCCCCATGGGTATACATTGCATCCTTGCATTCTTTCAACATTTTAATTTTAATTACGCATACGATCGGCGCTTGGTTTGTTATTCTACACTCATAGACCGGTTTCATATCAACTTTTGTTTTATGTCCCGCCGGGGTAAAAACGAAATACGGACATAGAATTGGTATCAATAGAAAATAAATAAATATGTATTATATACAATTGTAGGTGTCTTCCATGGGAATTATTTTAGGAATTTTACTTTCATTTGAAAGCTGTCTGTTTATTTCTTGTACTCTGCCTCTAAAAAAACTTAGCAAGCTGACAGCTCATTATATTTCCTTGACATAGATTCATTTGTCAGGGACCTGGGAACCATTGGTCTCTCCGCTATCCCGAGTTTGAATCGATTCAGGGGGGCTTCCAGGCCGTCGCGGCCATGGCAACCTGCATGCGTGTGTTGCTCATGTCGGATTAGAAGCTGGAATTTCCGTGCGAGTCTTGTACACAGAATTCCGCTCGTTGCTTATACGGGACGTAAACGCCAGTTAACATGAAATTTCATGAAGATTCTCTCTATACCAGCGATGCTTGAAAGTGTGGGGCGTTCACATGCATATTGTCACAAGAAATAAATAAAATAAAAAATAAAAAGATAAAAAGATAAAGAATAAAAAATATTCATCATGAAAACCAATGAATTAATGGTTTGCAGTACAACATGAACGGTGCTTTATCAGAGCTTGATGATGGCAAATTTCAACGACATACAAATTTCGTATGACTGTCCACTGGTCAAATCTACCCTCGCAGGTATATCGCAAGCCGTGAGTGATGAGTGGATAGATTGCAGGTGCAATCACACAACCATCTATTAATGGTAAAGGGTAACCATTTCAAGCACAGTTCTGGCGGTACATCAAGGATGGATTATCTCCCAACGGCAGAACAGAGTAGGAGCAGCACGGGAAGCACTGATATACTCAAACAAAGACTAAATACCATATTAGGCTCACCATCACATACGCTCTCATATTGTAGTGCGGAAACCATGAAAGCATACCTTAGTTAGCACAGTAAAGTATGTCAGAAGCACTGATCTGGTCATCGAAAAAGTGGAACTCAGCAATTATTCTAGCCATTGGCTGTATCTTCGTGCAACTATGTCTGTTTCCATAGTCGCAATTGCAACCACATCCGCATCTGTGTTTCCCCTTACTACTCTATCTTCAGCTTCTTGTGCTTTTCGCTGTTTGAGAGGTTAGTACTGCTCCATCGTGATATGTCGACAGGATCACGCGTAAGGAAACACGTCAGTTACGTGTATACGAGGCCGGCCGACCATGACTGCTCGCTGAGCTCATCAGACCAAAGAAGGACACCAAGGAGTAACGAGAAAGCGAAAAAGAGCTGGCGTGGATAAGTTGATTGCCAGTGCTGGCTGCCAAAAGATAGGAGATGAGCGTCGACCCCTGAACCTTGATGGTTTTCGACAATGCACATTTCTGTGTATTGTGCGTGGGGAAGGAAGACTATTTACTGATTAGCAATCACAGGCCTTTGTTATTGTAAATGGATATCGACCTGACTTGAAGACGACAATGGTTTACCAATTGACCAAAGAACAGAAAACTGTTCAGCAATCCCATTCTTTTTCACAGCCACGTAGAGGTTGTGGTTTCCAGGTGCAGTTGCAAGGCACAGAGCTTGCCTGGTCCCATCAGCTGAAGCCTGAAAGCCTAACAGTGCCTCGTGTTGCTGATATTATAACTCCATATTCACGAATCCAGTCCGAAGACGCATCACCATGTGGAATTGACAATTGCATAACAAATGCGTCTGACGCTGCTGAGCTATGCCATGCCATTTGCTGCCGGAGGGCTGTATCCAACATGATTTAGGGATAACCAGTGCAATCAGATCTGTGTCAAAGCCTGTGTGTATATTACTACCGGCGTGGTTGAGTAGGATTGTGATGTCGATCGAAAATGACAGTGATGCTAGGCTGGCAATCGGTAGAATTCGTGCAAATACCTGGCCGATAACGAGTATTAACCTCAATTGTAGACAATCTGCGAATGGATAACCTCATATGCCCACTTGCTACTCCTACTGAGTAAAAATCGCACGCCATCCGATGAGCCAGGTGCTGGCCCAATGACTGTTCTGAAGTTAGTGACTGCAGCGGAAGATCTGATGGATGGAGGGAGAACATTTCCACTTTCAGAAGAAGCAGAGGATAGGCTAGGTGCTATAGTTAGCCTGTGATAACAGTTGTTGAGTGTAGTCCCTGGAGAGTGGAATAAGCCGTCGTAATCGAGGGAAACGGGAGCAGAAGGAGGAGATAGGAACACACTTCTGACCACCAAGCACGGTGAAATTCAATGTTGCCGAGTTTAGCAACCTTGCCTCTTAAATGAGCCTTCAGGGGGCTTGTCACATCAGCAGCGGTAAAAATTTAGTTTTTCAAAAACTTTGAGTATTTAGAAAGATTTGAGTATTTTACTAATTTAAAATATTGATTTTTATCATTAGAAGAAGTTAATTTGAAATTAATACGGAATTCTTCTTAACTTCAGAGTCTACTTTGAAACACTAGTTATTTTGTATGTATGACTTTAGAAAAGTGGTGGATTGTTTTTTTGTTCTTTTTTAGGTGCAAATATCAATTCTTTTGATAAATTAAAATTTCTAACCATGGCATCTGCTGACTGTCAATATGAATCGAGCCCGACAGGACATGAGTCGAATTTTAGCTCCTTGTCGATCTTCTCGCGATGAAAGCGTATGTGTGCTAAAATATTGTCTTTAACTCCCAGGCACAGGCAGGGCTTTAATCGTTCGACGAAAAGAATGACACAATACAGCACTTTCATACGCACTTGGATATACTCTGAATGAAGCTAAACCCTCAGAGAGATGCCCGGGTCTGCCGCACTCCATAACATATGATGAGATGATAATTCTAACCATGATGAGCATCAGTTTTCTCACCACATTTGACTGTGTGGGTGCTTCTATCTCTCCAATTGATAGTCCTGATTGAAACTCATAAACATGCGTTTCGGTATTCGCTAATGCTAGCGTTGGTCCTTCTGGGGCCCGGCGTGGATTCCTGGAACCAAGCGCCCGACAGGCCCCCCCTTAAATGATTGGTTCCTGGGGCGGGTTGTGTCTGTGGTAAGTTGCGGGATTGGATCGCCTGTTGCGGAGTTTTGAACCCACCCAAAATCCCAGAGCCAGAGTTGCGGCATGGAGCCTGCAGTCATAGTGAGTTACATTGGTCCCACTCTCACTTTCAATCTCACTTCCAGCGTCTGATACTCGGCACTGGAAAGGTTTCCAGAATGCCAAAGTGAGATGATATGATATCACTCGACAAAAGGATTTTGTCGTAATATTGTGATAATTAATTGAAATACTCCCTGGCTGTGCAGCACACATACAGGGCAAAAATGCGTTCGGCATTTCATCTGCCACCAGTGAGAGGTACCGGTTCAAATAATAATAATGGCATTCGGTTCTCACATTCCCGTCGTAGCTGCCGCTTGCTAAACGAGCTTTCTCGTCTGGGATTGCCGAAGCAAGCTGCAGCTGCCAGATGGTGCTTACAAGGCGATCAGTTGCTCACAATAATGAAACTTTCTGTTGCTTCTCACGTGTTGGCAACGTGTGTCGCGAATGGTGTCGCTGCTGGGGCAGACAAAGATCGAAGTTTAATGAGCTTGCCGCAGATTTCTCCGTTATCTATTCCCGGGGAGGTATGTAACATCGAACGATGCGGACTGACGATGTCCACGTTCACTGCAATGTCGCAGCGACGAGTGTGAGCATTTGGTACTGGGCTGGTTTTGACGGGGTGAGGTTATTTATGGCTGGGGCAGGGAGAGTCTTTCCGGACGGTAATGGCCACGAACCGTCAATACGACGCTGGCGAAGCCAAGCCTGTAACGTATTGATATTCGTGTATCAATACGTAATTTATCGACTAATGGAACCAGATGATACCGCCAGCTGTGAAGGCCGGTACAGTACAAGGGCAACGGTGAGTTTGGAGCGGTCTGCCTGCCAGTGCCAGACACCGAACAACGTTTTGTGGCTGAAAGCGCTTGTTCCAAATGGAGCCTTTTCGAATATCCTCCCCGGGGGAAGGGAGTGTGAAATCTGGCCTGCTGGGCAGAGCCACCACGATGAGAAGCAACACAGAGCATTTGGGCTGCTTTGCTGATAAGAAATTTATGCGTACTCAGCATCCCAGAGCAAGCTGTCAAGCGCTGCGTTCCCTTGATCCACGGAGGAGCTCGGAGACATTGCAAGCTGGCGACAGACCAAGCGAACCTAATCAGCCAGCCCGGAAGTGGCTTATCGCAGGAAGAGCCGGTGCAACAGAGAAAACGCCTCTGACTGGATCATGAGCGGAAGGTTGTGGTTTGCCCAAATTGCCCAGCATAGGCTTCGGCTGGTGCGTCGACGCCGATACCACTTGGCACCCTGTTTCTGGAGTGTTTTCACGCAGGAGCTCTGCCATTCTGTTACTCCACTGGATGAGCACTGGCCACCACTGATTGGGCTGAGCGGTCATAAAACATCGACGGCGCCGCCAGCAATACCCACAGATACTTTGGTACGGTACACAGATACCCGACCCGCAGCCCCCGGCCGGGAAGCCCTGCTCGAAGGTGGAGCCTGCGCTGGAATTTCGTCGCGAGGCGAGCATCATCTCCCCCGCCCGTCAGCGGTGCCGTCGTGGTGGACACAGCCGTACTGCATGCATACCGCTAAACCGGGCGGCTGTATTCGAATAATACCGCTATCTCGCTATCCGCCTGGGCGCTCTCCTCTTTTCTCCTCTTTCTCGTTTTCCTCTTCTTCTCGCCCTTTTCCTGTTCTTCCGTTGCTTCTTCTCTTCTGTTGCCATTCTTCAACCTCACCTCCCCTCGCCCATCTGTCCTCCGCCGACACCGCCGACATCCAAGCCGTCTTGGGTGCTGGAATTGCGCTCTTTCTCCCGTTGCCTCCGTTGGGACTGTATCGGGCCTCTCGCTTCCGTCCATTCAAACCCAGTACCAAGTCACTGAGTTCCAAAGTCGCCGAAGCGTCAAATCGTTGACTCGAATCAACCCGAATAGATATCCGGTATCCAAGGTCCTAGTTCCACACGACACGACAGATAATCCGTCTGACCTATTGATCAATCCCATCGAGCGTGCGTCTACATACCGTCCGACCAACAACTCCACGCCACGCATGAGCATTCCCCGCCAACTCTCTACGTTCAACTCCGACATAAAACACGAGCCGTTCCCAATCAATTATCCCGATTTGATTTGAATATCGACTAGTCTCTGCTTGGCCTGTTTTTTGGGTTGAGTGGAAAGCAGTGGTACCAGAAATCCCGACATCCTGGTTTCGTCAAGCCTTGGAAAGCTGTTTATTTAATTGTGCGCGCGTACTCGTCGACGTTTGAAACTTGCCTGAATGCCCATCTAAATCGCTCCCGTTGCCGACACAATGACTGAGCCAACGACTCCCGCGAAGAACGGCGGGGAGAAGGACGACGGACTTGGAAAGTATATGAAGCGAGTCAAGACCGTGCTGAAGGGTCGCAATAGAGCATCTGTCTCTAGCATGTCCGACATTATCGGTGAATCCAGCAAGTCTGGAGGCAAAGCTGCTGTTACTGCGTAAGCCACCTTTTTTTTATATGTCCAACTTTCCGATGAAGATGCGGTTGTTTTCTGCCAGTCATCGGTACTAGCACTGACTCGTGTTTTATTCATAAAATTTAGTAGCAAGCCAGCCGCAACTACCGCGAAGAAACCCACCGCCACGGAGCCCGTCCAAGTTCACCAATGGAGCACCCTGCAGCAAGAGAAAGCGCGTGCTTTGTTCGCCAAGTACGGATTGACGTTGGAGCCGAGCGAATGGATGTCGAAACCTGCGGACAGGAGCGTGCAGCGAGTTGAGAAGCCGGTCCGCATGAGGGTTCGCCGCAACTGCCATCGCTGCCTCACCACGTTCGGTGCGGACAAGGTGTGCGCGGGCTGCCAGCACCTGCGATGCAAGAAATGCTTCCGCTACCCGCCTGCGAAGCCCAAGGACGAATGCCTTGGGAAAGAGAAGGCCAAGGCACTGGATGCCCCCAAGAAACCTGTTCTTACGATTCCCTCGCGCACGGGAGGTCAAGATCTCGTCCGCAAGCCGATCAGACAACGAGTGCGCCGCACCTGTCATCGCTGCCAGACGCTGTTCATTGGAGACGCCACCGTGTGCACAGAGTGCGAGCACACCCGCTGCAAGAAGTGTCCTCGAGATCCGTACGTTATCTATCCATTCCACCGACTTGTTTGTTGCGAATACTAACTGGCGTGCTGTAGACCGAAACTGAACAAGTATCCCGACGGTTACCCCGGAGACGCCGAGCCGCCGTTTGAGCCGCAAGAGCGCGTCTGGCGGAAACCGAGACGCCGGGTGCGATGGACATGTCACAACTGCTCGAAACTATTCCAGGCGGGAGACAGGTCTTGTCCCAGCTGCCAGCATGAGCGGTGCACGGATTGTATCAGAGACCCGTAAGTTTGCCAATCTTTCTCTCTATATGTCTCTCTCTCTAACGGAGCGTCTGTCCCATCCAGACCCAAGAAAATCAAACCCGAACCAGATCCAGAACTGTTGCGGCGAGTGGAAGAGCGGCTTGCGAAAGTAACGATTTCCCCGCCGACCTAGCTAGCTATAGTATATATAGATAGCTCTGGCTGGGCATTTTGATCGTGTTTTCTTTTCTTTTTCTGATCACCATCCCATGCTGTTGCCAACTTTCTCCTATTTTCTTTCTTTCGCGTTGAGTACTTCCCACCAGCGATATTGACTCGCCTTCTTCTCTTCTCCACCAGCCATGTTGTTGCTTTTCATTTCTCTCATCTCGGCCCCGCGATCATTATCTACCATCTATATCTGCCATCTTGCCTGTCCAGCTTTTCCTCCCGCATTTTTAGTCCACACATCCCCCCTTCATCCTCTGCCCCCCAATGACCCCTTGATGACCCTAACGGTACTTGAGCGAACAATCGAAATTCAGTTTGCCCCGTAATAAAGCAATCAGCCGAATCAGCAGCGCCTTGTCCCTCAATTCATTCATTTATTCATTCATATATCTCTTTTCCCCGAAAGCGTTCTGCAGCTCCCCACTACGGCCAGTCCTACTACCCCCTTGCCTTTTTACCTTCTTCTATACCCAACCATACTAGATAGCCAGATACCTCTATATGTCATCACACCCACAGTTAACCTTGGGAGAATCCATCTAATTTGGTGATTTCTTTGTCTATATACTTAATATACACCTCCCCCGGGGCTAATATTTATTTCCCAGCGTCACACGTTTCCATACGCTCTGCAGCCGTAACGAGTCTTGCATATGCATGGATCCTCAATGTGTGTTGGAACAGCTCTCATTATCTTCTCTTTTACAAATTCACACTTAGTCTTCCTATATCCTCCTCCCCTGAAACCTATCTATCATCCACTCAAATTTGAGGGTATTTTTAGTTTCGTTTTTATCACATGTTGACTCGCCTTGGAAATACCCAGCACCCAATTCAGCAAATGAATGACTCAGGTTGTTATCTTGTCTTACTGATACTATCTCAACATCTGTCTCTTGATGAAGAGCTCAGTCAGTTGGGAGACGAATCAGGCCGCTCAGCTCTCACCAGTAGCTCCTTCGGTAAGCTCTCTAGCTCATGATAGAGGGAAAAAAAGAAAAGAAACCAAACGGAGTCATCGGGGAATTATCAACTAGGGCATGGGGAAACTTGAAAGCAAAAAAGAAAAAGCAAGCAATGAAAAGCTGGAGTTACATACCAGCGATCTCTCGACAGCCGACAGCTCCACAAATGTAAGTAAGCTGTAGAAATTTAGCCATGACAGAAGGCGTTGTATTGCGTGTCGAGCTCGGGCTCTTTTTAGTTACGTATATATATCTTTTTCTTGATTGGTTGAATGTCATTATTTTCTTTTGTCTCTTTGATTTTCTTTTGGTTTTTTTGGTTAGCGGCGAAGCAGAGAATAATAGCTAACTAATAATAAAGCCAATTGAATGGATACGTTAAATGCTAGCTGTGAACTCGCAGTGGTCTAACATCTATTCTTGAGTTCTCGGGGTCGGGTGGATACAGGCACCATGTACGGAATATCCGGGTGAGACTGGTCGACATTGCAATGAATTATGAGAAACTGATTGGAGATAGCTGTACAGGACGGAGTGTCTTGTGTGACCAACTACCGAGCGATGACTTGAATTTATCGAGATCATGCTACCTCCTCGGATTTTAGAACAAAGCAAGGAAATGCTGTACTGCACAACTGGCTTATGCCACTTACGCGCAGTGAGTTGCCTCAGGAGATTATTGTTAACCATTCCTCATGGAAAATTGCATGGCAATATATCAGAGCATATCATCAATACAAAGTTAATTGAATCATTCAAAAATGAAGCTGCCTCATCTTCATCTTCATCATACATTCATTCGGAGCAGCAAATTACATACCAAACCCCGTATTTAGCGGCCATGTCTTGCTTGCTCGAAAGCAACACCCTCGCCTCTCACTAGCTTGCAATAAGCACAAATAATGAATAAAAGCCCCGTTGTGACACCTACTTATGCACCAACCCGATTCCCCGCGACCGGGGTATGTGTGTGTGTGGGTGTGTTCTGGATGCCTGGTACAGGACAGGATCAGAGGCGACCACGCATCCTGGTTGGCGGTCTCTTGTCTGATTCGGCGTCTGTCTGCATTGGGATTAATGCTGGAAATCCCGTCAGCGCTTTGGAATAGGCGAGGGCAAGGAGTCGAGGACCCGTTAACCAGGGGAGAGGGTTAACGGTTTGACAGGGTTCAAGAATCAACGGCGGGTGAGATCTTCACGCTTCTTCATCAGAACGTTCAGACGTGGCCCAGCCATCAGCTCTGACAAGCGGAGGCTCCAACGGGGACTTATTTTTTTCCTCTTCGTTTTCCTTTTTTGTTCTTTTGGGACCGTGTGAATGGCTGGCAACCGCGTGGTTTGAAACGGGTGGCTTTTTCCCTTTTCTTTTTCTTTTTCTCCCTTTTCGTCTTCTGGAAGCGTCGGGAAGCGGTGGGCATGGCATGCTTTTTGATACCTCGACTCCGGTCTTCTTCGTCGTTCATAACAATTTCTGAGGGTTCGCGCCCTCGAATAAATATACGCTGTATACTGTTATGAATGTATGATTTGCATTATTCTTAGTCGAAACCCGAACATCACATCTTGTATGCGTGCCCAACTTTCGAGTCCTCAGCATGTGCGCGCTGATGATTGGAGTCTGTTTCATCTCATTCAGCATTCAATGCACCATGTGCCATGCGCATGTCTCAAGTTGAAAATGCATACCTGGGTAGTTGAAGGTATCCACAGCTATTCGCGAAATAGACTTGGGAAACACTTTCTCCCAAAAGACAAAAGAGAAGCTCTCATTCCAGTCCATGTGAAACCACTGAACCTGGGGCTTTTTCACCAGCTGGAGATGCAAGGCTGCTGATCGTCAGAATGAACACATACCTAGAGTGCAACGCAAACCCTGAATTTAATGTACGTACTGTATTGTATGTACATCCATCCTCTCGGAGGAAACGTCGGATATTATCACCACCCGCTCCCCTCCAGCGATTTCAAGACGCCCATCATGTTCCCTGCCTCTTTTTCTGCGTTACCAGAGTCCAGGAATAGCACAAACAAGCCTCGAGTCAGCAGCGGGAGCAAAGGGAGGGCTGAACGCGCCAGCACGACATAACAAATATTAATGATGAGCAAACCCTGGCCATAAGGCTGATGTTTGAGTCGAGGATCTCTGGACTTCTGAAACACCAGCAGTGCTCATTCCCCCCCGGCCCTGTCCCGTCTTCAAGGGAGGGGATATTAAACGGGGACAGCGCAATTCCGTCCCAGTGGATCCTGGCGGGAGTTGTCTAGATATATACTTATTACAGCGTAACTTACTTACTTCCTGCTGATGAATGAAGTTGGAATGTCGATATCATGCAAACATGGCAAACCAACCAGTTCCATGCGGTGGTTCCCAAGCTACACCTTATCATCTCCAGGGATGGCGGGAAACTTTCTACTAAACTTTTGAAGTTGAGTAGCTGACACAATGGCTATTGACTTCCGGGTCTTTATTGACCCCATTTTCGGGCCAGCGGTATCTATACTTTGTAAAGATACAAAACCTTCCCAACGCGCAAAATGTTGAATCTGGCAGCTTTATCACACAAAAGTCGAAGTAGTCTCACCATTCCCCACAACAAAAAAAGACCGCTGCCAAGAAATAATATCGCTGGCGCCTTTGATTTCTGATCTTCTATTTATTTAATTTTTTATTTATTTAAGAAAATACGAAACCATTCGCCCAAGGCCCAGTAGCAGCGTTACGTGGGCAGCATTATTATTTCATTTCTTTTCCCCGTGAACTGTCGCTTATCAATGGCTGCGATTGGCCCGCCTAGCCCTTGCAACCTTGCCGAAGCCTTGCTAGGTATTATTTTTCTGTTTGTGCGCGCCTGTTCATTTTTATCATTATTTCCCCCTTGTGTGTTTCGTATCGTGTCGCCTTTGGCCCTAGTATTTTAATTCCGCACGGTTCGAGTATTTGTTCTATTCTTACTTGTTAGTGAGAATTATTCCACGGTGGGTTGGTGTCGCTGAACGGAATTCCCCCTTCCCGCCAAACCGGCTGCTCTGGAAGATAGCGCACGGGTACGCCGTAAGCCGTGCGATGGTCTGGTGTCCGCGGCGGTCCGCGTGGGGTTGGGTCGGGGAGGACAGTTGACGGCCTAGGGGCCTTGGGCCAAGGGGGGGGGAGGACCGAGGCAAATGCCGTTTAATAAGGGGGCGGGGGCTACGGGGTTTGGAGGTTTGTGAGGTGTATGGTTGAGTGGAAATACTGTGTAGGATATTTGAGAAGCTCCCGAGGTCGAATTAGAACGTGCTTTCAATTGGGTTGTGCGGATGAGATGTCAGTGCGGCTTTTGATGAAAGTACAGTAACTACAGTATGTCTTTTGATAGACATGAATCCAAATTGCATATCATGTTGGTTTTGGCCCAGACAGCTTTATGCCAATATTGAAAAACTACCGAATGATTTCCCAATGAATGAGTTAAGGGTTGACTCAATCAAAAAGCACATATTTTTTGTTTTTGGAGAATAGATAGAATATCGCACGGGGTTCCTCGTTCTACTTGCTATTCAGTATATCATCCAGAGGGGAACGCAGTTACTCTGCGCGATCTCAGCTGCCTTGCCGCACAATGGCCAGTTAGAAGTTTGGAGGTCTACACATGTTGGACTGAGGACTGAGGGCAAGATTTTGGCATGGTCCAATATGCAATCTGTATGCAGAAGTATTTTAATCAATAGCCCGAAGTCTCGGGTATCTTAGCGGTGAAGAGGCCAAAATCCGAAGAAAACGTCCACCTGCATATGCATGTATGTACTTCAATAATGTGTGGCGCCGTGTCGCATGTTCGCATTCCAGCACACGAGCGCAAGTCTTCGGAATTTTGCCGGAATGGGAACAGATGGCTCTGCATTTCAATCGGGAGCGGAGATCGCGATTATGACCTGTGGTAATGGCGTGAAATAAAATCGCCCTTTCCAGCCGAGTTGCCATAGAGCAAATCTTACCGTTCATGGGCCTCTTTTATCGAGCGGAACGCACGTGTATTCTCGAACAGTGGTAGATGGAAACACGCCTCCACCCCTTGGAATCCTCTGCGTCAAGAACAGGGCCTGACTAACATCGGTAAGAAATCTCGCGACAATTGCCCGGGCCCTGGGAGCCGCGATGTTACAAGCCAGGATGAGGAAAGGCGGATTTTTTTCTCTTTCGCCTTCTTGATACGACCTGCTTACGTGCATAGACGCTTCTCCGACAAATAACTGGCAAGGATATTGGAAAGACTTGCCACGCAGGTCGGGATTAAGAATAATCGACCGCGTCTTTTTCCCTTGCCGCCTGAGAATCAGGAGAGGATCCCGGGCGGGGCGGGGTAGTTTTAGGGTGGCAATCGCGCCCCTCACTTCCTTGCGTCGGGAAAAAAAGTGAAGACAACGGGGGTTCATTTCTTGCATAAATCTTCCCCAGTTTTCGAAATACAAAAGGATATGAGAGACGAAACTGTCCCTCCCGCGCATGGATCGGAAACCAATGAAAAGAGGGGAAAGACCCCCAGAATTTTGGTCACTCGCCAACACCGCAGGACAGCGCATTGGAAAAACCTAGTCAGTCAGAAGTAAGTATCCGTTCCCTCACGAGCAATCGATAACTTAAAACTTCCTTTTTCCCCGTCATTGAGAACTCGTTTGCCAGTACGATCATCTCCTCTTCACCAGCAAACCCACAAGGAAAAGCGAGGAATCAGATACCCTAAGAAGAGAAGGCATGATTGGGCGCCTCCTAGCTCGCCCCCATCTCTGCCGTTGAACAACGCATTGGGTGCTGCACCTGCGCAGAAGCCTGCAGCAGCTCTGATCTCCTCAGTGGATGCAATAGTCCCAGCAGTAGGGAAACTAATAGGATCAATCCGCGGACTGCAGACTGCAGTTCCCCCTCTCCGGAGTGGAGCGGGACAGGGCGAGCAGAATTCAACAGAAGCACGCTGCTTATGCGCCGTGCGTCAGCCGGTTTTTTCTCTCGAGTCTCAGACATGCATGTATATGCAAGTTTGCTGTTCAAACTCGGCAAGCTGCAGAAGGCCACTCCCGTGCAACGTCGTGGTTGGCGGGGTATTGGGAGTTCTGACGGCGGGATTAGAAGAGAAGAGCTTGTGGCTTTATTGAGGAAAAAGGCTTATGTATGCTCTTGTGCTTGATCGCAGCGGAGAGGCACTTGATTCGGTTAGGGCATGAGAGGGGGCTGCATCGCCCGCTTGGCCAGACTAGGGCACGAGTCAGAATGATTCGAAGCGCAGCATCAAGCAGGAAGAGCAGAAGAGATAGGGTGCCTGTACTGTACATACCTACACTTCAAGCACTGAGAGGAGAATGTTGAAGTGCCCGAAAACATGGAAACATGTATATAGACGGTGATCCCTTTGGGACGTCCTCAATGGCCTTCCTATTCCAGACTAGACAGGTGTACACCTGGGCAGTAGAGACGTACATCGGTACATGTACTGTATTTTTCGATCTTTCAGCATGTGCGCTGGTCACACCAGTTCGTCCTGATTGCTGGGAGTGCAGCGTACCCACGTATACATACATACATATGTACAGTGTACCGGGACCTCAGCGACGGCGCATCCGGGGGAACGAAGCCGGGTCACGCTTGTACCACGCCTGTAGCGACTTGTATGTATCGATGCTCCACTCTGGGCCTGGGAGATCTGGTCCACGGGTGCTGGGGGTCTGTGCTGACTGCGCGGGCCGCTGGGTTGTGCTACAACCCAAGAAGGACAGAGTACTCCGCGGTTTGCGCTGTATTGGGTCGAAACGGCAGAACCCGTGTATCGTATGGTTATTACATGTACTGCGTTCTGTTTCGATCTGGTATGGTATGGTACTGAGATTGATGGCTGACGGAGTTTCTTATGTAGTGGAGCAGGAAATGCTGCCATCAGCCATCCATCATCATTGCCTATATGGGGACAAGAAAAATACAAAACCATCCGTCCATATTCATCTCGTGGCTGCTTGCATCGTTGTTGCCCGCCTCTGTACATACAGGTACTACACATGCAAATAGGCCCAATGCCGGGCTACCTAACACTACTCGCTGGCCAGGTTTCACTGCTTCATGACAACAGCACCTTTGAGAATTGTTGAATTTGATATGATCAGGCTGGGCTGATGAAGATGGACGGCATGGAGATACAAACCGTTCTACTTCCCTTGCAATTCCCTAATCCAGGGAAACTTGAGGCAAGGCCCAATCGCTCTCCGTGCTCTGGCCCGAGGTATCGCAGAACTGGAAACCTATCAAAGAACTGAAAACCTGATCGTGCTCTGCTGTGCTAGTGATATTCCCCGATGCTTTGTTTACCAGGGCATGAAAAGAGGATATAAAGATATGACATCGCACACTGTACACCAGATGCTTCAAGCTCTCTGCGGTGGTGGTTTGTGATCCAGAACCAGTCATACCATGGTAGACGGATGTATGACACTCGGGATCTACCGCAGATCGGGATCAGGAGTTTCCGGCGTGCAAATACGGCACCTTATGTTCCTGATCGGGAATATGTTGACGTCTACGGGACTTGCTCGCTTGCTGGTTTGGATAACGAGGATCACATCAGCTCTATGATAACCACACGCCTATCCAGGTAGCTTATAGCCCTGGGTTTTTGATTTGTAGGGAAACCTACAGGAGGAGATATGCCCACCAGGACTGGATTTGAGGGAATTGAACCCTCGACTGCTCCCCCATTATCTATTTATCTGAGTTATCCTCAGATCTCAATATACACCCCCACCCATCTCAATTCTTAGGAGAGGGATGTGATGATGATCTTGTTCTGTCTTCAATCTCACTACACTAAGAATCTCTTCTCATCCCTCCCTCTCTAGAGGGTTCTCTTCCTCTAGCAGGCATCGCGGTCTGGTGGAGGAGCCGGACCTTCTCAGGCCACTCCCCCTCAGTCAATAAGAACTCCCGCGCCAAAAAAAAAAAGAAATGATGTTTTGCACCAGCCGTGAAGAAGGCAAGAATACTGACCATTGGACCACTGGAGCGATAGCCACACGCCTATCATATTTTACCTAGTTTCAATGATGACTCTCTCACATCTCATCTCCGTTGGGAAGAGGGCTAGCTATACGAAATGGCAGGCGTTCTCTATGCAAATAGGATGCCCGATGCCTATTCCTCGCAAATGTCACTGGCAATCAAGAGAACCCTGTAGGGTTTGTGGGCATTTACTCCTTCGTCGCAAGATGTAATTACCCTGTTTCTGCTTTGGAACACATAATCCATGTCTTCTGCTTTCTCTCTATTCGCGGCATTATTACCAGTATTGGTTGATCAACTTTGGAAGTATTGCGCCACATCAAAGTTGATAGCCGAGCTTCCTTTTACAACTTGTGTTGTCCGGTTGGAACCCAGTTTTTTCGCCGTCACCAGCAAACCCATGTGTTAGCGGCTGAGAAGTCTGCGGGCTTCTTCACTCACCAAGTTAGAAAATAAGAGTTCTCCTCTTACTCTGCACCGTCTGGTAACGGAGAAGAAAGAATGATAACGCTGGCAACGAACTTCGCAGTTGCGAATATCCGTGATGCTTCAATATGGGGCTTGCCCAGCGCCGGATTGGATCAGTTGAGGAGTATACTGATTTAAGGTTATGGAAATCTAATAAGAAAAATGCACAAATCATGAATAATACTCAAACGATTAGTGGAAGGAAAGCCTTTGGAATTCCCATAATATTGTGTGAGGGTCATTTTTTTCCTTTAAAAAATGAGGAGGAAAAAAAAAACAAAAAAAGAATGATGTTGACAAGAGCGAGACTCGAACTCACGCGGGTTTCCCCATACCGGATCAGGAAATCCTTATTTAGGAATTTCCAAGTGTTCACGTGACTTGAACGGTACGCCTTAACCACTCGGCCATCTTGTCATGTTTAACATTATTTTTTTCGGCCACTAAGATCTCAAATTATCCAGCGGGATCCAGTGGTAATATTTCTTCGGATTTTAGACCCGACGATGCAAATATCAACATCGCAGTTTTCGAGATCTCAGCGGGCAATGCGACCATGAACGCCTACAGAGCTACGCTCCTCACCAGCGCTTCTCAAATGCCGATCCTACCGGCTAATCATGCCGGATTGCTTGAACCTGTTCTTGATCTGAGCTAAGGAGTGCCGGCTGGTACTCTTCCCCAGGCCAGAGAGCCATTGCCAGCCGGGATTTCGAATTAGAGCGGCAGAATGTTGAACCGTTATTGAAACCTTCAAGCTCCAGATTGTCTCTCGGCTGAATGGAGGGATAAGCTAGCCGAAGCTACTGGCTCGCTGCAAGCAACTTCTCCGCGATGATGTGCTGAGGATCATTATAAGATAAGATCTTGATGCAGATTTCAGAGGAACGATACGGTTGATTACTAAAACCATTTCGCATGTGTCCATTTTACTACACATATATTTATATATATACTTTCCCCCTTAAAAGGTGAACAAACGTTCCGCTGATGACGAGGCAGACTGATTGCAATCTGGTCAATAAATTGAACCACCCCCAGCTTCCAGTTAACAACGCGTTCCCATCCCAGGTCCGGGGTACATGAGCCTCAGGGATGTCAAAGCCTCATGTCGACCCCAGAAACCCCAACTTGACGCACCTCCGTGGTCAGTTACAGTTACATCAGCTGCCGCCCAGATATCCGGAGCATATGGCATGAAACCCAACAAGCATCAAGTAGCACTCTCCGGCATTTCAAATGGCCATACCAAATACTTCTTCACGTTGTTGACAAAGATCTGGGGATGATTCGGCCACTATTTTCTTGCCCCACCCTTTAGCAGCGCATCCCGCAGGGAACAATCGACAATCTGCTTTTAAGCACTGAAGAACTCCAATGTCGTGCGTCCACCTGACCTGCCCAGATGAATCCTGCAAATGAAATTGCATTTTGTTATCTCAAGGCGCTATCCGTTAGGTACATGCGTTGTGATATCAGCTACATCATCAATGAAGCCCTTCCCTGGCTTTCGGTCCCGAAACTATCGACGTTCGTCATTCGTTGCGTTGATCATCATTTGTGGAATCCAGGTCGCGAGACCCCTGAATGGGCGAGTTTGATGAAGCCGCCCAGCCCGGCAAGCAGCCGCAAGCCTCAGCGTCGCCAAAAGGAGACTTAGTGGTGAGGTAATCTGTAGAGAACGAGAAATGAGAGTTCAGCCACAGTCTAGCAAGGGTGCCGGCTCTGAGTCCCTTGATTGTTGTCCAGAGAAATGGGATACGTGACCAAGGCAGAATTATTATGGCAAACACCTAATTATTCACCTTCGTTGTTTTCTTCTCTGCAATATACTCTCTAAGCTTGGCCGCCGAAATTATCCTGCATCTTGAAGACTTCATATCCTATATATTTTCCCCGCAAAATGTGACGTCCCCCGGGTTCATGCGCCAAGCGAAATCGTCTGGGCCGCTGCAGCCTGAAACCTCCAACGTTGCAACACCATCCTCAAAACACAGTTGATCTCCCAAAACGGAGCAAGGATCAAACCTAATTGGAAATGAGCGCACGAACCACACACTTCTCGTGACGGACATGCTTTATTGACTAGGGGTGATAGTTTTGCTCAAACCAAGCTCCGACAGGGTGGAACGTACACCATTCTTGGCTGTTGCGTATACATACAAATCCACGCGCTTAGGTGCCATCTTTGTTGAGAAATGACAATGCCTGCATATCTCCCGACGCCATGAGTAAAAGATTTCCTGAATTGGGACTAACAAATCCTTCAATTGCTAGGGCTGACGTGCTTCAGGAAACGGTGATGCTGCCATGCTTGGATATGCTTGCGAGGGCGGAGCAATCTCTATAAAACGACGTCCAACTTCCTGCGTCCCCTGAACTTGTTTTTCTTTCTTCCTTTGTTGTGCCTTGTTCAAAGAGAAAACACATATAATCTCGCATCTGCACCTGTTTTTATTGTTTCCGTTCATCGCCCATACTTCGGTTCCATTTATCTTCTACACGTTTTAATATCACGGATTACACTGAGAAGCAAACACCACAAGGGCAAAAAAAAGCACCCATCATGAAATCCATCATCAACACAATTGCATTCGCCGCTGTCGCCTTTGCAGCAACAATCGACGTCGATGTTGGCGATGAAGGTCTTACCTTTAGCCCTGAGACCATCCAGGCTAAAGAGGGAGACGATGTTGTTTTCCACTTCTTCCCCAGAAACCACGACGTTGCGTCAGGGCCATTCGATGCGCCCTGCACCCCGGCAGACAACGGTTTCTATTCCGGCCTCATCAACATCGACGGCAGCCAGCCTGATGCTACCTTCACCGTGAAAATCAACAACACGGATCCCATTTGGCTCTACTGCACGACCCGCGGCCATTGCCAGGGTGGCATGGTTGCTGTCATTAACCCTCCGTGAGTCTACATTGCCCTCCTGTTTTTGCTCCTGTTTCTTCCTTTGCCTTTGGTCGTGTACTAATATGCAAACCAAAATAATTTAGAGCTAGTGGAAACACCCTCCAAGCCTACAAGGACGCAGCCAAGGACGCTCGAAGCGGCCGACCGGAGCAAGTCCGGGGCGGTATCTTCAGCGAGAACGGAGGTTCAAGTCCATCAGGTTCTGCCTCAGAGACACCTTCCAGCAGTCCCACTGCCACTGGGACTGGCACTGGCGCTGGCACTGGCACTGGAACTGGCGCTACGACTAGCCCTACCTCTACTCCTGGCGCTGCATCTTCCCTATTCAGTGAAGGGACCATGTTGTTCAACGTACTCGCAGCGGTCGTCGCGGGTGCGGCTGGATTTGTTGGTCTTCTGTAAATGAAGATCCTCGACGCGGGCGATGGCCAGGGGGCTATTGGGCAGTTGAATCTCTATTATTATATATACATACCATTACCATCTAGCTTTTGCAACTGAGTATTTTCTTTTTATGTTCCCATCCTGGTTTATTGAGGACGGCACGGCTACACCACCTTGATCGCGTGTCAGGTTGGCAATGGAGTGTGGAGAAGAGGTTCGGGGAGAGCGAATGGGGACTCTGCATGCATAATTATTTACCTGTTCAATTTTCTATGACTCTTTGATACTCTGGTCTTGATACTTGTTTATTCATTTTACGTCTCCCTGGTATAGATACTCTTGGCTATTGATGAGTTATACAGGCTGACCAGCTTAATTTCCGCTGATCGTTCTAGGATTCTACGTATGAGCTGTACAGGTCACAAAGAAAAGGAAGAAAATTTTTTTATTATTTTCATCAATGAATGAGATATGTTGATATTACCTGTTTCTATCCCGCGTCGTGGAGGACTTGGGTCTAGCCCCTTTCTGTTGCGTAGCTTACTGCCCCTTGCAACATCAAGTTTCGCGCAGTTTGAACCACGTTCAAACTCAGCGAGATTGAAAAAGAGGGTTTGTAATAGAGGGTTCGTAATGAAACAATCCACCCCTTGGAATATTTTTTTTCTTTGTTGCCGGTTGCTATATTTCTTCAATTATAGTTTTAATATTAATGTTGTTTGCTTCATTGGCATAGGGGTTATCAGTACAGATAGAGAAAGGTATTCTCCTTATTGAAAATCCACTGTTACGCTAGAAAAACATATTAAAAAATCAATGAGGTAACTTAATAGGCTTAGATCGCAATTATTGGTTGTTTTCGAGATTTGGTAAATAATGGCAAGGCAGAACGGCATTTGGGTTAGGAGGGTCGCAGTTATTGCAGAAGTATGTAGATTATCGGCCGTAGCGGTCCTCATCCTTGTCAGTGAGGACACAGTTATTTTATCTAATTAGCTACCGCGAATAATAACCCAATCAGCATAACCTAAAGTAAATTAGGCATAAATCCTCCGGCTCATCATTTCCGTGCCCATATTCTTTTCATAATCAATCTCCTTATGCAACGCTGGTCGATTCCCTAACGCACGGCGAATAATCCAATCCTTGCTCCTAATCTCCTCCTCTTCCACCACCGCCCCCGTCTCATCCCGAAGTGTAAGCGGTGGGATACAATCACTACCTTCCAGCCGCTTGAGAATGACGTCATCCTCCGGTCGCGCAAAATACACAAGGCTATATCTGGTAGTCTCGGCCTGCGGGCCGGGGGGAGATTCCACTCTGTGTATATTAGAGCGTAATAGGCCATTCGTGAACTTCACCATGGCATCGCCTAAGTTTATGATCGCATGACCAGGTAAGGGTCGCACGTAACACCACTCTGCGTCCTTGCCTGGTGGTAGAATTTGTAGGCCACCCACGCGGTTGAATAGGACGGTGACGCTACCGAAGTCTGTATGCTGGCCAAGCGCCGTGCGTCTGTCGTCTGGCGGCTGCGGCGGCGCTTTGATCATTCGTACCTGATCGCCGCTGACAGCATCGAGGCGGTGCATGTTTGCTAGGGTAGATGGGGGCAGGTGGAGACACCCGTTCAACAGGTTGAGGACCAAGGCTACGATGCTGTGCGCATTGGTCATGAATGATTTGAAAACCGGTCGTGATTTATCGAGGATCTCCGGCGCTGGTAGGGGTTCTGAGATTCCGAAGATATCGTCCTTGGAAACCTGATTGTGTTTTTGGTTAGCCCTTCTTCGATGGACTGCGCATAAATAACTCTGGAGCCAACATTGCGATATATCTGAATTTTATATGCGGAATATTCAGGGGCCTTAATCGCTGCAGCGCCTGCGTGACTGTGAGTGGTAACGGGGCAATGATACATTATAAAATTCATTCCTATCAAGATTCCCTTGCCTGTCAACGATCGCTGCGCCAGTTTCCTTGTATCCAAAGTATGAATTCTGTTTGCTGAAATCATAGCGCCGCTTCTCGTCGATATCTAGTTCGAATAATTGCTCCCCGATCCCAAAGAGTTGATCAGCATCTGCTAGGATCGCAGTGCCGCGCAGGTCCAAATAGAAAAACCCCAAATCCTTGCATGCACTGTAGAGGCGTTGCACTTCGGCCTCATCTTGGCTTAGGAGCTTATCCAACGAGAGACGCAGAAGCGGGGCGCAAGGCACATCGTCTGCGAACGGAGGGATTCCGGCGAAGTTCTTCTCATAAGACATGCTGTTTTTAGTTCAGGGAAGTTGTCAACACCAGATTTTTGTCCTGAGAAGATGGGTATTTAGTTTCGGAGAAATAGGGACAATGTAAATAGCATTGATATCTGGCATATTTGTTCTGGCCCCATTAGATAGCCGTGGGCGTGGGGCTCGGTCATTCTCCCCGCTGCACTGATTGTCCTAGAAGGAAGCGGAGCCAGTCCGTGAGGGTGGGGAAGAGCAGATATGCCGAGGCCCTATTTCTCATAACAAGTTTCGCCAGAGGATATCCCATGGATGTAGATCAGGTATGTGGGGAGTGTGAATAGTTTCCAATGCGTGAGTTTTCGAAGATGCCTTTCAATCATTCATGGCTGGAACATGGCGCACACGCCAGTAATGAACGGTTGATATGCCAACAATATACCTCTCCAGCCAGATATGCCGGATATAAGGTTGAATTTACTGAGGATAGCCATGCTCATCCTGGGAATGCGCATTGGTAGCATCATCCATGAGATTGAATGAGATGCGGGGGAAAAGGGATTGTGGAGATCGCTGGAGCCCTGCTTAGTCACCACACTTGTTCCGCTATCAAAAGCTGCAGAGAATATCTGAGAGATTCCGCAAAACACCGCCAGGACATGACCTGAATGCTGCTGAACAGCCCATTGACGACCATGGCGCCCTCAGATGCTGCCCCCAATGCGCGCACCCATATTGCGCAGCAGCTGATATCCCGCGCACATTCACCCGATACAGCTTCGACCATTTTCACGGAGAGAGTAAAACAGAAACCTCTCTTCCTCCGCCCGACATCCCCCACACCTGCCGATAACCGCTCTCGCCGACGACTCCACCGGTTGCGAAAGAAGGAATATTTCCTGCGTAAACAAAAGCCTAGACCCCTTTCTGCCCGGGAGAAAAGACTTACCGGCATCTATGACCTGCCAAAGGAGGAGATCAAATATGACATCTTCAAACGCCTCCACCAGATGTGGATTGAATACATGCACGACGTGCTAGATTTGAAACGGGACAACCCCCAAACCTATATTAATCCATTAGTACATGGGAGTTTACTGGCCAGCGCGGATTTCCATGGAGCGGAGCTTGAGGTCGTACGTAGCAGATGTGTCAGTCGGGTTGGTGTGAAGGGCATAGTTGTGCGGGATTCCAAGTTTACATTCGTCATAGTAACAGAGAAAGATGAAGTTAAGAGTAAGTTACGGCATCTGTGCATAATTTCCATTGCTATATTTTACCATGGTGCTTTTGGCTAACATACTCCCCCAGCAATTCCAAAAGAGCATACGATATTTCGTTTCAAAGTGCCCCTTCCCACCAGCGGCGGCGAAGATATGGACACAGACAAGAGTGATCTTGTTTTTGAGCTACATGGCAGCCAGTTCGAGAATAGGCCCGTTGATAGAGCCAAAAAGAAGTTCAAGTGGAGGAATCTGGACTACCTTTGAGTCCCCCCAATTTCATAATTTGCCAGCCAGCCAGCTCGAATGGTGCCGCGACTTCGAGCAGAAATAAACATCTCCGTGGACCCTCATTCAGTAATTCATTAGAACATCATCCATGGGCCTCTTCACATATCTGGACAAAGATTGACAGGAGGCAATCGCCCTCCTCACGCACGGGATGAATTTGTTCACTGGGACCTTATTTTTGGCATGTTGATTTCAACCAACAGCAGAAAATCTACAACCCTACACTGGGTGTTTGAAGGGAACGAACAAGCTAAATTTACCTGGAAGAAGAAGATAATTCTGCATCACCCTAATCATGCCTCCAGCTAGCTGGACATGAAAGGAGTGTCAGTGCTCGTCTCACGCGACATGTAGGTTACCATGAGTTTCCTGTGTGGGATTGAGAGGGCGGAGATTCCGTCAAGGGATACATCCTCAACCGTCTTGGATATCTTGTCCGTTTCAATTGGGGACATGGTTTTTTGAACCTAGGGAGTCCTCTAAACGCACAGAAGGGAGATAGGATTGTTGGCTGTATGCTGCTCCTAGAGCTTGGCTGACTTACCAGAACTTTTGACAGGGAATGAATGGGTGTCGAATAATTTGTTCAGGTGGGGAACATTGCGAAGTTATATTCCCCTTGACGTTTGTCGTAAATTATTATCTGTCTTACATGTCACCAAGGGTGCATGGCCGTTGTTTACTTTGTCCACCTTGTCTCCCTCCCGTCTAGCCAACGACCACGGTGAGATTGAGTATGAAGTTAAATTCAATATCTCTATCTCTCATGGCACGTACTTTTCCGCCACTTAACATTCTATTGTTCCCCGCCTGCTTCATTGCAACTGCAGCTCATCAAATTGATTGGTTTCACAATATCTACCTTCATACATGACTAGATCAGTAGGAAGCGTATTGAACGGTACCAGGAAGTGTGGAATCTTTATCAATTTGTGCATCTTACGTTGATTCTCAATATCCTTGCATGTGCTGAAAGTTCAGCCATGAGGAGAAGCAAAATTTTAAACCGTTTTAAGTAGTGAAATTTTATATATTTCTCATCCTATGATTACTCAAGGTGATATGTGACATTAGTGGCGTTCATTTTGAACCGGGTCCATTAAGCTATTAAAAAAAGTAGCATAATACCATCATCATAATGCAGAGGACATTAATGTAGTGAAAGCTTCGCTCTCAACGCTATTATATCCTCTTGCGTCTAGTCGCATCCATTGTCCATTATTTCGTGGTAGGAGGCAGTCTGTCCGCGGCCCCGGCTAGAGGGTATTCCAATTGGGTGTGCCGCAAGGAAGGTCCACTGAGATAGCCAACCACACCTACGGCATGGATTTATTGTCGACCTTCTTACTTCGAGGCATCGTGCGCTGTATCTTGTTGGCACAGTGGCTTGAGCTGTAGAGTGGTTCCTCACACATCCTTGGTTCTTGGGAGGCAGATAGTTAGGTGCCCCGCCCTCCGGCGGGATCAGCCGCGGCTGATGCTCCTCCTCCTCCCCCTCCTCCTGCCCCTCCAATCCTGGGCGGTACTCTGATTCCAGCGGCGGCGCCACTCGTCCCCCGCCTCACATTGCTGTCCACAACATCTACTCGCGTCCGCGCCAGGCCAATTGCAGGCGGGCGATGTATTCCGTTTGAAGGCCCACAGAGCACGTCGTTTCCAGGAAAGAGCCGATGCCTTTCCAGGAATGCATATACCACGGCTATCCTATCGGTAAGTCCTCACCGGCCGATAGCGATGTGGAAACCGAAGATGTTCAGTGGGGTATTGTATGAAAATATTCACACAAAAATTGTAAGCATTTAACAATTGCCGCAGTCACATTCCAGCCCACTCGAAGCTAAAAGTCCTCACAGCATCAGGAGAAGTCTCGATATGAGTGTCATCGGGTGACTCTGCACCCCCGATTAGAAACCCTTTCTTGACGCCAGTTCCCAATCTACCACCGGCAACCAGGTTCATGATGTCAAATTCTTCATCCCACTCCGCAGAGATGGCTAGGAAGTGGGAGTGGAAACGTAGAGGGTCTCCCGGATATGCAAGGTACTGGCATCCAAATCGGAGGCCGGGAGATAGGAAGAACCCTTTCGAGTGCAAGTGGGCAAAAAGAGGGTACGACGGTGGTACGTCTGGAAGAGTGGGAGGCTGAGGGGGTGGAACTTTTGGAAATAAACCATCTGATGTGGCGGGGGTGATTCCAAAGGCAGCTTCCACAGCAACGGACTTTCTTGAAGGTGTAAGGGTTGAGGAAGGAGTTTGAGAAGAGCTTTCAAAGAGTTGTTCCTCAGGTTCTACTTCATTGGAACTTTGAGGAAGCGCAGAACCCTGGTTCTGCAATGGCTCTGTCGGCTTAGCTGCGTTTTTCCTTTCTAACTTCTTGAGCGCTTCCTCTCTCTGTTGTTCCTTACGGCTAGCCTGGGCTAGTGCTGCTTGACGACCTTCTTGCTCAAGGCTCTGAAGGTAACGATGTCGATCCTGGTTAGCTAAGTTTTGCATGCCATCCTCATGAATTTTGACATCATCGGCGATATAAGCCACGCCCTTCTCAACCAGAATTCTTGCCTCCTCTGGCATAAGCTCCAGGGGAAGTCCAAGGAAGACATTCTGCTGGGGTATTTGCGGTAGAGTTCCTATCAGCGCACCACATATATGGTGCTCCCGGCGTAGATATGTCGCTATATCGACTGAGAAAAGGAAATAATGTCCGGATACCAGACTTATAGGAACTGGTAGGTCTGGAATGCTTCCCATGGCGACGAATGGGTCATTGACCCGGAGTGTCAAACAATGGCTCTACCCTGTATCGAGTCAACTAGTGGGAAGATGTTAGCATTTCCAGTCTATTCCATGAGTATCATTGATATATAGCAGAGTGTGTGTAATGAATCATAAGAAAATTTACGTTTCTCGTCACACGAACCCAGATTGTAACTGAGTTTTTCAGGGGATTGACAGATTTGTAGAGAATTAATCATTTAGGACGGGAGTGTCTATCTCAAGAAGGGGCACTTTTTTCCACTTACCAGTTACACATTATCACGAAGGTCAAATGGTTGACCATCCTCGTTGGATTTTGAAGTTGTTTGAAGTTGTGGGATCGAAGAGAATTTATATGTTCCTATGTTGAGCTAGCGAGCCAACCTCACGATCATGTGACTTGGCTCTCCCCGCTTGGTCTCAACGTCAACACAGCTTCAACGTGCCAATGTTGGTACTCATATTTGCTATTATACGGATATAAGTCATTGTCGCTACTCTCAATGAACGTCATATGGCTTCTAAGCCTCCTTTTGCTGGGGCCGTTTCTCCTACTTCTTGGTGAGTCCTTACAACTGCCACATACACAGAAATCAGCCTCAGCTAACTCAGGATACAGCCTTTTTGGCGTTGACCTCCTGTCTCGGGGATAGCTTCCGTGCCCGCATTGCAGGTTTCTCTATCAATCCCCGAGACGCCATCTACGATCGTAGCTATTTACGGACAATGACCAATAGCGGCTCTGCCATGTCCGAACAGATTGAACTGGAGGACATGTTAAGAGATCGTACAGATGGTTATGACAGTGATGCCTGATGATCGAGATCCGGGTTACAACTTCATATGGAGATGATTAGAATTCTAGATCTTCTTTACTCGTTCCACCTGAAGCGCCACCCTGCTGTGCTTCGTTATCCCCCTCCACGGGTGGTAGGCTAAATGGCTTAATCGCGAATTTCCTCCTGCTAAGCGTGAAAGCCCAATCGTCGCCCAAACTGCTATCTCCGCCCCCTCCTCCTCGCTCATGCAGAACGGGCAGCCGGTGAATTTTGAGCATACCCTGTGGCGGCTCTTCCTGTGCTGTGGCTGCCCCCGATGTTGTAGATGGGCTGGCGTCGGGTAGATGTGGGAATGGTGCGAGCTCGATAACACCGTCGCTCAACAGTTCAATCCATCGAGTGAGACCCGAGGTTCGAGGGTATAGGGACAATGGGAGAGTAATCATCGCCGTTACGCGATTGGAGTACGTTGACAGAATGGCGCGCAGGGAATGCAGAAACTGCAATAGGTGTTCAGGTTGGCTGGCATGTGGAGGGTATAAAGCCGGAGAAAGCAGGGATGGGATGATTATTCGGTGGATGATATTTGGAGGTGAAGTTGATATTGCGGTAGACAGACGATGGAGAGTAGACGTATACGGAGAAGCGGTTGGCGTTGAGGAGGTTGAAAGAGGGATATAATTTATAGTAGGGAGAGAGGGGTGGGCGAGGCGCTTCGTTAGATCAAATGTGTGACAGAACACCTGCGGTGGTGGGGAGGATTGTGATGAATCTGGAGTTTTCTCTGCTGTTGGAGCAAGGGCTGTTTAAATAATTAGCCATTCGCGTAACATTCTCAGGCACCCTGATCAAACCATGTTCCTCGTCATGATAAGCAATAAAATTCCTGTTGAACAACACACACCTCTAGACCCCGCGACGCCAGCACCAAACTCTCCCAATCGCTCATATCTCCAGGCTATTTTCATTTTCTCCCCCGCGCTTTTACTAGGTTTATCATCTGCAGTTTCTCCCGCTCCAACCAGCCCAGGAAGAGTCCTCCCCCATTGCTCACCAACGCCAATGACATGCAGCTGATGCACTTGAACCACACCCTCAGCGGCGAAGTATCTCAGCAAAGCACCGGCGAAATCGGTTGTGCCGCTTTCCTCAATCAGCAGCGAATTCCCCAGCACGAACCCTGCATGTCCGGCTAGTAGATTATCTAGGGTTGGAGTACCGGTGGACGTGGTCTGTCGCCCATCCACAGGTGAGGGGCGGAGTCCTAGAGTAGGCTTGGTGGGCGGTTGCGGAGGTTGCAGCGGTTGCGAACCGGATAGATTGGGGGCAATTCCACGGGGTGAGCCAGGTGATAGACCTATATTCCTTTTTCGGAATGACATGATAGCGAACAAGAAAGGATATGCACTTCACTTATCAGTATTGAGAAGTTCATCACAAATTAATACCTTTCAAAAGATCGCGTAGAGGAATGAGAGCTATCTATTGCTGCTTTAGAGTGTCCCCGCAGCTCTGATGTTCATGGATCCAATTAGTCATAAAGCAGCACCACAACGCGCCCGAAAAGAAAATTGGATAAGATAGCCGCAAAATATTTTTTTTCTTGCTCGAATGATGTCCAGTATAGAGCCATCCGCCCCCACCAGACATATAGAATGCTGTGCGGCTAGATTAGCGTACAATATTTCGGAGCCCTACACTGCCTAGTACGGACTAGCGCGGTGCACCAAGCATCTAGCCCGCTGTAGATAGCAACCAAACAACCACTCGAACGTCCAATCTTCCACCGCCATCATTTTGCAACAGCACGGCGAGCTATCCGGACCAGATCAAACCGGAACAGACAGCGGATTATTTCTACAATTCTCCGGGCAATACCGCCAAACACATAAAGCGCATTTTCCTTACCTCTCACCCTTATAGGCCCGCAAGCTGCGGCCGATTCCCTCCACCACTCCCGCCTCAACTATCCCGCCAATTAAACTAAAGAAACCACTGCCTCCGCTCCCTCCAAGAAAAATTCCCGGTCAGCTATCACCTGCTCTTCCCCAGCGCAAATCGCAGAAGCTCCGGAGATTCTTCGTTGTCGGCCAACCTTGATATCAGCACGGTCGACAACAAGTTCCACGATCATCAAACTCTTCCTCTCCCTCTGCCACCGCAACAATGTCCGACCCCGTCCTTTTCGAAGACACCTTTACCATCACCTCCATAAATTCGCAAAAATACGACCGTGTAGCACGCATTAGTTGCACCTCTTCCGACAACCTGACCACTTTTACCCTCGATGTGAACACGGAGCTATATCCCGTAGCGACGGGAGAGTCATTGTCCCTCGCGCTTGCGTCCACTCTTGCTCTCGATGGGAAAGATGATAGCGCAGGCGGTAAAGGTGCTTGGAGGGATGTTGGCATGGGGGAGCAAACGCTAGCAAATGACTATGACTATGTATGCCATGGGAAGGTGTACCGGTTTGAAGAAGGCAATACAGCGGAGAATATGTGAGTCTGAGATTGGTTTGAAGACATCTCATTTATTTTTATGGTTCTGCTCGTTCTTTCTTTTCTTTCTTTACTTTTTACTATGGAAGGTGGAGCTAATAGAATGCCTCTCTGATCTTGTGTAGGTCTGTTTTCGTTTCGTTCGGAGGACTGTTGCTATACCTGGAAGGCCCATATAAGAAGCTTAGTCCGCTTAGGATCGACTACATCTATCTACTTATGAAAAAGTAGCGGATATACTCTCATATACCTAGGGAGGAGGTTCAAGCAATTCTTTTACTTGGTGGCTGCAGCACCTAACCACGATGTGATACACCCACATGACCACCCGCGCAACCGAAAACGTTCAAATGAATGGAGAGGCAAAAAAATTCAGTTAGAATAATATTCTTTAGAGCTTGGGCGTTGAGCGTGGGCGTTTTCTCTCATTGGTTTAGTTGATGACACTATAATACCCGAAAATAAAAAAGCTAGGACAAAGTTCCAAAAGGGGTGCTAGAAAGACAACAAGCCTGTGTCAACTCTATCAGGGCGTGCAACAAAAAGCCAAGGCAAAAATGAAGATCGCAGGAAATGGAAAGCAAACGCGAAAAGGAAACAAAGGGGAAATGGTGGTAATGGGGAAAAAAGGCTTCATTTAGATCTCCGGGTACCCGAGCTTTCGGTGCAGTCTAGAGCAGATCTCCTCATAATCAGGCTCGTTTTCTGGTGTAATAAACCCATGTCTGATAAAGAAATCGATCATGACCGTTGCGCAGTTGGGCTTGAATTTACCCTCCTTCAGCTTTTCATCAACCTCCTCGATCGACATTTGAAAGAACTGCTCCACCTCGCCATCCCCCGCGGTAAGTTTGACATCCTTTGGAACCTTGAGATCGTAGATATATTCACATTCGGGTTGCAATAGCCCTTCTTCACCACCAGCCCTCTTTTCACGAACGTAGATGTAGCGTAGAGCACCGGTCGCTATCGCATGTTTCGCCACTTCCCTCGGGAGAGATGCTTCCTCCTCTGCCTCTCGGAGCATGCATTCAAATGGCGTTTCGCCCGTTGCCATCCCCCCCGCGACACTATTATCCAACATGGATGGAAACGTTGACTTATTTGCTGCGCGTTCTGGAACCCAAATCGTGTACTTTCCCTGTTCGTTTTTGGCATAGACTGTCATGTGGATGCCCCAGGTCTGGATACCAAAGAGACATGCCGCCGCACGCTCCATGCTAGCCAGTACCTCGGGCTTCCCGGGGATGCAGATGGGGTATAGTTCATCGCGCCACGCCTTCCCCTGAATGACTTCGAAATACGCTTGAGCCGCTCTGAGTGTGTTCTGGATCAACTCAGTCCGCTCGTCTGGAGTTGCGCCTATGGGCGACATAAGAGTGATGGTGCCGGATTCCCCTTCTTTGCCCTTGACCACCTCCCATGTTTCTTTTGGCCACGGATACTTTGCGACCATATCATTTCTCATGTAGCCGATGATTTGGGGGTAGCCATTGATTTTGAATGCATGGAAGTTAGAGATGTATTTCTTGTATGCCGCAGGGTCGTCCTGTGGGTAAGGGAACCTGAAGACCGCGTTGTTAGTTTAGTTATGCATGTTTAATATCTGGTTCCCATAGGGCGGACAGGTGCAACATACCCATCACACTCGTGGACTATCTCGAGGTAGGATTTCGGCATTTTCGTATGGATTGTATGTCGAGTGTAGATAGTGTCGGTGTAAGTGCAAGGAAAACGGGATTGTATTTGTGAGAATAACTGCCTTTAACAAAACAAAAAATAAATAAAATAAAGAGTCAAAGCAAGATCTTCTTTGATGAGGTATTGGATCGTTGGTATAACGAATAGGTCTGTAGGATGTTCTGGTCAAAGATATGGGAGGGGCATCCTTTTTTTATATTGCTGGAGGGGCTTATCGATAAGGCATTTTTCGCCGGCAACATCCATCAAAACTGCGGATGATATCTCGGTGTCACTTGCGCGCTTTCAAGAGCTGAGATGGCCAAAGCTAACTCCACTTCCTCCCATAACAAGCGGCACAAATCTTATTCTGAGTGAAGGGAAATCAATCCGACGCCAAAATGCACAAAGGCCCGCATGGCTTTTGAAACTCCGTTGAACACGGAAAGTGGCCGTATATAGCTACCTAACCTGAATCAAACAAACAACATTCCTGCTACAACTCCTACTACAGAGGGCGGCATATTCCTTTCTTTGCTGCCAGGGGGAATCCTATGGACTGTCCCTGAACGAAGGTCTTCTTGCGATTGGGTTTCATCAGCCACACGTATCATCCCACGACTTGCGCTGTGCAGCAAGTAGTCTGAGCTTGATGCCAGAGTCACAGAGTCCTTTCTAAGTCCCGCACTACCTTTATGCTGCGATTCGCCTAGGTCTGTTGCCGAATTCGGAGTTTCTTTGTCCTGGACGGGGTACAGATACATTTCTTCCATCCTCAAATGCTGCGCCTCAATGCCTTTGGGTGCTACTGCATGGAGGATCCAATTAGCTGGGTAGAGCCCTCAAACGCTTGGACTGGCTGCCTACGGATTACACCGTATGGAATTCGCGTTTTGCTCTTCCCACCCCCAGTTCTGTGGGGTCTGCCGTACAATCGACCAGCATGGCCCATTCCGAAGTCGAAAGACGCCCGATATTGAAGCTCGGATGCCTGACGGGCGGATGATATCATTCATTTACTGAGCCACATCAGCGTCACACATGGAGCGCCTATCCTATTCAGCTGGCTGTGCAAGATCCTTTTCTTCTTTCTGGAATTTCCCAAGTTGCGGGGATCTAAAGAGTCGCAAGAAACCGCATATTTCATCTCAGGGTCAGTTTCATCAACCCCTTCTGCTTGAGGGCATTCCCTTCTTTTTATCTTGCCTAATCACCCCCGGAGTCAAGCGAGGGATTAGTTGAAATCTTTTACCGATTAGTTTATTGATTCTAGAATATTTATTGCTGCTGAATTATGAGATCCATCCCCCAGCTTGTCCATACAAGGGAACTACCGAGAAATGCAGACAATTCAGACTAAAAGAAATAACTTCCGCCTCATAATTGATCCCAGGACAAACACGGAGAGTCGCCCGAGAAGAGCTTCAAAATACAACTTAAAAATGCTGGTTCACATACAGTTATGCACCGAAAAACTGATATCTTGGTATCTTCCCCCATTTATCTGCTCTTTCTCCGTCTCAATTCTTCGTCATACTTCAACTTTTCTTGTTTCGGAGCATTTAGCCAAATATAAGGTGACCCCCCTCCCTACCCTAACGACTCTGCAGGAAAAACCATTTGAGTTTGCATTTGTCAAACACGCCGCACGTACTGTACAGGTCATAGTTCCCTGAGATTCAATTCTTTGCCCTATTTTTTAGCTGGTCAGGGGGATATAGGGCTAGGGATCACTTTGCCTCCAGGCGCGGAGAATAAGCGACAAGCACAAATCCCCGGCTCTCCCTCCCACCAGGAGCTATTTATTTATAGCTGCATTTTTAGCAGCTGCGGAGTCTGGTTTATTTCCCTATTTATATCTTCAATTCGGGACCGGGATAGTTGCGATAAACATCCGCAGTTCAACCCAGGGCCACGGGGGAATTGTATTCGCAGACTATTTTACATCGAAGCCAGATGATAGATAGTTAACTATGCCACAACACATATCGCACTGACAGAACCTGGAACATGCTAGCCCAAACATCAAACAGTGACCCCATCAGCCCGCGAACGCTGTGGCGGGGTCAAATCATGTATTATTATTATAGATAACTAACTAGTCCGCGTTTGAGGGTCGGAATCGTGGCTTGTCAACCATTCCCATTCGACACTGTCATCTCCCAGGAATGCGTTTTCTCCCGGAATATGGGCTTGTGTATGGGTGTGCGCTGTGTTTCATGCTGCTTAAACGGGATAAGTTGAGGCGTTGTAACTATGTCCAACTTTTTTCTTCTTTTATATAGATACATAGATACATGCATACATGCCTAGTTCTCTCATAGCTGGCTCGTCTTCTAGAGTAACCCCTTGTCATTACTCTTCTCATTTATATTTAATTTTCCGGCTGAGGTGGAGGGCTTCAGTCATAAATTCTCGACATAGATAGTTATATAACTATAGTTAGTTCTGTTTTCTCCTCCAGCATCATCACCGGAAGCAAAAGCCATGGCAAGATTCTGACCAGATATTCACTCACCTTTTCTTTTATTTTTGGGCCGTTGCTAGTTGTTTGCCTCAGCATCATTGCTCGTTGGAAACTCTCAAAACCTAAATTAAATATTTAGCTCTATCTTGCCCTAGCCGGAGTTAAGGATCGCGGTTCCTGCAGCTCAGCCCAAACCCATTTCTATTTACAACAACTAACACGCCGGCTGACGGACCGGCCCAACAACAACAATCGCAACCTGCAGAATATATGCGCATCTGATACATAACTCTATGCATCTTCTCCGCAATAGCTATCCGACTATCTAGGCGAGTAAATACTCTCTCACAGGTATGAACCTGCTTGCTCCGATCCGCCGAACCTCAGAAGGCCGGTGCCGATGACTTCACCTGTGTTTTTAATGTGATTCCAAACTTTTCATGGGCACTGACAGATACTTCATGTGATAGATATATAAATAAATATATATTGGTGCATATTTGTTGCAATTTCTCGTCTTTTCCTCTCGATCTACCTCCCTGCGCTCATTTTCGCGACTGTTCCGCTCGCCGGCGCCGTCTCCGCTCCGCCCTACACTTACGGTTGCAATTCTTATAACGAAAATCGATAGTTTTTAAAGCTGATAAACATCCTCGCCGCCTCCCCGCTCCGATAATTCGTGATATTCCTGGGTGTTGTAGAAAACAGGGCCTGCCAGTATTCCCCCGTTTGCTGGAATATTCAGTTACCCCAGTACTACGCCCACATGAGGCCGTGAAAAGGCACGATTTTTAAGCGCCCAGCCGCGCGCTCTAGGGCACAATAACGGATACCATTTCCGGAAGATAATCGGATTCGTTGTTTGGTTATATACCAATCCGATGGCATCAACAGTTGATGGAAACGCCCTTCCGCAACCAGAATTCGAAATCCCTCTGAACCTGCCTGCGCCCGCTGCTGCAACAGCCGAGGGGGATTATCTTGGCAATGGCGACACTTACCAGATAGCTGCGAAAGCAGCTACGGAGTTCAATATCCAACCGCAGCAACCAAAGCCGAGGGATGCATCTCGTGGAGACAGCACGAGTTCCGGTCCCGGTATCGCTGCGCCCAGGACCGTGAATGCCCCAGGCCAGACCAATACCCCAAAGCCCAAGCGTGTACGGACGGGATGTTTGACGTGCAGAGAACGACATCTCAAATGCGATGAGGCGCTTCCTCGATGTCAAAACTGCCAAAAGTCGGACCGACTGTGTAAGCGTGGCGTGCGGCTGAACTTTATTGACACTCAGGTCGCGGCACCACCATTCGCAGCGCCATTCACGCATGAATGGCAGGTTAACTTTCACGACGAATCTCGTGAGATTGCTTCGGAATATCGAGGGGGCTCTGAGCGGTATCCCCGCATAAAGAAAGATGGGCCCCCTCCCTCTCGAAAACTTGCGCCTCACCCGTCCACCTACAATTTCCCTGATATCATGGGAGCACCATCCCTTTCGCATCAGAGCCTTTCACATGCTACTCCTCTGCTTTCCAACTATCCCGAGTCGCAACAGCCGGAAATGACTGAACCCATTTTCCAACATACCCCTCAAACACACCACCACTCTAGCTCAACATTTTCTAACCACCCTCTGACGCATTCTCCATTCAGTTCTCCGAAATCTAATTTAGTACCTTCCGGAAATGTTAAACACTGTCTGGAGAGTGCAGAGGAGGTTCTACTCATGCAGGTTTTCGTGGAGGAAGTTGGGCTATGGATGGACTCGATGGATTCAATGAAACATGTAAATATCTCCCTCTCCTTCTGCTTCGCCTCGATAACACTGATGAGAATTTCTGTTAATATATACCTAGTTTTCTCATATTCTACCTTACCATGCTCTTAACGAACCTATGCTTTTGAATGCATTTATGGCATGCGGCGCACGGCACTTGTTTTTGGTTAATCCATCATATGGTGAAGACAAGGCTCTGTATTATTATAACACTTCTACACGTGATCTTCTTACCTGTTTGCAAAACCCCAATCGTGATACCGTCTTATGTGCTACGACAGCGGTAATTCTTAACGTTTACGAAATAATGTGTGAAAAGGCGATGCAGCGGATGAACCATATCGCAGGCGCCCGCGCCCTTATTAAGGAGTGCCGCTGGGACGCTAAAAGTGGTGGGATAGGAGGCGCTTGCTTCTGGCTTAATGTTGGCATGGAGTTGTTGAGCTGTCTTCATTTCAACTGGAAAATGGCATGGGATCCGGATACCTGGAACATCGACATGAACATGGCCGCGTCGCAGAATACTATCACGGGCGATGAAGAGCTGTGGACCCATCGGATGGTGTATATATGTGCGAAAATCGCCAATTTCAGAGCAACGATTCCGCAGTTTCAGGACCCAGATCGAGCCGCCCATGATATGCGACTGAACCAGCGGATGCAGGAATGGAATACATATAAGGGATGGTGCGACGAGTGGGCGAGATGCGTACCGCGCTCAATGATGCCGCTTGGTTATTTGCAGTCTTGGCAGACAAGCTCAAAGTCGGCGTTCCCGGAGGTTTGGTTAGTATATATAAAAACCGCCTACGACTCGCATGAATTAGCAATTCTGTTGAATTCCGTCTTTTGTGCTGACCGTTCCCTGCCTTCTCAGGCTTATTAAGCGCACGGCTATCGTAGGTCGGCTGTTTTATCATACAGCCTGCTGTCTGCTTGCGAAAATGCACCCCACGGAATCCGAATACAGTGAGAATATGATGGCGATGCAGCAGAGCCACGCGCACGACATTTGCGGAATAGTGGCACATGTGAAAGACAGGTACGCTTACACTTCGGATTCTTTACTTTAATTGAGCCAAAGCATATCTATGACAACAGTCCATTGACCTCAAAGATAATAACAGAGGCGTCGCCAGCGTTTCCCTCCGTTGCCTTGCCATTGCCGCAGAATGCCTGACAAACCGACAAGCACAGGAAGAGGTCCTGCAAATCATCGACAAAACCATCAAAGAGACAGGTTGGCAGGTAGCCTTCCTGCGCACTGAACTTATGGAGAGGTGGGGATGGAGTCACAATAACAATAATGACAATAACAACAACGGCAGCAATGATAATAATAATCATAATAACTCGCCCCCGCGACAACAGCAAGCCCCTGCTTCCACATCACCAAACCCATCCACACCCTCATTACTCTCTTCATCGCTTCTAAATTCCGGCCCGCCTAATCCCAACGCAAGTGGAGGGCGCGGCCCAACTTCGACTCCGCCTCGCCAACGGATGCCACAGGGAATCGTGAACCCTCTCATGGCTACAGCGGATTTTTCATACGAAAACCATCCGTACCAGAGCCATTACGTTGCGCCCCATAACCACAATCATATTGGGGGTTATCAGCATTACGAATCTTACTGATATATATTTTATTTTTTTAACTTTTATTGTTTCATTTTTTGGCTTTTGCTGTCCCATTGTGATATAGTTTCGGCATTTTCTTCTCATAGTGAATATTGTTTACGGCTATTATCATTTGGGGGTTACGTGGGAAAAAGTGTGGATATGAGATACCAAATACCAATTGCGCTGCTACTTTTTGTTCCCTTGCTTTTTTTTGTTGGCATTTGGGGGAGAAGGGAATCGAAGAACGATTGGGGTTTTTCCATGTGAAAATTTGGAAGCCTCCATTCGGTTGTGTATTATCAATATTTCATGATTCTTTGAAGGGCTATTATTTATTTTTGTGGGACGGGACAGTGTATACACAGGCTATTCTCTATCATCACTTATTCCTACACACATTTCATACAATATCAAAATGTATACGATTTTGTAAATATTTGTCATTTATTTTAGGTACCATGTGTACTGCAATCCTTCGCAATATCTCAGCAGATATCACCTTGTCCCTGAGCCCTCACCCTCCTTTTCCGAAATAAAATTGTTCACTAACTATGAATATTGCATAGCTTCATGCAGACATGTATGCACAACACCTTCCCTGCTCTTTGCGTCCTTCGATGTGATTGACTGATTGGACATTAGTTCATTTGCTTTGCCTGACAATCCCTCAAAACCTCGCAAAGCATCCAATACCTTGGTGTCCTGCCTACGCAAAGTCATACAAAAACCCCATAAAACTACTACTTTTCATTTTCCCCGAGTAGCGAGTTAGCCGCCGCAAACTGTGGCACAAACGATCTACGATTGGCGCCTTTTTCCCCTTGGTTCCTTTAAAGAGTAAAAAGGGCGCCTATTTCTCATCGCCAACCATCGTGAGCGTTACCCCGCTATGTTGAACGTTGGGCATTTGCGCGAGGAAGAATCCGGCTCTCTCTCGCTCGCTCTTCTTGCTCTCTTCTCCTCTCGTCTCCTCGCCCCCACCGCATCGCATCGCATTTTCCCCCGCCGTTGCTCTTGTGTATGATGAATGGGAAGAGCCCAGGAAAGCAGGAAAACTTTAAAAAAAAATCGAAATATGGATGTAATCCTCTCCCCTTCATCTTTCCAAAGGACCCGTTGTCGATGAACTATTAAACCTCTCCGGCACGACCCCCCCAACATCCTCAAATTCCTCACAATTTTTTTTTCTTTCTTTCTTGCTTCCAGAATAAGCTTCTTTCTCTCTCTCTCTCTTGGTTTATATTATTATCATTTTCTTTCTTTTACGTTGGACGAGTCTGAATCCATAAGAGGGAAAAGAAAGTCATTCAAATTTATTGGTTCATTCGTTTGGTTCAAGCCAATTTTGTTATAAATAAAAATTTATTCTTTTCACATCTATAACCATCCGAAAAGCCTAAAGATAAACAAAAGAGAGGGAATCCGGACAGGGAATTTAAAGATAACGGGGGAGACAAGAGAATGACCACCCCCGTCGACCCGCTCATTCTAGAACCATACTCCCTCTACATCCTCCTCTTCGGCCGCGGCGAATCGTACCGGTTTCACTGGGGCTTGTTCCTCACCGCTGGCTACCAGACGACAGCAACAGAAACAACAGAAACAACAGAAACAACACCAACAATAGAAAGTCCACAAGAAGCCAACGAAGGGCAGCCACCAGCAACAAACCCCACCGGCACCCTCTTCGAACTCACAAACCCAAACCCCTCCAATGTCGAGCTCTGGACCTACAAAGCCACCCTCCTCACCACCTTCACACACAGACACAACCCGCTCTGCGCCCTGAAAATCTCCAACATCGAACCGCTGCTCCAATTAGATTTCCATGCCCTCCTGCCCACCATCCCCATCGTCCCCTATTCCCAGCGCTTTGGCGAGGAGATCTCGTGCCGGGTGTGGCTGAAGGAGGCGATGTATGAACTGGACCAGAGCGGGTTTATACAGCTCGTCCGCCCCGTCGAGGATATCGAGATGGAGGCGCAGCATTTGGGTATGATGTGTTGGTATGTTAGGGTTGGGAGGGGGGAAGGGAGGGGGAGTTTGGTGGTGGACAGGGTGGCGAGGAGTACTGGCTGTATATTTTGAGAGTGGGAGCATGGGATGTATAGGATGGTGGGATGGGGAAGATGGGGTAGGTTGTGGTTATAGTAAAGGAGGGCAGGTAGTCCCAGTGAGTGGGTTGGTTGGCTTGGTTTTATTTATTGATTGCTTCCGGATATATTAGGCTGCGGCCCTCACGCCTCTTCGGAGGAAGTCATATGAAATCCTTGATATCGTGTGTTTGATGGGTGTGATTTTTAGCCAGTTTTGTTTTTTTTGGGTCATGTTGCGAGTTCTGATCATGTTTGCCGAAATAGAGGAGGAGGGGAGTTAGGGGGTCGAGACCTGAAGAAAGTTACCACCGCAAAAGAGCAACCATAGAAAAAAAAATAACGATGTAAATAGCAAAATAATGAAATAATGCCTCACGCCTAATCCTAGGAAATAAGAAATGATATCTCTTCTCTTTATCGATCTGATAACAACGAGGATATTGAGACTATACGAAATTGCGGAAGCATTGTGTAGCATGCAGATGAGATGACAGCCTTGAAGCGAGCCGGAGCGCCTAAAAATCATTCCTTGAACGCTCAGCATGTTTTGTGGCCCCCCGTTTGGAACCATATAAAATGAAAGATGCAAAATTGAAGGCATGTTGAAAAGGGAGAACCCCACCATCATTGTCAAATTTTTTTGTATCATTAAAACTGTCGTCCGAAAAAAATTACATTTGCATCTCAGTGTCATTATCCTTTTCGTCATCGTCATCATCACCATCTGCTAGCGCACCGCCGGGTATCCTGCCCTCATTCAACTCTCGTTCCAATTTCGTGATTTCCTGTAAACTCTTCGCTTCCCGGATCATTTTCTCCACTCGTTTCCGCTCCTTCTCTGTGAGTTTAACCCGAATTGGTCGTTCACCGGCTGGTTGTGACGATGCGTCATGTGCTGATGCGGCTCCAAACGTAGATGTCGAGACGTCGAAAGTGCGGGATTTTATGCCCATGATTTTGGAGGTGAGTGCGGTGGGGTTGGAAGGGGTGCCGAAAAGCTCGGCGGCGCGGTTTCGTTCTACGTCCTTGACCTTTTGGTAATCGAGAAAGCGTACTGTGGGTAGTAAGAAGATTACCCAGAGGCGATAATGCTGTATATTTTTCCTCGCGGGGATTTAAGGCGTGGTTATTAGCCAAAAAAATAATGAACAGAATTCAGGCATATGCAAGGCCTCCCCTGAAACAAAAACTCAGGAGCAATATCAATCCCTCCCCTCCCAACCAGGATAAGAATGTAAAATATGCAAAGTAACTAACCTCCTTCCTCGTCACAGGATTCTCCAACAATGATACATGTGTCAATTTCGTCAAAACCTTTAATGGCTCCAGATCTGCAAGCTCTGCAATGTTATTCGCGGTAAGGATGAGAGTGGTTAGATTTGGGATCGAAGATCCTATTGACGGGTGGATTTGCGAGACGCGATTTCGGGCGAGAAGCAAGGTTCGGAGGCGCGGGGAGAAAGGGAAATTGGAGATCGAGGAGATGTCGTTGTCGGTGAAATCGATGGCGTCATGGTCCTGCGCATTGGATTAGATTGGAAAACGAAGCTCTTGACTGGGAAGTATAGGTGGGAAATTGAATTGGATCGAACGGGGAAGAACAAAAATCGTGGATTCATTGTTCCATATCCATATCCATCAGAGCGGGTTGATCTGATCTGATCTCACGTACCTTCGCAGCACCCAAGTTCTCAATAACGGGGATTTTATGGCCTAATATATACACCCCATCCCGAAGAAGGAAGCAAATACGATATCAATTGAGCTCATTACCAAGTGTGTGACACGTGCAGCAGTAGTAGTATCTGTTCTTTTCAATACGCACCTCGAAGATCGAGCTCTCGCTCTTTGAGAGGGTTGAGGTAGGAGAGGGAGTTCTGGATCAACTCTACTGTGAGTCGCATTGTTGGAAATGTAATATGGGATATTTAGTTGCAAACTGGTTTCGGATGGGAAAAGCCAGGGGAGGAGGGGGGGGAGGGCGATTATTAGAAAGGGCGGTTGGGGGATGTCGGAAGTTCGCGTTCGATTGAGAATTGTCTGCCTTGGTTGAATTGGAGGAGTTGATGCTAAAGATTTGGCGCGCGAAGTTCAAAATTTCCCTTTTTAGAAATCTGGAGCCGGAGCTCGTAGCATCTATATCACGTGATGTAGATCGTTTTTCCGATCTAGATACAATTAATTGAATATATTTTGGCAATGGTAACGTTACTTGAATTATATTTCATTTCGAGATAGGTCTACTAATTACAGCAAGACTGAGAGTGTTTCCCAGACACATTCATCTCATATATGCTCGAGTTTCCAAGTTCAATGGCAGGGGGCCGCAGCGAATAAACAATACGAAGTAGAAGAAGCAGGAGAATAGCGATCGAATTTGTACGGATGTATACATGTTATGAATACAAGGACTAAGAACGGGCAAAGAAACCAACAGTGTACGTATACACGTACAGTTTTGCATAGTCAGGTAATATAAAACATTGCAAGAAAGGGGCTTTTGGAAGAAAAAAAAAAAGGAGAGGGATTGACTGAACGGGTGGGTGCAGAATTTAAGTACTGTCCAGTCCAGTTCGAACTAGTAACCACTCGGCCTACAGGCAACACCTGCTGAATATATACAGTTACATGCAACAATCCCCTTTCGCCAAAAAAACGCCCTGGCTAGGAAAAGCAGACATGCACGCTCCAAAAAGGAAAGTGGTACAAAGCAAAAACGGGGAGGGTGGGATGGTGTTTTAACCCCAACAATCAACGTCGCACACATGTATTACAATGATTTTAGGAAGCAAATAAAAGAGACAGGAAACGATAACGGACCCTCTCCTCCAAAAGGCCAGGTCACACCAAAAGAACACAGCTTCTAAAGAGGAAGCAAAGGAGAAAATAATGGAAGAGAGAGACAAAAAACCACCATGAAGGCAGCGGCAAGATGAGTATTAAAACAATGTTCAAGAAAGGGCGGGAAGCAAATGCAACATGACACCGAGGTGCCTTTCGAAAAAAGAAGTAAATAAACGCAAATCATCAAGATCATCATCATCATCATCCATAAAACAATTGTACCCCTTAATGATGTCGCACGGGGCTCGTTGCCCTTGAACGGCGGCCATTAGTCGTCGGCCCCAGCGCCAACGGTGCGAGACGATCTCGACTCTCTGTCCGCACCGCTAGTCCGTGACGATCCATGTTACCCAGTGCGCTGATGGTGGCAGTGGCATCGAGGCCCGGGGGGCTACCGAGAGAGATGCCCATGCCGCTAGTTGTGGAGGTGTTGTGATTATTGTTATGATGGTGGTGGTGATACATGCTATTAGTCGATTTCGTCCGGACGAGGATGTTGTTGGTGTTATTATCGTCGTTGTACGTGTTTGTGAATGTAGGGGTAAAGGGGGTGTTGGGGATTGTTGGGGGGATGGACATGGACATGGACATGGACATTGCGTCGTCGTCTGTGGGGGAGGAGCTGGGACTAAGTTCGAAATCGCGCGTGCCGGCTTCGAGAAGGTGGTCATAGGAGGCGGAGAAGGAGTTGGTGCGTTTTAGGGGCGGGGAGGACGAGAAAATGCGCGGAAGGGTGTTGAATATTTTTGACGAGAAGCCGTTGCGTCGGGGGTAGTAGTTGTTATTATGATGATAGGAACCGTGACTTGTTCGCCGGATATATTTTCGGTAAAATCGTGTTCGGCGCTCGCGGCCGCAGAGGAAGAAGATTGCTATAACAACTATTGTTAGGAAGAGGAAAAGGCCTGGGACCCGACGCGGAGAATGGCCAGTGAAAAGGGTGTCGTGCCAATGCGGTGATGCGGCTGAAGAGGCATGCGGCTGGGAGGCAGTCTCGTTGTGTTGTACAGTTGGGGTCGGCAGGGCAGGCTGGAGGTATGGAGCTCCCGGTCGCTGGAAATCGTCTGGGATGCGGTCCTTGCTGCCAGTTGGGGGGTTGCTACCGAAGCCCACAGGGAGGCCGTTGGGGAGTGGTGGCACCTGTGACGAGGCGTATAGCACTGCTTTCCCAAGCGTCCAGCTCACTTCCGTTGAGCCAATCTTGTTTACTGCCTGGAAGGCGTCTAGGTAGCCCTCTGCCTTCGACTCCACTGACACCTCCTTCGTACCATTGTGTCCTCCTGATTCAATGCCAACGCGTGGAATGCCGATCCCATCATGTAGAATACTTATTAGCCATGAAGCCTTGAAGCAAACCGCAAAAGCCCTTTCCTGATCGATCTTTTTCCCCCACTCCTTGCTACCAACTCCTTGCTCAACAGCCTCCCACGGCTGTGAGCAGAACTCCTCAACGCGCCGTAGGTACGTGTTGAAGTCGTACGACATATCCTTATGGCCCATTTCGAAAATCTGATGTGTCGTATGCCAGAATTCACTTACGCCAATGAAATGGTTGACGTCGAAATCAATTGCGGGTACGTGGACACCATTTAGCAAGCACGGCTGATCGGGACAGGGCGCATCCTTCTCCAGTAATGGGTATGTATTACGGAAGCACTCTTCGAATTTGCCTGTTCCAACGAGGTACGGCTCCATGCCGGGCACTGGGCCGCTGGAAGGTAGAATGGTTCCGTCATGGGTCGTTCGTAGGCCGGAATGTAAACAAGGATCCGGTCGTGCCCTGTTCTTCTCATTGGCAGTTGATTCCAACAGCGCCTTCACATATCGACTCCTGGCTTCACGCGCACCAAAGCCTAACCACGACGTGACAAACACCTTGTATTCCATAGGTAAGCCGTTGAGGGTCCGCAGGCGTAGTAGCGTCAGGTCATTCGCATGCTTCTCTGCCTCCGTCGCATTTGGGGCAAACGCAATCTGGGCCGAGGCTCCGCCCATATCCAAAAACCCGTACGTATGATGACCCTTTCCGTGATCGTGAGACTGGCGATCGTCAAAACCACCCATTAAATAGTTTGTTGCAATCCACCCATAAAGCCCCTCTGTGTCACCCTCGATAACCTGCACATGTTGCCTACAATTCGGGATCAGGAAATCGGTACTGCTGCGGATATAGGCGCATACATTATCGAGGATGGCTCTTTGCTTCAGGGGTGGTAGTAGACGCATGCCAGCAGTTGCGAGGAGGAAGATTGGGGTATCCGATATTTCTTCTTCGGGGATAACTTCTTGGGCATGGTCGAGGAGGGGTCTGAGGTGTTCGAGGCCAACGGTTTCGGGCTTATCGGAGAATGTTGAAATGCCTTTTTAGATTTGTTTCAGTTAGCTGTTGTTCTTGCGCGGCGAATTGAGTCAGTTTTGAGGAATCCGCTACGTACCAGGATGTATCTTCTTAGTCCATTTATCCTTAGTGATGATTTCGGGCAGCGATGCCAGCTGTTTCGCGGACGCCGACTTTCGCGCGGCGACGCTATCGGGCCATCTGTAGACATGGGCGCGAGTCCCCTGAAATTCCACGCGTCAGTTAAGTGGAGAATGGATACTATACGCAAGCAACTTACGGATGAACCAGCATCCAAGACGACGGCATATCTCCCTATATAGAGATATCGTTGTTAGCTAAATGTATTGCCGTAGAGGTAGGTATGTCGACTCCGCCGTTTCGAGGTAGAGAGAGCAAAGGGTGCGTCCATACATATCCCCATCTGGACACTTCCTTCTTCCCAAATAAATCTAGAAATCTAATCCTTTATTTTCCCTTTTAATCCGGTATATCTCGAATGCATCGCTCTAATGAGTCGCAGTAATATTACAGGCTAGCTCGAGGAAAGGAAGAAGAAGCGTTGCTGTATCGGCCCCCTTTTTAGTATTGATAATAGACGTGATGCGCTGCTCGAAACGGGGCGAGGAAACGAAACGGTCAAGCAGCCAATGCAGCCGGGTATTAACGAGCGTAGGAGGAGAAGTAGAAGATGAAGCTGAAGATGAAGAATGGAGACGAAGAGACGGAGGAGAAGAGGAGGCGGAGAGGGAAAACAGATACAAAAATAGCAGAGGCCAGATGAGGCTGAGGAGGATAACTAATGACCCTGATAAAGAGCCCACGGGCGGCCGAAAAAAAAATACCCAAAAGGGAAAAAAAGGCTCTGGACATCCATGGACTGTCCCGTGTATTGTTACCGGTACGGTATGCAGCATGCCCGTATTTGGCAGTGGCTGAGAACTTTTGGCCGCAACATGTGTATTAAATGGGTTGCATCGGTGGTAATACCGATACCGAACCATGCCCGTTCTGGCGAGAATTTTTCATAATTTCCTGTTTGAGGTTGACTAGCCAATCCTGGAATCCTGGCCAGAACAAGAAAGTCTTGGCGTCCCAATCCCCACAGCATGACGCGTATGCTCGGTGGGGCGAAAATGCAGTCCTGCAGCCAATCAGAGGGCCAGCAGCACGGCACAGCGCCAAGACTCGCCGTTACGAATGAAGCGCCAAGACCTGGAACAAGCCAGGATCGACAGGGATAATTAATACGCGGCTCGTATGGGCCATACTTGCATACCACTTGAGGCCGGCGGGTTTTGGCCAGCAGTCGTGTATGGTGATGTATGAACATTATTTCAGGCCTCACAACCTTGGAACTTGGTCACTGTATCTGGATCTGGAAAGGACAGGTATTATAAAGAGATATTCTCAGACATGTTGCACATACATTTCTGCATGGAATTGAAATATGATCGTATGTGTACAAGGTATTTTCACAAATATTTTAGTCGAAAGACAGGCATTGTCCCTCAATTAAGACAGTATTGGGCGTTCAGAAAAGGAGCCGCTCAATAGCATCAACGGTGACAACTATTCATATATAAAGCAAATAGAAACCAATGGAAAGAAAAACCAAGGAGAAATTACTTACATAGCAGCTTCACCGCGTATAGTACAAAAATAGAAAGCCCTCAAAAGAAGGGGAACCCAATTAAAAAGAAACAAAAAACCAATAGAAATAGCAAACGTGGTATCACACTGAGCGGTTCATATATATCGAGATATATAGGGATTGACACATTACACATATTCCGCTATCACAACTTCGCGCTCGAGCCCATGGGCGTCCGTCTGCGTTGTTTCGTAGACACGTCAACCTCATCCGCGGACTCTGCGGCTGCAGCTGCAACTTTGAACACTTCCCGACCTACCGCATCCGTCATCGTGAGGACGCGAGAGGATACGGTTGCTCCGTCTCGTCGGTTTTTCCTGGAGGATTGAAGTGTCAGCTTCGATCAATGGAGAGCGAGGGTACTTATGATGGAGGGGAGGGGAAAAGTAATAAATGGACGAGAAAAACTAGGGCAGTGACATACCCTTCGCGCCGCGACTGGGCGATCAGGGCCATAAAGTCCCATAACTTGCCCCGGGCGAGGAGTTTGCCTGTTGTTGGATCGCGCTCAGGCATCCAGTTGGGAGCGAGCCTCATGGTGGTGGTGGCTTGGCTTGTCGCCCCGTCCTTCGTCTTCGGCCTTGTGACGATGGCGATTCCTTCTTCCTCAAATCGCTGATATGCGTTCTTAAGGGTTTCTTTGTTGACGGCTTCGAAATATGACAGGTCGCCTTGGTGGTAGAGCGTTTTGCCCAGCTGGTTTTTTGGTGGTTAATATATTATGTATACATACTTGGAAGATGAGGGTTTTGGGGTGATGTCTTACGAGTTGAGCGCTGTCCTGTGCTTTTTTCATATCAACCCAAGGCGACTTGGCGCCATTATTGAGAGGTGGAGTCAGTCCCATCAGCGATACCGCCCCAAGCCAGCTTGCTTCAATAAAAGGCCAGACCAGGAAGCAGTAGAAATCAAAGTTTTCTCTGCCACATTCGCGTTCTTCATCGCTTAACTCGATATATGTCGGTATCCCCGAGGGGTCTCTGGTGATTTTTATTACATTGTCTCGTTCTAGTCCATTAAGCGTCTTCTCGAGATTGTGCGCTAAGCCGTCTGGCGGGAAGATAAATTCCCCTCGGAAAAGCTTGAGGAGGGGTTAGTTGGGAACAAAATATATTTACTCACAACGAAGGAGAAGAATATAGATGTATGCTCTTACCTGGGACAAGAAGGTCACTTGGGTCACCAGCTCATCGAAACTGCTGCGCTGGTTCATTGGGCCGCCCCCTTGTTTTACACGGGCATACATAGCAACGGACACCAGCGCCTCTGTTATGAAGAGATGAATCGTCATATTCCTGTAAAAAGAAAGCTGGAACCGGTCCACCGCGTAGAAGGTCTGTTCAGCTAGCCCTCCAATTACACCGACTAGTTTTGGCCCGAGAACTTCGATGGCTCGATCAACTACCTGTTCCGTCGGGGCTCTGTAGAAATGCGCTACTCTTCCGCCCTGGGCACGAACTCGGTCGCAGAGCCAATCCACGCGGCGCACAAGCTCAGTTTTACCAACACCACGCCCCCGGAGCGTAAGGAGAACGGTGCCGACGAGTGCCGTCGGCATCACGACAGAGACGTTATTGATGTCTGAGAGAACGCGATATCCCAGGGTTCGGAGGAGTCGTCCTCTTTCCGCACTTCCCATTTTCACTTGTATTTCGCCGTTATTGGGGAGATTGTATATTCTAGCGCACTGCTCCGCGACAAAGGCCTTCAGGCTCCATGGTTCGTGGAATCTGACGTCAACCCTCCCGAGCTTGAGTGACAGGACTGACGAAGAATTAAGGAAATCCACTAAATTTTCTTTTTGTTTCGGCTGACCCAGCAGCTCACTAATATATGATCTGATCAGAAGTTTTTAGCATGTGTTTTATCTTCAAGGCGCCTGTCTCTGTTAATATACATACTCAGTTTCAATAACTTTATCGTACTGTGTGCTCACTGGGCAGATAATCGCATCTTCGACTCGACCGGAAGCAACGCTATCCAGGAGAAAGCTGAGAATACCAAACTTCGGAGGTAAGAGCTTTCCCGTCCTTGACCGACCGCCTTCTACGAAACATTCGAAATTGAACCCTTCTTTCAATAGGGTATCAACGTATGCCTGTACAAGTGTATGGTACAGCGGGTCATCCCCAAAAGTCCGACGGATCCACATGGCACCTAGAACATATTGTCAGCCCTCCGGGGAAACCATTGCATAGGATGAAATTTTGCTAGGAATTGTGATATAGGTATAACCCACCTGCATGTTGCAAGAAACTTCCCAGGAAAGGAATATTCAAGTTATCCCCCGCCACCACCACGGGCAATCCAATTCCAAGACGGTAGCAAATTAATTGCAGGGATACATAGTCTACATGAGATCTGTGGCAGGGTAGAAATACAATAGATTGCTTATTTTTTGCTGCGGTTTCTGCGACCGACCTCAGACGGAGAACTTCTTCGCTAGAAACATGAATGCCTATAACCTGGATGAGTACCCTATATTTGTTCAGGTAAAATCAGCTTAAAAAAAACGTACGTACCCTGATGATATGCTCTCGTAAGAAGCTGTGTACAAAGATAATACGCTCCCCGTATAAAGTTTTTGCCTTCCATTTTGCAGATCATATTCTCCATCATCGTGTCGACGACTTCTCTTAAATTGACTTCAATCTCGTTCTTCCGTCTTAATCGAGAGTCTTCGTTTGTTTTCGACTTGTCGGGATCCAATAGCCCTTGCTCTTCTTCCACCCGCGACCGCAATTCTGCCAGTTCAGTAATCTTCGCCTTCAATAACGGATTACTCAGGATATTTGACTTCATTTTCTCGGAGAAACCAGGATAGAATATTGGCTGGCCAATAATCTGATCATAGGCTCGCCATCCTGTTCCTGACACAAACAAGCTGACTTCGCGCAAGAACTCAAAAGGGTTCTCTCGGAAGCGTGCCATGTTCCGCACAAGCTTCCGTTCAGTAATGTCTTTCACATCTGGACCGCCAGTGAAGCCCGTAGGGTGTACAGTGACCCGATCTCCGACGATCTCAAGATCTGGGGCCATATGGCCAGCATCCTTTGGAGAAGACATGGTGCTGTCTCTGTACTGGTTGTTATCAAATGATATAATGTAACGCTTGAAAGACTTGAGCAAGGAGAGAGGCGCCCGCCATAGCCTGCGTATCGAACAGTTCCAGGCGCAAGGTCGAAGAAACTCGCTCTCTCCTTCTTTTATTAAGGACGGCCAACCTCGGGAGACGCGAACTGTTGAGCTTGTCTTAGTTCATTTTCGCCGTGCCTGGTGTGGTCTGGTCTGCTCGCGTCCCTGATGCTCCATAATATCCCCAACAATCCCAGCCCTAACGCAGCCGGCCTCCAACCTCGGCAACATGGTCACATGACTTATTGTGATCGAGGCCGATTTGGCGGAAACGGGCGCAACACGTGACCATGACGCATCCAACCGTATCCTTCGGCAATTTGCACTTCTTCGCTGCAATCTCGATGTTCAACAACATCAAACTATTTGCGAACAGTGTTACAGAGGACAACAATGCTGTTTGCAATTGCCTATTATAAATGAGCAATGGGGGTTCCAATTGCCCCATAATGTAAAGCTGGATATATATCTCGCGGACCCTCTTTTCTCCCCATGTCATTTTGGCCTTTCTTCTCTAGTTCGATTCCATTGGAGCTCATGTCTGCCATTCTTTAATAATATAAAACATCAATAAGCTTCAACAAAAGTCCCACCATGGTGTCACGCTGGCTCAGGCGATTTTCCTGTAGGTAACTCTAACCTTCTGTTCTGTTGCCTTGTACCAATGACTTACGCCTTATAGCAACGCCGTCATGGCGATCCAACAGCAACAATGGCGCTCCTAACTCCCGAGAGGCACCCTTTTCGGTATTTCGAGATGTACCCGCGCTCCGGCAATATCGAAAGCAGCTACTTCTGTCCAAAAGAACCGTTGGTTTAGTCCCTACCATGGGCGCGCTGCACGATGGGCATTTGTCTCTAATCCGCCAAGCTGCTATCGAGAACACGGACGTGTTTGTTAGTATATTCGTTAATCCCACCCAATTCGGAGTGAATGAGGACCTGGACAAATATCCAAGGACGTGGGAAGCGGACATCCAGAAATTAAAGGAACTGGACGAGGAGCTGGCAAGCGCAGCGTCTGGCGACGGCTGCCTCACAAGGGCTGGTGCGGTGCGAGGACGAATCTCTGCAATTTTTGCGCCCACGAGCAAAGTCATGTACCCGACACTGCCGCCAACCTCTGAGCTGGATGGATATGGCTCGTTCGTTACCATCACGCCTCTAGCAACACTACTGGAAGGAGCTTCACGGCCTGTATTTTTCCGTGGAGTTGCCACCGTGTGCATGAAACTATTCAACATCATGACTCCCGACCGAGTCTATTTTGGCCAAAAGGATGTGCAACAGACGGTCGTCATCAAGCGGATGGTGAAAGACCTACATGTCGGAACTGATGTGAAATTAGGGCCTACGGTACGAGAAGCAGATGGTTTGGCCATGAGCTCGCGGAATGTGATGCTTGGTACGAGACGACGCAAGGTCGGACTTGTACTATACAAAGCGCTCAAGGAAGCGGAAAGGGCATATTTGTCGGGTAAGCGGGACCGAGAGGAGATCCTGGGACCCGCAAGCCGACTCGTGGAGTCCCTTGCTCGTGAACAACAAGCCCTGCCACCTTCGGAGCGGGCAATATTCGAGCTCGACTACATTTCGCTCGCGGATGTGGATTCACTCGAAGAATTGCAAGTAGTAGATGGCTCGAGAGGTGCGGTCTTGAGCGGCGCTGTGAAAATGCTACCTTTGGAAAGCTCGCAGCCTGGAGAAGATTGTGGGAAGAGTGGGGGTGATACCCCTGTGAGATTGATTGACAATATTATTATCTGACAGGCAGTTTTGAACGATATACGAATGGGATGAATATTTTCGGGTGGCGGTTTATTTTGAAATAGACTAGCTATATTATCTATCGTCCAATGAATTTCGGGCAGTTATACAATGAGAGATTTTGAATTTCCCCAAGTCTTATCTACTCGCTGTATTTCCCGTGTTCACGCATCTATCTACGGAGTATGTTACCCGTCAATTACAGTCAGGCAACCTGCTCTGGGGACTACTGTACATACATGTCCCAAGGTTCCAGGCTCGCCACACCCGGAGAGTTCAGGGACCACGTTCAGACCTTACTAACAAACTCTACTAGTATGATCATGGCACCAAGCACATATAATATGATTAAGTCCCTAAGGATCCAGACATGTCATCATGTCTCTGTGAGCTATCTAGAGAGTGCTAAGGCTCAATCTGCTCTGCCATCTAGTGTTGATCTTTGCGCGGGTCGCGTTAAAAGATAGGGGTCAGGTGCCCGAAAAGCCGGGTTCCCGGGCTTGGCTCTAACTGAAAAACCCGAGATAACCGCGTTTTTCGCGGGCCGGGCCCGGTTCTTTGGGTCCGGTTATCACCACTATAACCTGCGTCAGATTTGAATCCGGGCAACCGGAGAAAGTCAGTCAAATTGTCATGATATGGTCACCGCTGATACTTCAAATTCAACCATCTTCCCTGTGTTAGACTCTAGCATTGCACCATGCATTCTAACACATCTATCAAATCCACACACTTTCAACTTTCAACATTCAACTTTCAACATGAGGCTTGCAACTCTGTTCACATCTGCCTGCCTTGTCCTGGCTGCCATTGCCAGCCCCATCACACAACTGGAGCCTGTCGATCTCACTGATGATGTTGGTGTCAATGCATCAAGTCATCAATCTCCCAATCCTGCAAATATTGATATGCATCAAATCATATTTCCACCTCCATTTAGCTGGAGACCAGGTCCACAGCTCCTCGCTGCAGCGCAAATGCGATATGGGTTTCCCCCAGCCTCAGCCTGGAATCAATTCGCTGATTATTTGAAGATGCAATGCATTCAACTTCCTAGATGCCAATCCATTGCTGGCTTTAGAGGTAAGAAATTCCTCTTCTCTCATGAACTGCAGTGTAATTGAATCGCACAGAGCTAACATTTCTTTTTTTAAAGAGAGAGGGAGATGGGTTGGCTATGCTTTTAGAACCGTTGCCACTCGAGGTGATTTTGTAATTGATCTAACAGTTACAGAGTCATTTGCTTTCACTCAATAGTTACAGACTCTTTTGCTTTCACAATCTATCTAAGTGTATATACTATACAACTTAGTGAAAAACACTTTCTGTGAAAGTGCAGTGTTGAGTAAAGGTACAGCTATTTTACATGGATGAATTGTCAGGTTTCATCTTATTCAACATTGTCTTATCCACTCTCTTATTCAACATAAGTGAGATATTACAGTTAAATTGAAACATACAGCAGTCTGTAGCTTGACTGATGACATTTTGAGTAAAAAATATATATATTTGATATATACTAGTCTTATTCATGTGCACATAACAATTCAATAATAATACTGATTATATATTAGCAAGTCATGCCTTTTTGTTTTTTTTTTTTTGAAGATTGCACATGAGGTAAAGAATCTCTCATTGAAAGATAGATCTATAGCAGCGTGCATTGTCATGTGACGCAGGCTCACGGCATGACGCCTGGCTCCTTGAGAGCCTAATCATATTATTAATTTGTGCTCATTGTAACACTAGTATAAAATACCCATTTGACTCAAATATCACTATAGGCTGCTGTAATAGTGTATATGGAGAGGCGTACTGAGATATTCGGGATCAGGTTGGCCTTTACTGTACTCGGTAGAACATTTCAAAATTAATAAAAATTGATTCTCGCATATCAAAGCTTAATTTAGTTACCGAGTCTAGAACCTCTCGTGATCTCTTCTCGGCGTGTTTGTTCATTTATCAAACATGGCCGGAAAAACTCAACTCCAATATCTAAATTCTGAGAGACCAAACAAAACTGAGCGCTACGAACCTGGATGGGAATCACAGGGAGACGAACATTTCCCGTCTACTTTCTGTCAACATGGCGGATGATGGCATGCTCTTGAATTTCAATGTGGGTGACGGTATCATTCAGCCCCAGCAAAAGTTCAAAGGAGGGACATGGAAAGATCGCCTTTCAGTCAAGAAAATTGCCCTTCACCGTCAAAATAAATCTAAATTTCCCAACTCCGAAGACCAGGGTCGTGCCGGGCGGAAAGATGGAACAGGGAACCCTAATAGAGTTGAAATAACATCTCCTCGACCACTCAAAAGGCAGAGGGTTGATGGCGATTTTAAACCATCTTCGTTGTCGACGCATCGCGCGAGCGGACAAACCCCTACTTCGAGCAATGTCGGTACTAGTCATGATAGGGGGACGACCAAAGGCAACCAAGATCGCAAGAACCAGAATCAGCCGCGCGAGATCATCTCCTCCCTTTTCTCCTTCAACCCGGCCCCTGTTTCTACCGTCGAGCCACCGAAATCAGAGGAAGGCGCTGAGCCTTCTAAGCCCTCAAATGCACCCCTCATCGATGGAATTGATACCTTCACATCCTTGGGATTATCCCCAATGCTTGCAGCGCACCTGATGACAAAGCTTGAACTTAAGGCTCCGACGGCCGTTCAAAAAAGCGCCATATCGCAGCTGCTGAAGGAGGAATGCGATGCGTTCATCCAGGCCCAAACCGGATCGGGAAAAACATTGGCATATCTACTTCCTCTGGTTCAGCGGCTGATTAACTTGTCAAGCACCAACGGGAAGGCTTTTGCGCGGGCGAGCGATGGTTCGGATAACGCTGCTGTGCATAGAGATTCGGGACTTTTTGCTATCATCCTTGCTCCTACGAGAGAGTTATGCAAGCAAATATCCGTTGTGCTGGAGCAGTTGTTGCGGTGTGCGCATTGGATTGTTGCAGGTACGGTTATTGGTGGGGAGAAGAAAAAATCCGAAAAAGCCAGGTTGAGGAAGGGGTTGAATATTCTTGTGGCTACACCTGGTCGTTTGGCTGATCATTTGGAAAATACCAAGGTGTTGGATGTTAGTAATGTCAGGTGGCTAGTCCTTGATGAGGGGGATCGGCTTATGGATTTGGGCTTTGAGGAGGAGATCCAGGGGATTGTTAAGAAGTTAGATGAGAGGCAGAAATCAAAGGGAATCCCGGGTTTGCCTGCCAAGCGCGTTACAATATTGTGTTCTGCGACTTTGAAAATGAATGTGCAGCGACTAGGAGAGATAAGTCTCAAAGACGCTGTGCATGTCCAGGCTAACCCGGATGACGAGGACGACGAAACGGCGAAGAATACTGGTAGCAACTCCGAGTTTTCGGTACCTGCACAGCTTAAACAATCGTACGCAGTGGTTGCTGCGAAACTACGACTCGTTACTCTTACGGCGCTGATGAAACGAACATTTGCCAGGAAGGGATCTGTTATGAAAGCAATAATTTTCGTTTCTTGTGCGGACTCCGTGGACTTCCACTTCGAAGCTTTTTCTAGGCAAGATTCAGAGAACAAAAGCGGAGAGAAAGAGGAGCCCAAAGATACTGAAGTTTCGCTTCCCACCAAACCTGCATCTACCCATGTAACAGTTGCGAAAGCAACATCCTTCTCGAACCCTACTAATCCAGTCACAATATACAAACTTCATGGGTCACTTCCTCAACATGTCAGAACTTCAACTCTCTCCGCCTTCTCCCGCCAAGGTGAAGCAGCTGTTCTCATCTGCACTGATGTCGCGGCTCGTGGCCTTGACCTACCAAACGTCGATTTTGTAGTCGAGTATGATCCTGCCTTCAGCTCAGATGATCATCTCCACCGAATCGGCCGAACTGCAAGATTAGGACGTGACGGCAGAGCCCACATATTCCTCCTTCCCGGCAACGAGGAGAAATACGTCGAAATTCTAAAACGCGGTTATCGAGACGGCGGCGGTAAAATTTCCAGCATAGATGTGAACGAGTCGTTGAAGCGTGGCTTTGGAGGAAACACCGAATCGACGAGTAAGGGCTGGGAGGAGAAGGCAACAGAGTGGCAACTTGACATTGAGCGCTGGGCTCTTGAAAACCCGACCATCCTCGAGATGGCCAGACGCGCCTACCAGTCTCATATCCGCGCTTATGCCACGCATATTGCTAGTGAGCGGGATATGTTTAACATCAAGGATCTCCATTTGGGCCATTTGGCGAAGAGCTTTGCGCTGCGGGATAGACCCGCAAAGATCAATGTACCTGGTCTTCGGCCTGGTAAAGAAGATACGAAGAAGGAATTCAAGGCTGATAGGAAGGGTGCTAGGGATGGTGCCCAGGAAACCAACAACACGAAGACCTCTGATGCCGCACGTAAAATGCGGGCGAAGATGAAGGAACATATGGCCGGCGCAAATGAATTTAATATCGCGTAGAATAATAACTATTGTCAGTTGCTAGTGTTAGAAAACCCAATTCCCTTTGTGATCATAAAAATTAAAAAGAAGAAGAAAAATAAAACTTGCATAAAATTCAATAAATATCCCACAACGATATTTTCCCATCTTTCGATCCAGCCGCAAGCCAGTGTGTTAATTGCGCCTTCTTGCTTCGCTGCTCTTTTATTGCTGCCAGCGATCCGAGCGGATGGCCAAGGTTAAGCGCCATGCTTTCCGGCTTCGTATTTGTATCGCCAGCACTTTCCGGCCCTGTGTTCGTGTCATCTGCATTGACGACGGTATTGTTTTCCATAGCAGCATTGCTATTTCCATCATTTTTATTCGAGTCTCCAATATCTGCAAACGCGACGGCATAACAGCCCATTTTATGCCACTTCAAAACGGCCAACTCCCTCATACTTTTGCACGAGTAGACCCGAATCCTACCATCCCATCCAGCCGTAGCAAATACTTTCCCATCATTTCGTATTTGTAGACCCTGCTGACCTGCATGCTTTGTGTTCAAATGTTTCAGTGGCGTATCCGTCCTTGCTGAACCCGACGGCTTTGGTGGAGTGACAGTGATAGGGATAGGGTGTTTGGCAAGGATTGCATCGGCGGAGGATGAGAAGAAGAAAGGATCTTTTCGTTTGTCTAAAGGCGCGAGAGCGATAGAAAGAACTGGCTGGGAATGTGGATGGTTGATATATATCCTTTCCCAACTCCAAGATTGCTGCTGATCGAAGCTCACTTTTTCTACGCCGCCAGGGGACTTTTCTCTATGCACCATAACCCGGCCATCTTCATAACCCGAGATAAGACATAACGTCCCTTGCGGCGCTCTGAACAGCTCCAGGGCCATTACCATCCCCGTGTTTATTGATGGATCAGGGGATATAGTCGATACGCGCTTTTCAGATGGTAGGTGAAATATATCTATCCCGCCAGAATTAAGGGCGTTGGGTACGGCTAGGAAGAAAATATGTGGCTGTTTCGAACTCTCTCCTTCAGGAAGTTGAGTGTCTCGCTTGCTGGAACCTTGCTGGGAACCCTGAGGCTGAGTATCCGAGCTCACTTTCGTATCTGAAAAGATGCGACAGAGCGCAAATGCACAAAAGTTCAGGGCATTTACGGATAACGAATAAAGCATCCAAGGCTCGCGCCGTGTCTGAGCACTCGTTGATTCATCAACAGGCAATTCTTTATTTAATCCGTCCTCATCGGCGAGATTTAAACGCCAAACTCGGAGCTTATGATCTCGACCATGTCTGTAGGTAATATCAGAATTTGGTGCATGAAAAGTAATAAAAAGGGCGGATATGTGACAACGTACGTAAATACCCATCTTTCAGCGTCACTTTCTTTCCCCTCTCCATCCTGATTCGAGCAATAAACAACCCCTTCAACCCCCAGAACTGCAGACTCATGGGCCTTCCACGAAGCAACGGCCCGTTTCGTACCCATATCCCAAACAACGACCCAGCCTTCTGCATCAGCTGAAATAAGCCTTGAATTCATACTATAAAAATGGAGGGCGTGTATCGGTGATCCATGGCCGCGAAGAACATATACGGGAGTGGCAGGTGGGAGTCTGCCCGTTGCTCTCTCCGGCTCAGCTAGAGCGGAGAAGGGGTTTGAGAGTGCAGAAGATGTCATTCTAAATCTTTAGTAGATAGATAATTTCGGAATAATCAATAGTTCTATTGTATTCAGCTAGCTGGTTGGATGTTTTAAACATGTTGTGTGCTATATGTTCTGGGTTTGGAGTTTGGAGTTGATGTTTGGCTGTTGCCAGGTCTTGGGAGGATCTTATCTTATCAGATCATCAGCGGAGGTTAAAATAATCCTCTGCCGCTAAACCGCTTTAGGGAATCAGTAATCCACCCCGGCCCCGGCCCGACGTGTGTGGTGCCTGGGATGGAGATATCCCGAGGTGGGGGAGACCTTTGAACGTCTTTGCCGATCCAGTATTATGCATCACGGTTGAGCAAAGCTGTGGTGTCATGAATCGGTAAGTTATTTATATCATTAACTGCGTTATTCTTAACCGTCTATCTTGTTTCGACCAATACGAAACTCTCGCGCCTGAAGGACGATCTGATCTTGGATGCGATATTCTCAGCATATGGGGCCAGCTCTGAATCTGTCCGTTCTATGCCATTCGGTTTCCTCATTACGCTCACGTATATACACCGCTACTTATTGCGAACTCACGAAACATCGCAAACTTACAAACATGGTTCCTCAGCCACATGCCAATTCTCCCTTATCCCAGAGCCCATGGCGGCTCTGGCTCCAATATCACATATCAATGCTCCCATCCGGGGAGTTTTCTCTAGCCACCGTCCATAGAGACAGCAGTGGTTCTGTGTACCCTCGCGTCCGCACATGCATATTCCGTGGATTTTGGACTGAACTTAATTTGGGACGGGAGGCTTTCAAACTGCTTCTGGAAGACGAAGAACTAAGAAAGCAGGGTGGGATAAATCCCCCTATGTTCGAAAGTGACCTGTTGACCTTTACCACCGATGTCCGAATGGAAAAGGTTGCTCAGCTTGAGTCTTTCCCTGACGGATCCGGTTGTGGAAATGGAGCTAAAGGCGGAGGCCCTGTTGAAGCCGTCTTTTGGGTCAAAGATGAGAGGACGCAATGGAGGGTTAAGGGTAGGGCATTTATCATTGGAGGCGACAGCCGTGATGTTGATGAGTTGAAGTCGCGAGAAAATATTCGGCAGTGGGTACGACGCAGAGAGGGCAGCGATGATATAGATGTCAGTAGATGGACATGGGAGAAGGAGATTACTGCTAATTTTGCGAATCTAAGCCCCATGATGAGAGGTATGGTTAAACTTGATATAAATTTCTTTCCTATTCTTTCCCTTTATTTTCCTCTTCCTGTTTGGCGTTATTGTCAAAAATTGCAACCAAGTGTTTGTTCCACATGCACCATGCCGTGAAAATCAAGCGCAACAACACGCCTGGCTACTAGAGTGGCTACCCATCCTCCCTTTATATAAACTTCATTGCGTGCTAAACAAAACCGAAAGAGAAGCAACGCTATCCCTCACCCAAATGCCCAACCTTCACTGCCATTCTTGCATCTCCTCTGATTCTTCTTTTCCTTTTGCAAATGGAAAATGCATATGCATGAGCAGCTAACCACCCACTGTATCATTAATTAACCATGTTTCTGAACAGGCACTTTCAAAAACCCTCCACCTGGAACATTACGGTTGGAGTCACCAAACAATCCTTCGCCCAAGCTGGGTCAAACAGTGGACGACATTCATGATCCTGTAGCAAGAGCGAATTTCCGTGTCGTTGTCATTGTCCCGGAAGAGGTTGAACGTGTCGAATTGATTCGTCCGGACAACCCAAAGCGGACGAGGTGGACTTTAAACAGGCGAACTGAGAAAGATGCGGGATCTAGTGAAACTGGCGATGGATATAGCCAGGGCACTTGGGAAGTGGCTGAACTTTGGCCCTGACGAGAGTGATACTTTCATTGTCTAGTATTAGCATGCAGAGAGGACATTCGCATTCTTCCGAGGAGAATCCTGGATGCACAAAGTGAACTAGGAGGATATTAGCACTTTTCAATTGAGATATTCTCTCCTCTTTTCTGTTCCATGCCAGCCTGGCTTACAGATGGCCCCCATTTCATCCAACAAAACAACCGGCTCTGGTTTAATTCCAAAACAGTATCCAGTTATGTGGATACGTCCGTATTGCGTTTCTGCCATTCCTTTCTCTCATTTCATGAAAACTCCTAGAGCACTTCACTCGTGTTGTCCAAAAGTTTTATGGTTTCTTTTGCACATCGTCGAATGCATTTCCCAAGCTCTGTTTTACTTAACAGTTTCCAAACCCAACTCTCTTAGCATCACAAGAAACCAAGGAGTATAGAGCCCCTTTCTCTATCATATTCTTTTCTGCCTTTTTTTTTTCTTTTGTTACCCAGCAAACAACGTTCTGGAAGCGACAAGCCAGCATTAAACCTCCAACACATATCCGGCATCTCTTTTCAGACGACGAGTGAGATTCTCTCTGCAGAAGCCTCTCCCTTACTCTTTCACGCAGATTTGCAAACTTGCAGCGGGCTTCTTTCATACACGATATTTCAGCGGAACTAGACATCTTGTGTCGCAATGCGGCCCGGCGTGCAGATATTTTCCCCTTTGATGATATCAGCGCTCTACCAACAGTCACAAAACTTAGGGCCATATCTAACCATTGCAAGTCCGCATCGGCCATCTCTTCCTCCCATGTACCACCCTACCCTCTTCTTAAAAAGGTCCTGGAGACCAGGAATCCTCTACCATATCAAGGTAAATCCACAAGAAGAGAAAAACTTTACGTATTCCACCAACTACTCCAGGCGCTCAAATATTATCACACACCACCCCCCTTTTTTCCCGCGTCAATTTCTCAGCCCATATATTCAAAAATTGTTCATAACAGCCCAAAGCCACAAAAGAAATGAGGAGCTGCAGTGACACCGAACCGGAAGAAGATGATACCACGGCCCGTCGATGCTCATACTGCGGACGCTTCGGCAAGTCCGAGAGCATTGTCAAAGAGACAGGCCTGTGCCACACATGTCATGAAAACGTGCATTCGTCAACCAAGAACGAAGTTGCTTCTCTCATGACTGGCAAGAACGGAGGTGGGCCAAGCAGTGTTGCAGCAGCGGTCATGTTGCGAATGGCAGCGGTAGACGTCAATGACGATTCAAGCTCCATCAGAAGCATTACCTCCATTCACTCTGATCAGGAAGACAATGAGGATGAGGATGAGGAGGGTAGCTCCAGCGGAGACGGGGGTGGAGATGGAGATGCGGGAGAAAAGAGGACATATGATGGCCGGAAGCTCAGGGGTAGTGGTAGGGATGTCTCCAACAACACGGGAACGGAATCAAATCTGTGTGCGCGATGCTGGAACAACCCATCAACGACGATCCTGTACAATACACCGATCTGCAATGAATGCTATCGGATCGCACAGGAGAAGCGGGTATGCCCTCGTCGCATAAATAATTTCCAATGTATTTTGCAATTGCCAGACTGACATATACTTCATTTTAAAACAGGAACATACGAAAGGGACAAAGGTGAGCACAGAAACAACTTCGTTTTGCCGAAAGACAAGAAAAATGGGGGATGGAGAACCTCCCTAGCACAATAGAGTAGAAAATAGACGACCAGGCTACTAAGTCAATTCCTGACCACCAGAAACGTTTCCAACCGCCAACCCCTCACCTCCAACCAGGTAAAAGGCTGACGCGAGTCTGCGACTCATGTCGTCGGAAGAGAAAGCGCTGCCAGCACCGCCGCGTGGTGGACGAGAACGATCGTGAGTATAAATGGCCGCTTCACATAAAAAAATAATACAAGTCTCCCAATCGCGAAAAAGAACCAAAGGGATCGCTGCTAATGCACCAGCAAAAATATACACAGCTGACGCCGACCTCCGCCGGAAACGGTCGAGGAGCGAGCGGACATCGACTGAGACAAACAATCGTGCGGGGAGGAGCAGTACCAGCTCTTCCTCCGTGATCGAAGTCAATGACATGGGTATGTGAGCTCGAAATTTGTAAAAAGCCAGGTATATCGCCCAGCCCCGCGTTCTAACCACATAACATACGCAATATGTATACATGCAGTCATCGTATCGGAGGCAGAGCGAGAGCCCATGGTCACTCCACACGCCCGCACCACCACGACAACCGCAAGCAATGGGACATGCGCAGCAAAAGCCAGCACCACTTCTACCAACGGAGCCATGCCCGCAAAAGCAACAGCCTCCTCATCATCTCCACACGCCCCTGCACCCCGGAATAACGAAAGTTATTCGGCCAGCAATCTGCGGCGGGCGATTGAGGGGTCCGTCCACGTCGTGTTCTCTAGGGAGATGGATAGGTTGGTTGGAGCGGCAGAGGAGAAGCTTGCGGACGCTGCAAGCGCGCTTGATGACGTCAAGGCACATATGGCGGCGTGGTTGGGTTGTGTGAAAAGAGGTATGCCCTTTTTTTCTTTTTGACTTCATTTTAATTTTTAATTTCATGACAGTGGAGAGGTAGGTAGGTAGTTGTATGTATGAAGGTTGACGCCGACTGATTCGTTTTTGGAGGTTAGATCAAGGGTAGGTTTCGTGCGCTTGGTCTAAATTAAAACTGTCCATTAATGCGTAGTGTACAACTTGACAGCCACGCACATGGGGCTCGATAAAGTTGGCGATTGATCGATCGATCGACTAGATATCTCTCCACGTGCGGCCACAACGGAATCTACATATGTTGCTTTTTGTCCAGGGAGGCGAACATGGGACTGGAACTGGAGGAGAAATGCTGGGTAGCACGGGGAGGTTGATGTCGGCCTTTTTTTCGTTCGACCTTGTATTTAGACCGTCAAATTTTAGAAAGAAAATGAAACCCCTTTTATATCGCATCCTTAGAGAGCAAAACTAAGTTTTCTCTTCTCCCGTTTCCGATCCCGATTCTGCGAACGGTGGATGGAAATCCTTTATAAATATGGGGCAATTAGCCACTCAATCCCTTGTATATCTTGCAGCGTCCGGGCGGTATTGATAGAGGATATCGCATTAGCACCCCTTTCACCAAAATCTCTATTCCCCTTGTATCTACGGTGTTGGGAATGGCCTGGAAGATAGGTAGGTAGAAAGGACAGGTACGGGCAGCTTAGAACAACAGAGGGTGCTGGGGTGCGGTATAAGGATCTAGTCGAACGGAGAGAAAGAGGGCGACGAGAGGCCTGGGGGGGAGTATCGACGTAAATAGGTATACACGCATGATTCCCTTGTATGCGCAGTACATACATATAGAGGTATAAGAAGATCTTATATGAGGGGGGGAGAGGTATATGAGAAAGCTTCCAGCGCAGTTGCGTGTCCATTTTCCTAATTTATTTGTGTATATGTATCATATATAGCTATAAACACACATTGAGGATCTGGGGAGAATCTAGAGAAGAATCGCTGGACGAGGAGGATATGCATCCCCTTTGCTATTTATAGCAGAGGCGTGGTTATGAACGAAATATCAAGCTGCGCTGTGAATCAAGGGAAAGGAAAATAAGAGAGTAGAGAGAAAGCTCTAGACACGATAGAGGAAAAGGGAGTTGATTCATAGATTGAGAAAATTTGCTCAACAAGCAGTGAAATATTGGATATACAATCTTTGGTTTTTTTCTTCTTATGAGCCTGTCTGCCACCTTGGTAATAAGCCGTTTAGAAAGCAAGAGTAAAGATATGTCTCCTCTTTTCAGGGGAGCGGATATGGTTAGAGGCGAGGGGGATTTCAAACAGGATAGAATCTGGCAGGTTTAATGTTATATATACTATATTTCATCAACGAGAGCAGCAGCAGCAGAATATTTCTAGCAGTCAGTCAGTCAGTCAGTTATCCAGACGGAAGCATGACGATATTGGCAAAGAAATCCATGGGACCCCCGAATCTCACCCCAGCCAAAGGGAAATTTGTCTATAGAAACGCATGGCTGGATCCAATGAGAGCAAAAGTCCATCCCGTCATTTCTCATTTCTCATAGTTCTGCTGGTACTACTCATTCCGGTCGTTTGAATCGTCCAGCAGCACGAAGATCAAACAATGGCGAGACACCCCATTCATTCCCAAAAATATTGCCCCCAGATATGATTAGCCTTCAGGGTCAGAGCACACTCTGACCGCCCTGAGAAGACAGGGGAGTGACATTGCAGGAAGAGTAAATCTAGCAGACAGATGAGATCACCACAGCACCTCAATCGTGTCTGGCAGATACTTGAAAGTCGGGTAGGTAGGAGAAGATTCTTCTTCCCTTCCTTCATCCTTTTCCTTTCTTCTCGGGTATTAATCTTTGCAAACACCTGTTGGGCACACGCTGTATTTTTCATTCCCCCCATATTCAAGCGGTGGACGCTGGACGGTGGATGCCAAGGAAGGTCTTGTTCTGTCTACTCAATGGGAGCTGCATAACTATTGTGCTGCACAGTCCCGTCCCCGGCCCCAGCTCCAACTCCAGCAAATCTGTGCGGAGGATGGCGTTTTGTTGTGGGGTTGAGACGAGATGAGACGAGCTGAGATGGTGAGATGGTGAGATGGTGAGATAGTGAGATGGTGGTGGGCGGACCGGACATAAACGCACCACGCACCAACTGCGCGCCCACATGGGGAGAGATATCGAACCATGTCTGTGGTCACTTGGGATAGATGGATTACATGCGCCTCGATGTCGGGCATTTGGGTGGGCATGGTATGTCATGGGTTGCCATGCCCATGCCATAATGTGAAAACCTGTTGGATATGGAAGAAAATTCCAACGATGCTCATTCATCCCATCCCTTTTTCAAATTCCCATATCATAAGCGGGGCAAACGTAACGGGAAAAGACCCATCCACACTCCAGATCGACCGGTAGTAGGTACCCGGTTTTCCCCAGGCGGGACGATGTTTCTTGATAAAACGATGGTCGCGTGGGTAAGGGGAGGAAGGGAGGGAAACAAAAAAGGTTCCTTTGTTGCAATAGAAACAGACAGACTGTTAATTTATGCATCAAGATCTCCGTGCGTTTGCTCCCATAATGCCCATTCATTCATTCATTCATTCCCCCTGCCTGGCATGAGGTGACATTGTTTAAAAGGGGGAACCGGGAACCAGGGGAATAGGGAATAGGAACACCCTTTTCATCCCCGTAAGTAATAACAATAATATAGCGAGCAAGATCACACCCAACTTACTCCATCCAGCAGGTCTGGACAGCACAAGGAACGATTGACAGCCGATCTCGAAAATCAAGAATAGCCAGGTTCAGGTTCGGCGTTCCTCCGTCGAGGCAGCGGGCGCTATACAGTAATTCGCGACATGGGTCGATCACAGTTAAATAATCCTCTCAACGCAAACGAAGCAGGGAGAAACAAGCATCCGGCAGTTCAATCCACGTTTATTTAACCAAATTTTCGATCCCAGCCGCTTCCATGTCCCTTTGCAGCAGGCATTGTAGGCAGGCATTGGCAGTAAGTTACTCTTAACTGCAATAATAATTCTTGCGCATCTCTTCTCTTCGGCATTTGCGATCCCCGGCAGTTGAAGCCCTTAGCGCCCTTCCTTCGCCTCAACCCACGAGGCAATCCATGTATTTATGTTCTCACCCTGCTCAGGACAATACAAGGCATATAATAAGGGGCAGCTAAGTCAGATCGAGGGCAGGGATGTGAATAATGGTTTGTTGGTACGGCGTAACACCGCCCACGGTCCCCCATGTGCTGAACGTTCATGCCCATGCCCATGCCCATGCCCATGCCCATGCCCATATCCATGTCCGCAGCTTGTGAAAGAATAATATATATGTATGCATGGACAGCGTATGTGGCCGGTTGGCCGCGTGTGGCCCCACGGTCAATCAATACTTCAATCCTCCAATACTCATACATACATACTCAAGTCCACCACCCCCCTGCGCACAACACACAGAAAAGAAACGACAAGAACAAGCATCTCATAAGCGCTGCATCGATGGCTCCGAATGAGGAAATGGCAAGAGGACCCGACTTCATACCTTGCTCCGTTCAAACTCGACTCCGCAACCCCGGCGGCAGATTTTTTTTTTCTTTTCGTTCGGATGCTGCCGAGGAGAGAGGGAGAGGGAGAGGAGAGCGGGTGTGGGTGTGGGTGTGTGGGGGGAGGATTCATTACGAATACTACTACTACTCCTAATCATCGTGATAATAGCGTGCCTTTGTCAGATCGATCTCGCTCATCTACAAGCGCGGTTGTGGATGGGAGCTCGTAGATCAAATATGCGATGGTGATAGTTTATTATTAGATGGATATTTGGGGGAGAGAGGCGGGTTAATAGAGTTTTATCCATTGAACAACAATAGGGTGAACTAACGAAATAGGTAGATAAATACATGAAATGAAGTGTTGATGAGGGTATGATAATGCGGGGTTGTTTTGCTTGGTGGGTAGTTATGGCTCGCTCGTTGACATTTTCCTGCCAGCAGCGGTACAAAATAATTTGGAGGGGAGGGGTATTTGAATTTCCCCTTCTTCTTCCTTTTCTTCTCCCTCCTTCAAACCAAAACGGACGGCGATGCGATCCATCCCCTTCGATCTTCAAAAGGCAGCTAAGAAGAAAACAACAGTGAACCAACAGGACAACCAAGGAGAAGAAAGAGAGGGCGGCCCGAACATGCATTTATTTAATTTCCTGACGAAACTCAGCCATGCAAGCCCGGCATGAAGAGCGCAACTCTATGCCATATGGATGCCTGGGAAGTTAATAGTATGAGTAAAAATAGGACACTGCCTCACCATCCCATCCTGCATACACGACAAGACGTCGTCTGAGTTTTCTGTCCGTGGATGCACGGGCAGCAGCAGGAGGAGGAGGAGGAGGATGCAGATGCAGCCTGGAAAACCTTGATGTTGGCTGGTGATGTCTCTCTCTCTTTCTCTCTTTCTCCATTTTCCTACAACTTTTCGGCTCACGCCTCAGCGAGATGAGTGTTTTATTTTCTTCTTTTTCTCCCGGGAATCTTTTCGGCCTGCAGCGTACATACATACTGTACATACAGTGCATCGTAAGTCAGTGATAAAGTGCAGGGCGGGCAGCGTGCATGCGAAGAAGAAAAGAGGGGAATTAAACAACGCTCAGCGCGGGGGACGCATCGATAATTTTAATAAAAAATAAAAAAATAAAAAAAGAACCCACGATATCCAAAAAAGGGTTTCGGCTCGCAGATTCGTCCCCGGAGAGCCCGTCCCCTCCCATCAGGCTATCACCACTGCTCATCTTTTGAGCGCAGCAAGCCAGTCGGTCCCCATCCATCCACCCTGCACCTGGGCTGGCTGTGAGAACAACAATGCAATGAATGGCACGGCGCCGCCGCACCAACACGCGGGCCCGCTGCAGCTGCAGAGCCAGGCCGAAGTCCGAGCCGTTAGCAACCCCGCCGGAAAACGTGTTCATCTCCATGCATGTATGTACGGACCGGGGGGCGCAAAGCACCCACTCATGGACGTTGAACCGACCGAGTAAAGTACAGTACGTTCTGTGATGCTGTAATGCAAGTTGGAATTTAGGCCTTTTTTTTCCTGTTCGTTCCCCTCTGTGTTTTTCTTGTCTCATCATTGGAGGTAGAGGGGTAAAGTGTACATATGCATGATGGAGGGGAGAGGGATATCTTTTCCTGATGATGCAGCAAGCAGTAGCCAGTGGAAACTGTAAACTGTAAACTGTATTTTGTGTGGAGTTAAATTTGCTGTTTGATGATGATGATGATGACGGAGCGTTTTGTATTTTTCTTCTTCTGCTATTTGTCTGTCAAATGGCAGTTGCAGGAGATCATTTAAATTCAGCCGTTTCTTTTTTTTTTTCCCTCTTCCCGCGACTCCCAGCGGAAAACATCCCTGCGCATGCCCATGCTTATGCGATTGATGGAGCATTGGATGCTTGAAATCCGGGCAGGATTCCGTGTGGTTTGTTGAGTGCATTCTTGTCATTTTCCTCCTCCTTCTTCTGCTGCTGCTGCTGCTGCTGACGACGATGGTGATGATGTTGATGCTGATTTGCCTGCTGCATACGATTTATGATCTGGGGACGGATGCTAGCGGGTAGTTTCGAGAGCCAGATTCACCGCCTCAATTTGTTGATGCTGGAGATGCTGTTGTTGAAGTACAGCGTAGATTGAGTGCATATCCTGCGTCACGAACTTTGGCCCCTGATTTGAGCGGTGGTGTTTGTCCATTTTTCCATATATAGGTGGATGCATTTTGAGGTTCAAACAGACAGACAAACAGATAGATAGACAGATAAACAAACGCTTTTTCATCTTGAGAGCACGATCTGTATCTGCTGTGATGTACTCCGTAATCCGTACTGCATATGAGGGGTTCTGCCCTCAGTCGTCTCCCTCTCCATCCGCCTCCATCAAGCATCAAGCAGGCAGGAGACTGCTATAGTACTTGCAGGAACACGACGATTAGAACAGCACGAAGAAACTAAGAACGGGGCACAACAAAAAAAGACTCCCTCCTGCCCCACGATTTGCACGCACTCTCTCTGGCTGCCAGCGGAGACAAAGAGCGAGCGCCAATCAGAACGATGGGGAGGAATAGATTACGCAGCATCCCGAAAGCGAGACAGCGTGACCGTACCGTACGAGCGCCGACCCCTGCCCTTACCTGCAGCGGGTGCACCAGGCCTGCTTCCGCGGCTGGCTCTGGCGCTGGCTCTGGCGCTGGGGTCTGCTCGGGATTTGGTTTGCGCTTCCCCCCCCCCGGCCTAGGGCGGTTTGGGCCCGCCCTAGCTTGGAGTCTACCTCTATTATCGCGGCCTAGCAGCCAGACTCCATATCCCGGTGCCGTAGCGTGTATTTTACCGTCATGCCCCCGAATACCCTCGAATACGCGGTTTAAATTACTCCGTACGCTCTGGTAGCCTATTTCGCCCCCTCCCCGCCGGTGCAGCAGTCCTTACTTTGACTGTATGTATGTATGTATGTATGTATGTATGTATGTATGTATGTATGAATGACAGCGCTAGTCCCGGGCTTACCGCCGCCCGCAACGATGCCTGGGGGCGCTGGCGGGGACAGGCGGGGACTGGCGGGGGGCAATCCATGCCTAGCGCCGACTCCACCGGGCGGCCTTGCGAAGTCGAGCTGGGCGAATACGGAACGGGCGTGGGCAGGCGCTGGGCTGGGCTTCCCGTGCAAAAGCGGGCTCGCTCTGTCGGTGTCTGTCTGTGTCTTGTCTGTGTCTCGTACAGTCCCATACAGCCCAGTCCAGTCCAGTCGCTGTTTCTCTTTGTGTGCCCGGAGAGTTAACTCATCGCTCCACCATTATTCCATCCATTCCTTCTTCCATTCCTGTTTCGTCTTTTTCTCTTTCTCCAATCTTCTTGCTGCTTCTTCTTCTTCTTCTTCTTCTTCTCCTCTCTTCTCCTCCACATACAAACACATCTTCGCCGCTCTCTGCTGGTGGTTTCCTCTCTCATATTCCTTCTTCATCTTCCTACTTACTTACTTCCCAGTTGTAAGCATTCAATGTGCTTCCTGGAATAAACAGAAGAACCGTTTCTCAACCCTCCCTCCCAACGCCGTCCGATCCTCCCCCCCTCTCTCTATCGATCTCACCCACCTGACGAAATACATATATATATATATATATATACACCTCTTTATATAATTCGATGACTTTACGAGCTACGACATTCTCCCAAGGACTCTGATCACCCCCGATCCTCGTCTCTCCAACTCACCTCGACTACCACTCGTTCTATTCTTTCCCGGTTCATCATGGCTGGCCGTACGGTGGATGCGCTACAGTGCTTCACCTTCGTACTAGACAACGTCCCCGAATGGGTCACTCGAGTCACTGATCTGGCCGTGCATACAAAGGCAAAACATGCGGAGTTTACGGCGGAATATGCTAGGCTTGCCGCTTCAGGTGAAACAGATACAAAACCTCGACGAAGGAAGAATAGCTCCGTCCACTCCATTCGACCAGATGACATGCACCAGTCGATAAAAGGCTCCAAGAAAGGTTCCCAGAAGGACTCGAAGAAGAAGGCAGACGGGCAAGACGAGGCCGTTGAGGAACCCAATGAGGACTACATGGACCCCATAACGCTGCTGAGAATGTCGAAACACTACCCAAATGATTTGAACCAACGGAAGCGGAATATAGCAACTTCGAAATCGGCAGGCACGGATCGAATAATCCGACCGCGCCAGCTCGTTGTCGTCCATTACGACTCGGAGACTCAATTGGCCCTGGAGAAAATGGTGAGGGATATTGGAGGTGCTAGGAATAATATCCGAAAAGGCCGGATGAGCCAGATGATGAAGTCCGGGTTTGGTCTGAAGTTCTTGGATCACGCCAAGCGAAAAGCTGCCTTTGGAGGAACTGGAGAAGGGTCCCGGAATCCCCTCGATTCGCTCGATCCACTGTCGAAACCCAGTAGGCCAGCTGCCAAGGAGAATGGATTCGATCTCGTCGATAAACAACTGGAATTGGCACAGTCCCTGTGCGAATCGGCCGCTCATCAATTCCTGCGGTGTGGAGATTGTGTGCTGGAATTGGAGAAGGCAAAGGAACGGTTCGCTACCGCGCTAGACCTAGCAAAGGTGGAGGTTGAACGGTTAGAAAAGGAGGCAGAGGCGGAGAGGGAAGAGGCTGCGAAGGCGGCTGCAGATGCTCTCGAGGCGGGAGACGACGAGGACGAGGAAGACGAAGCGGAGGACGAGAAGATTGCGCCAGCGCCTACGCTGCTCAAGGGAGACGAGAAGCACTCACTGGATGGGGTGGTGGCGGCCATCGAAGTCGACGACGGCTCCTCGATATCCTCTGTATCCATCGATATTACCGCCTTCAGGTCAAGCCGGTTTCGGGCCTGATTTGGATGTTTATAAGAGGCTCTTTGTTTATACCCATTTAACCATATCAATTCTCCACACGCACACGCAGACACACACACACACACACACCTGCCTACATTATACGACATCTACCCACTCCTTCGAAAAAGGCGGCTTCTCCGCCGCGTATACATACATATTACATAAAGCGGCATACAGAACGTCCCCTCGATCTCCTTGACCAAATCTACATATCCATGAACGGATACCTTCCTCCCCATCTACCCCCAACATCCGGGTCGAGGATCTCCATCAACGACGGAAACGATTTAGCCCACAGGAGAACGAAACGCAGGAAGTAAGGTTTTCTCACATACATACTCACATAACCAGCCTGCTATACCCATTACATTACATCATATCCATATCCATATCCATTATATATTTACACTCCTTGGCATATTTTCCATCCAATACCAATCAATACCAATACCAATACGCATACGCATTCAACGCATCCAACCCTCCCTCCCAAAGATTCCTCGCAGAGGCCCTTCCTTACTTTCGTTATTATTATTGAAACATGGCGCTAGACTATTTTTATCATTATTATTATCCTCCACCCCCTCTACTCCGCACTCATTGTCATGTCCTTTTTGTCACTTTTTCTTAATTCCCATCTCATTGTTAACCAGCCAGGTTGGTGTGTGTGAGCGTGTGTCTAATGAGGGTTTCTTGTTTTGTTTTTATTCTCTTTTTTGACGGATAAGGCGGGAGAGAGGGAAAGGGGGAGGGGGGTGATATATACGCATCTTTCCCCCTCTCTAATCTTTTTCTTTCGCAGTCCGTCAGCCTGATGATGATAGCGTTTTTGCTTTTGATATACATATTTGCTTGTTGCTGATTTTTTTTTTTGTTGTTGTCCTGGATACTCTACTTATCCTACATATCGTATTGAATTTTTTTTATATATATCTATCGATCTATCTATCTATCAAATCTAGCATGGCGTTTCCTTTTTTTCTTTTCCTTTTGACTATTTTTCCAAATTTCCAACTTGCGAGATAGCGAGATTGCTGGCGTGGGCATATTTTTTATTATTTATATTTATTTATTTAGCTCTCAATGATCGAATCTTGAAATTTTTTCTTTATTTACTTGGTTCCTTGCCCTCATCCTTCCAGTACTCACTCATCTTATCCTCTTCCCCCCTCTATAAACCAACCCCCTCGGGAGGAAGACGGGGGTGAAGGTTGATGAACCCCGCTCCCATTCTTCTTGTTTCATGACCCCATTTCTTATATGTTCATACTCATCCTTCTTTTTACAGAGATATACATAACATACATACCATACCATACCATACCCACTACTACTCCCTATTCTCACTCTCACTCCCACTTCCTTGCGGGTACATATCTCACACAATGTGATTCTCAGATGAGTACATACATAGTAAGCAGCAGAAGAAAAAAGAGAGAGAGAGAGATTGAGAAAAGGAACCAAATTCATCATGTTTTTTTTTTTACATGGCGATTTGGAATCAAAAAATACAAAAGAAACCGGCCAACAACCTGCCCCTGCCCGCGTGGTGGGGAGGTGGAACAATTGATTGATTGAATAATAATGCGGGGAGTTGCTAACTTCTAAGCAAGAACAATGCTTGTGTCAAGTTGGGAAATCGGTATTTTTCTATTTTTCTCAAGGTTTGCACGTGTCCCAACCTTTATCAAACCACGAATGAAAAGAGGGCTCATTGGTAATATTATTGATGTTGGTTGGTTAGGTTAGGTTGAGTTGGAGATTGATTTTTTGATTTTTGATTCTTTTTCTTTCTGTTTTTTGAGTCATCTCTCAGTTTTGTTCTCTTTTTTCTGTGTGACATGTCATATTTTTGGGGGGGGTTTATGGTAGGTAAAGAGGACTGGGGCTGATCGGAGATATATGTGAGTAACATACCATACATACTGTAGTTACATACAGATTTCCGGGAACGAGATAGCGTTTGAAGTGTTTCTTTCATGAGTTCTTTTGCTTTCTATCTAGATATAGATATAGTTTTTGGCAGCTACATTTGGATATTGCTGGATGGGCTCTGACGGGTCCAACAACGTACAGTACGCCGCCGCCGCCCATTCCCACGGTTGTGGGGGGGCGTTTATTTATTTAGTTGACTTTTTCGGAGGAAAATCTTCTTTCTTTGACCATTTGACAATAATTTAAGACAAGGTAACGTCATAATCAATTTCATGAAACGAACGGGTGGTAGTTAAATACTGGGCCAAAAGGGGGGTGTTGGGCAAGTTACATGCAGTAAACTTGTAAAACTAGCCACGGATGAATAACTTACAGGAGCGGCCACACAGGTTGGTCGGCACCGAGGCGGCATTGGAGCGGATTTCCTCCCTATATCTCTATCCGGACGGATGTTGGCGATGACGATGATGATGTTGGCATATGCCTGACTGACTCCTTGGAGCTTGCTCGCACTCCATCAGCTGTTTAAAGATTGCTTGGTCCCACGATGATATCAATTTCTTCCTGAACAGATATACCTCCTCTGTCGTATATTTTTGACTGCTGATCATTTGTCTAAAGGCCTAGAATCTAACTGGACACAGCTACTGGACCACTTAGCCCCAGCCTGCCAATTAACATCATCATCACACCGGAGTGCATGATAGATTGTCCTCCTTATCCCTTGATATACATGCCGCTCTGACACCGTTGCATTGGACGCTGCGATCAAGAATTGGGATTCAAGTTCTCTCATGATTATTTGGGGCTGTCAAACATTGCGAGTCGTCGCAAGCCTGGGGGTAAAAGGGAGGATCTAGATCTACCCATTTTGATGTCCGACCCCAGGGGCCAGTAGCCCTATATCACTCCTCTGAATTTGTCGAGTAGCGCTTAATCAAGGCGCACCCACAACCCCGTCCAACAACGCTCTTCGCAGCGTTAATGGATACAGAATCCCGCGCTTCCGTTGAGATGATCCATGCACGTATCTTTTTGTCCAATGAAGCCAGGTCGAAGAGTGTAAAAATGAACGGAAATAACGGCTTGTACTGGTATTATTGTATCATACGAACGATACAACGATCATTCAGCCCCGCGTCTAGCGCCAATATCGATCACCCTTTCCCCGGGGCTGCTATGAGCTCTGAGTGGACCTTCCACTGGCCGCGAGCTGTTCTTCCCGCGCCGGAACGTCTTCCACCCGCATTTAGCGCCAAAGCTAGCCAAAAGTTCCACACGCTAAGACGATGCTCTTGGGGGCTCAAAGACTGGTTCAGGCGGCGAATCGAACGGTTTTCTTTGTGCATGCCTTGATGCTTTGGCCATGTATTGATTTCAACCACGCGAGACTGAAATTTAATCTTTTTGTGTTGTGCTAATGGCCACGTTTCGGCAATTCGGTCAGACAACTTCCCGGGGTTAAAACGGGCTTGTATGGGGGGAGTACTGGCATGATCGAAAATATTTCAGCTGCAAACATGCCATGCAGTTCCCGCCGTCCCAAAGAGGAAATTGAATTCCCTTGCAAGAAAATTTGACATGTTGCATCATGACCTGGCCAGAGCGGCAGAGCTCCTCGCCAGGCGGAGCAATGCAAGTTTGCCGCGCTCCCTGCTGGTGCCCGCGAGAGATCTCCCAGCTAGCGTGGTGTGGCGTGGTGTTGCTGAGCTGATGATGGTGGCTTCGATTCCGATGTGCTGGGATCCGTCCAACGTCCTCTTGGTTTTTCCTCTTTCGTCCCGTTTGCGGCCGGATTTTCTCTCCTTCCGATGCTAATCTCGGACCGGTAGGGGACAGGGTCGTTTGAGACGAATAAGAACGTTGAACATGCACGTAATTTTGCGGCTGGGACGAGGGAAACCAGCCTGGGCCAATCAGCCGCCGCGAACCAAGTGTCCTGAGAAGTTGATCGATCTCGACGGAGTATTTGTTGACAGGTTCCTTTGGATGTTTTCAGCACTTAATAAATTTGTTTCGCATTCCAAGCCCCTACGGCCGGAATTGTTGGAGGGAAGAAGGCGAAAAGATCCCTCAAGACTAATGCATGCATCCAAATGGTGCATGACATTTAATCGACCACAGAAGGGACAAAATAAGCGATTCACATCCGGGCATGAGAGGAAGAAGCGTCAAGATAGACAGCGCCTGCACGAAATCAGGGGATGGCTCGCGATCATGTGATTTGTGGGAAGTCCGCCTCATTGCCTTTTCTGATACTGGCTCCTGTTTTTATTCTTCTATATCTTCTTCTTGCTCGACAAGAGTTTCTGCGGTACTGACACCCCTCTTGGAAATATCACAGCAAGTTCGCGCAGCGCAATGGATGAAGCTCCCAGGTCATAACAGCATAGGGTCAGTTGCCCGTTGCTTTCAGGACACAGGCACGCTGTGAAAGCTGGCCCGCTTCAATATATCATCCACTGAGGAATATTCAATTCAATGCGTTGCCATTCCGTGCACCAGCTCTCTTCTGGAGTCCTTGATCTCCATGCGAATTTTTGTCTTTCAAGCATGCGGAAGATGTTTATTTGTCACCGTTCTTCAATTGAAATGAGCTCTGGGAAATGCGAAAGTCGAGTCAAGCAGCGCAATCCCCCTCTTATTTTTTCCGTTCTCTTTTTCCCAATCATCTCTTTAAAAGAGGGAGATTGCTGTTTTCTCCGAGTGCGCCGTTGGCTTTCATTGGTTCACTTTCAATTTACCCTGGTCGCTTTGCCTTGGGTTTGGATGGAAACCTTCAATTTCGCCGAAGTTCGCTAATTTGCGAGACGATTCGACTTTTCAAAAGGGCGTTCGAGTCTACTTTCCCCAATTTCAAGTCTTCACGGACAACTAACAGATTTTCTGAATTGTTCTTCATGAACCTAGTGGCTACTGGGCACAGAACCGTGCCACCCTGATGTGGGAGAAAATTACCTGGCAGCGAGAAGCATTGGGAATGTTTCGCCGAAAACTTCAGGGTTGGTTACGCTACAATTTCGATGCGGCCTGGACAAATTTCATCTCCGCGGGGTGCTGAAGAAGTGCGGGGTTCACGCCTCATCTGGAGAATTTTGAGAGTCGACTACTTAAATTCCAGCCAGCCCTTGATCCTCCAGCCTTGCTAAACGAAGTGAGATATTTTTTTGCCCTTGAACGGGGGCGGGCTTGATTGGGTAGCATTGCAGAGGACGACAACAGTCGAGCCAGAACTACTGGATTGAACGAATCACTGGGTTGAGAAGCATGCCTTCTCCATCTTCCTCTCATGTCATATCATGTTCAAGCGCAAGATGGCTGGCTGAGAAATTGCAAGGGGTACACACCTTTGTTGGACGATAAATCTATCATGACGAAGCATGTGCGTGAGTGAAAACCCGGGGCGGCCGATGGCTGTGCTTATAAAGTTGGGTAGGTTTCCGTTCATATCTTGTGCGACTCCCAGACGCGTGTACGTGCTTGACCAAATTTCTATTCAACAGGCAACAGTTGGAACTTCTGTCTTATCTATACTAAATAATTCCCATCCATGGCGATTGTCCAGATTGCTATCAACGGCAATGACTGCTATCAGCTTCTCAGCGATGGCACAGTCAAGCAATTGGTGGCATATCGCTGGAAGACCCTTGACGACAACGCCGGAAATGCCCAAATAGCGGTAGGTGATAACGGCGTCTACCTACGGCGATCGACCGGTATGGTTTATGTATACTCTCGCGACGATGGCTCATGGGGTCAAATCGGCCAGGGCGCAGCCAAAATCTGGGCTTCTGGTTCAAACAATCTTTACATGTGGAACTCGGCCACGAAGGTACTTCAGAAATATTTGTTTTCTGAGAAGCAGTGGAAGACCATCGACGGGGGTCCCAGGTTCAAGGACCTTGCCGTAGACGGCGATGCTGTATACCAACTTAAAACGGACGGTGCTGTTTGGAGCTATGATGGCATTTGGCACGACCTGAACAGCGATGACCACACTTGCGAAATTGCTGCAGGCGGAGGACATCTCTATATGCGCCATTCCGACGGCCATGTTTACCAGCACGTCGGTACCACTCAATGGACCAAAATTAGCAACATGGATTCGCACGCCGTCCAGATTGCAGCGGGCGAGGAAGGGGTCTTCAAGCGTCGCGAAAATGGTGGGATATATAAACACGTCAGCGGAATGTCATGGAAGAAAGTTAGCGGGGACATTGCCAACTGCGGAATGGCGGCAGGGAAATACCTGTACCGAGTGACGACTGAAAATACCATCGCCCGTTTAGTCTTCAATGGCACATCCTGGCAAATGCTCCAAACACCGACAGGATGGCGCACTCCGTACGTTTCACCTGCAGAGGTGTATAACGGCGGTTACACGGAGAAAATCGAGGGCATTGGGCTCAGAATTGGTAATGGTGCGGCCGGTCAGAGTCACTTAATAAAGGGTAGGTGTGATTTATTGTCCGTGGCCTTTGCCATTGTTGCTTCCCCCTTTAGTCCTATGCCTTTTTTGCTTATAGCGACTCTTATAACAGCACTTGCGGACGCCTTCATCAAGTTCAAGGTTTCCCAGGGGAAACCGCATTTTTCAGTAGCTTGGATCAAGAGCGATACGACAGAATCGATCCATTATATGAAAAGCGGTAGCGTCGAGGCTTGTATCACCTATAACGCGGCCGCAGAGCAGTTGGCCATCGACCAAAACATTGCTGGAGATCCCAGCTACTATGCCTTCCGGGAGCACTTCCTACTAGTAGGCCCGCCATCGAACCCGGCAAAACTCGACAGCAGTGCTAGCGTGGTGGAAATGTTCCAATCAATTTACACCTTCGCTGAGTCTGGCAAGAATGTAAAGTTCCTCAGCCGGTTCGATAAATCTGCCACCAATATCAAGGAGTCGGAGTTGTGGCTTAAAATTGGCCAGGTAAAGTCCCTGGCGTTCAACTCTTTTAACTATTGGAGGCCATAGAGACATACTGACTGTCGACGATTGAAAGGCTCCATGGGCTCAGAAAAAGTCTGAATGGTACCACGAGAACGCAGAGTATCCTATCCAAGCGCTGACAACTGCCGCGAAGTTGGGCGAGTACACCCTTACAGACTGGGGAACTTATCTCTCGGTCACCGAAGAGGTCCGAAAGAACCTCACAATCTACAAAAAGGGAACAGACGAGGAAGATGATCCGCTCCTGATGCCTGCTCATCTCCTAGTGAGCGATCAATCTCCGTTTGCAAAGGAATTCGCACACTGGCTGGTTAGTCAAGAGGGTCAAGCAGTTGTCGCTAGCTTCAAGATCGATGGACAGCAGGTTTACTCCGCGGCGCCGTGAAACTAACTAGACAATGTGAGCTCTGGGTTTTGGTGTAAGCAAGGCCTGTTAAAGGAGTTTCCCGCGGTGTGCAGTTCAAGTTGCGTTACCTAGTTATCTGCTTAATCCATGCAAATTAGTGGTTTTTGACTTTAGGCACGGAGCAGATTCAATTTCTATCGGTTGGTCCATTTTGATGGCCACTTTGGAAAGTTAATTCGCCTCTTTGTTTGCATGTTTCTTTCTTCTCATTCCCTTGGCCGCCTCATGTGATATCTCCCTCTGCGAGTGGGTAACTGCTAGCTATCGAATTGATTATATTTGACTATCGAAAGTGAAAAGGAGCAAACCCCGAAAAAGACAAAATCCCCCCCCCCCCCCCCCTGTTGCTTTTACAGCAAAAAGGGCACAAAGGAGAATCAGACTAGAAATGTGGGACTTTTTTAATTGATTATTGAAGGGCAGCAGATAATTCCCTGATCCACGATCCATGATCCATGAAAAACATGGAACCCCAGACACTATTCAAAAATGCGTTTATTATCATTTAACTACTTTCCATGCAAAAACTGCCGGAAGCATCATTTGCTCCTTGGCATGGGGAGTGTAAGATTCTGTGGATCAGATGTCGAGAAACCCGAGAGAAACATCAAGGCCGGAGGGCGATTTGAGTATAAATGGATGGAATTTGGAATGAACAAGCATTTTGCCCCTTCTCACTTCCACCCCTTTGCCAGTCGTGGGTTCGTTCATAGTGAGACGCAAGGTTGCGAAGTGGAAACAGACTGTGATCCTCCGGCCATCCAATCTTCAATTGATCTCACCATCCACAGACAACAGCAGATCCACGATGAGAAAACACCCTTCCCTTAGTCCCGGACACGGGTGCGAGTTCATCAGCCAATTTCCATGACAGGCCAAGCGCATCTCTTCTTCCTACAAGAGCCGTTTCAGGATATCAATCAGCACGCGCGGGCAGCAATTTCAGTCAGTGTCCTTGAAAGCTATTTTTGACCTCCGGAGCCGGCTTGTCCTCCAAAAGCCGAAGGAAGCTTAACTTAAATCCTCATTGCCTGATGATCGCCATCATCGCCGCCTCCGGAGACTTAGCCGCCGTAGCTTAAAGCTGTTCAAGATGCTCATAAATGAGTTTTTCGTGCTGTTGTTCCGCGCTTGTCCCGAATAGTCCATGTAGACGAATGGTGAGCAGAATAATCTTACGGGCATTATGAGCGGATGACGATGATGTGACAGTAATGCATGACAGCGCAAGGAAGAGAGGCAGCGAGGGATGTATGTACAGTACTGTACAGTGCGTATTTCAGTGTACCGCCGTATTGTCACTCAATTTCGCTTTGTTTCCCTCGTATGGATGGTAATATATAATACATGTATCATCATGCGAGATATCATCGCCCTCGCGATTTGAACTGCAAACCATGATCCTATCCCGGCTTGGGCTGCTGCAAGTCAGCATCTGTGATGTCGAATAATTAGTGCCGGCATTGAAGTGAGCCGTTGACTGTGGGGTGAGGATTTCAATCCTCCCTCTCTTTCTGTGGGGGTGAACTGGCCACGAATTTCAGCTATCGAATTTCCATCTGAGAGCCCCGCAAAGAGGCAACCAACCTCTAGCGATCTCCCAAGTCGATCGTTGCATTCTACCCAGCCAATAAGGCGAGGATGTGAAGAATTGTTCTTGGTGGTCTCGATCATGAGATTTGAGCGAGATCCTTCAACCCTTTGTGATTCGTTCGGGGAATCGGGGATGGGATGATCAAAATATCGTACTCCGTACTGCCAACGCACACAGTGGTAGTAATATGATCTGCAACGCCGTTGGAAAAACTCCCGGATCGAATTGATCACCAGAAGAATCCTGCCTGCAATTGTCGATGGGGCAAAGGAAAAAAAGTATGGATATCGATCCCAATGTCCCAAGAATACGTGTCTGTGTTCCTGCCAATGCCACAAGCAAACGCGGTATTTTCTCCTGGTTTCTGCACCATAGAGTTCCAGGGCAATGAACCCACGATCTTCCCCGGAATGGGCTATTATTTCTGACAAGTGGCCGACTTAAGAGAAAAGCTTGCACATCACGTTCTCGAAGCTGAGATGTGGTAGTTCGAAATCGGCTTCTGGCGTCTTGCATATTCTCCTTTCTCTATCGCCAGATAGCTGCAAGATATGCACCAAATGGGCATCACACCCGGGCCAGTCGCATGTCCAGTCCATCTGGTTATTGCATTGAGATCCGTATTTTCTGTGTGCGATTCCAACATAATGATGTTGGAGAAGGAATAGAGTGGGATATCTCTAGCCCTCCAATTTTGTTTTCAGTTGCTGGGCGATCATACCTGCGCACCATCCATCTCGAGGAAATTTTCTAGTCTCTCCAGAACTGATTATTCTTTCTGTTCTTATTCTCTATTATGCGGATGCCGCAGACCGTTATGTGTGCAAGAGGAATGTGGTCACCCAAGAGTCAACAGAGAGCTTGTTGCAGACTTTCGATATGATATTCAATTCGGGGAAATAAAACGCAACTGGACAGGAAGGTTAATTGAGATTGAGATACAAAAACCAATCCATTGCCATTTATTTTGAGTCAAAGCTCAATTTCAATGCCCCTTTTCACTTCTTCAGGGTCTTCCTTCTCGCCATTTACCAATGCCATCCTTTCTACCTGGTTATTCTCTTTCCTAACCCGCGCTGTTCCCGTTTCTTGCAAACTCTCCGTGGTGCCAGTCTAGATAAGAGTCATTCTCCATGTTATCAGCTATGGTTGGGGTGACTATCATGACATACACGTTTGGCTGGTGAAGGGTTGTTATCTTGATTGCTAGACCCAAGGGGTTAGAGCATGCCATTGCGGTCTATTATTATTGAGACTCGGGGAAGCGTGAAGTTAGTCTCGAATCTGTCCGTGGCTTAAAATCAAAGTCCATAATGGATCAGAATACACGCGCTGCTGGCACTCACCAAACTTAATTCATCACTCCCCTGGCACGGCAATATTCCAGCAGGCCCCTTACCACCTCCAATAGCTCTCTCATCTTTTTCCCCAGATCTTGCGTTTTCTCAATTTCCCGGTAAAGAATATCCCGCTCCTGCTTTTCCTTCTCGACTTGCCGCAGCAATCCCGGATCCTGAGTGTTTTCGGCCTCTCGCGCTACATCTTGCATCGCAGCTTCCCTGAGCTGAGCGGCTTCAAAGGCCTTGGTGGACGTGTCCATAACCTGACTAATTAGGATTTGAATCCCCTCCAGTGTAGGCATCCAACAATCTACCGTGTAAAACATTTCTTCCTGAACTTCGAGTTGATCTGTTTTCGGTGCTAGAAGTTCGTCGGGCATCTTTTCTCGTTTTGCTTGACTTGACTGCTATAATTTTAGCTCACTCTTTATATTTTGAATGGTTGAATTGCATTACTGACCGATAGGGAACCAGAAAGTTAACTGATATTTGCCAGATGTCCACAGAGTTCTCAGAATCGTGGGAGTCTTGAGTTGGAGAGGTTGTATGTCTTGGTGAGAAATCAGTTGTGAGTGCAAGAGCATGAGAAAATGTACCATTCTTCACTTTTCTAAGAGACTCTATAGGCTGGGGTGTTGGGCCATGGTGTTATTCGCGCCAGAACTCTACGTTCACTTTTTCTGTTGAGGTTCATCACTTTCATTCTCCTTAGGTGTTGATCCTGTTTACTCTGGAGTATCTGGGCTCACCCTATGAGCCCAACATTGACCACTTTGCTCAAAACCTTAAAGGATTCTGTGGATGGGATACTTCTGAGGAGTATGCAACATACCAGAGCGTTTTCTCTAGGATATGCTACTCTAATGGCTGGTTGTTGCGGCACACCTAGATCGGATTTTACTTAACAAATCCCCAGTCAGATAGCTCTCCGAAAACCCGTCAGTACGACAGACCCTTCATAAACCCCTTCCTCAGAGGATCAGCCCCAACGTGTGGTTCATGAGGTAAACTTCATATGAAGATGAAATACCCAACAGGAAATACGACCTTTCACTCTCTCTACACCGAGTCAGACCCTCCAACGGACCCCACACAAGAGTCACTTGATTTCAACCAGCCAAATCAGGTAATTTACCCCCCAAGAGACCGGGAGGACAGCGTGACGCTCCCGCCTATGACCCCAACAGATAGTCTCTAGGGGTTTATACAAGAGGGTGACCTTAGTCTTGTATCCATGGACTTTTACCCAGCCATTGTCTTGACCAAAATTTGATTTCTATGTCCAGTGGGTCTTGTTCTATTAAGTCCTCTGTAATAGCTCTCTACGGCTTGACGAATCACGGAGCATTGGGTTCATAAATCTTGAAGCATCAGCTTAGAGAACACTCAGCACATTTTTGCCTATTGATACCTCATAGAACGGAGCAGTCCGTTCATTTGTGGGATTGGCAGCAGAGTTACTGCGTGATAACAGTAGGGCAAGAAGGCGAAACATAATTTTGATTTTAGGTCATGCTGATAATGTACAGATTTCCCCTATAAATTGATGAGAGTGAGATCCCGATCCCATGAGACGTCCCCGAGTGTCTCTCCTGTTTGGGGTCAAGGGCGATAGGGCGAAACGCGCCCTTGAGGTGGTCCACATTCCCCGTCCAGAATTTGCTGTCTAAAACCAGAAAGCATTGTAAAGCGGCCCGGTTCATCTGCATTTGGTGCATAACCACTCCCGATTTCTGTTTCTAAAGGGATGTCATCCAACAGCCTTCAACTTGTTTTGAGCCTAAGCAAATTTTCATTCCCAAGGTTTGTAGCATTGGCGGCATATCCTACATTGAAGAAGACCTCATGCTGGAAATACATCGCCCAGCCACTTCCGGCCAGATGCATCGGAGGACGGCGAGAAACGCGACGCTGAGTACCATTGGTGCGGAGAAACAACCTTGCTTGATGAAAAGCTGGAAGGAATTCATCACTGGCAAATTGCGTCGCGAGTCGCCCACCGTAGGAGGAGAGGTCCTGGAGGTTGCCTTTCCCCAAAGCGATGTGCTGTAGCCGTTCAAGCCAACTTATTTTCAGTGGTTAGAATATTGATATTCACCAGCTCGTTGATGATCTTGATCCTCTGCCGAGGCCGAGATATTCCGGCAGCCTGGAGTGGGATTCTGATACAGGAGGCATCTGCAGTTGTTCAGCCTGATGTTGATACTTCTGGGCCACGACCAAGAAAAGGGGCTCAGTCACGTGTTGAGCTGTTGCCTAACTAAAAGAACTCTTTTTCAACATCACAGAATGCCACCAGCATCAGAAAGCTCTCCGCTGGTCCTGGGTCCATCAATGAACCTATCAAATGTAAGCCCTTTGCGAGTTTGGATAAGTTCAGTATTAGTGGCTGAGCTTTTGGATCATCATTGGCCATGCCCACGAGGCTTGTTCTCCTCTCCCGGGCCAATACGAAAATATTCAGCTGACATGTCCATCAACACCGCAGCTCAGCATGCGCGAACATCCTCCAAAGGAGAAAGTCTTCACTGCGCATACGAGATTTTTAACGTCTTAGGCTGCAATCGATTAGTAATCTTGCGATTTGATGGCACTCGCGCAGATAAATAGCCCAAGAACGGGCCACATATTAAACAACATACAAACTTTTCATATATCTAATTGTCTGCTCTGATACATGTCCGCAGCCATGGGTGACGCTCAAAAATATGCAGCCGACCTTGCTCAATGGCAAGTGAAATCCGGATTCTGGACCCTAGACGAGCTGATAGACCGCACAGAGCAAGTGCTCCAGGACAACGGGAATATAACTGCCGAAGACGCAAAAACCCAAGCCGTGCAGATCGTCGCTCCACTGTGGCATCAGCAGCTCGCCGCCGAACGATCGTGGCCAAAAGATCAAAAGACCATCGCAGAAAAGTTCGCTGCAGCATTCGATACCTTGCACAAAGACCACAAAATACCAGCTCGCATGAATTTCACCTGTTGCCGTACTTGCGGCGTGTCCGAGATTGGCATAGGGCTAGAAGAAGGGGAAAAGCCGGTCGGCTATGCGTTTTTTCACGAGCAGACGACGGAGAGCTTTGTCCAATATCCCGGATCCTCAATTATGATTTATTACGGCACTTGGAAGGGAAGTGCGTTGACGAGTGAGGATGTGGGCAAGATTGTGGTGCAGGTTCTGACGGAGGCGGGGTTGAGCGTGGATTGGGATGGGAACGGGAATAAGGCCATCGAGGTTGACTGCGAGGAATGGAGGAAGAGGTTAATCGAGGAGGAAAGCGATTTATACTATTAAAATGATGAATATGAAGAAGGAAGATAGGAAGAATATGAGATCCTAAGCTCTCGGGATGGATCATTTCGGGCAGTGAATTGTCGAGATTAGGGCAGCAGGACGATTGTCAATCGACATGAGTGTGTGCATGCATTGGAACGGTATTCATTGTTGGTTTTTGCTTGCCACACAACAGGGTGGGCTATATCCACAGATCTTCCCCTTTCACTTTTATTTTGAATCCTGTCCGAAGCCTTTCATGTATTGGGTGTGTGTTACGGCTGTCCTGTCCCTGCATATCAATCCTAGATGATTAAAACTGAGCTTAGCTATAGATGCTGAAAGCTCTCCATGCCCATCTTAAACAAAACACAAAGTTTATCACATTATTTCCAACCTAGGAGATTCAAAGTAGCCATTCTGGAAGCTTGAAATGTAAGGCAATGGTGGAAAGGAATCTAGAGGGACAACAATGAAACCACAAGCCTCCAGGATGCGCCGATTCAGCCCTTATCCAGTGCCGTTGGAAAGTTGATCAACTCGATTTAATGGGGGAATCCACTGCGCATGTTATTCTCCTCTCCTCGAAAAGAAAAATGCGACAACATCGCCGAGAACCGCATACAATGAGCCTTTCTTCATCCACCAACTGGTCTGACGTGTGATTACCGGTTTGTGAGGAACAGACCTGGCAAAGAGCAACTCAACTGCCCAAGGAGCCAGAATGTTCTTCTCCAGCAATACTTTGTTCAGCGCATCAGTCCGGGTGTTAGAGGTGCAAATGGCCTCGCCTCCTGCAAATGGCCTCGCCTCCTGCAAGCTAACTATCTTCATTTCAATTCACGTATACACGACGTTCACTACTCGAATTTGTAAGTAGGCTCGATTAAACTCGTCATAGGAACTCAATTGGATGAACCCAATGCCCATCAGATGGCCCGTTAAGATTTAAAGCGGCGATACAAAAGGTAGCAGCATCTCGTACCTTTTCCCCCTTATTCTGTTTCATTAATTAGCTGTGAGCTCTAAAAATATGTAGATAGCTTCAGAGTGTCATCCGACCTGCCTTGCTCCCTGAAAGGAAATGAGGGCCTATGCGAGTGACCGTTTGCAATCACCCCAGAGAAGTGCGAAGAAGGACGTGTATATGGCCAGGGGATATTGTCGCTTGCTGTACTCAGTTTCCTGGGCACTTGGTATGATTCTACCTAGGTAGAAGATAATGGTTGCTGTAGGGCAATTCACGATCCAGGGGTACAACCCAGCCCCTGATTCACTGTTTTTCAGCCAGCAAGCCAGCAAGGTAAATTTGACCCTGAATAAGAATACTGACATGCCTAATGACCTCACAATATCTCCTCTGCTTGGTGTATGTTGTTTATATGGATGTGTGCACAATCACCACGGCGCGTCGATGCCTCCAACGCGTGACATGACCTCGTTTGGTCTCCTTCCGCGGTTGATAGCACAGGACACAGACATACACACATATCTGCTTAACACACTCCAGTCCATTCAGTTCATCGAGTTGCCTCACATCTACGCATTCTTGCCCCCATAACGATCTGCTCAGTCTCGTCTCCATATCACTTTCAATTTGCATTTACGCTGGCTCCGTCAGGGCCCCCTCAGACCTCCCCGTATCAGGCTTCCCAACAAACTAACAAACTCCCTCCAGCGGAGGGAGGAGGCTGTTATTGCTTCCCTCTCCCCAGCCTGTGCGGAAAGGGGCATATCAGGAGTATATATATCTGGACTATGCGACTCTGGGAAATATAATGGGACCAAACTATGTAGCCTACCAAGTGCACGAGGCCGCACACTCTTACGGGGCTGATGGCTCGTGGATAGCAATGGCAAGCCCAGAATATGAGCATCAGCTCTGTGACCAGGTAGGTTTTTAAGGCAAGAAAATTCCACCAGAAACTGTATATGCTTCATTGGAGGAAAGTGGAAAGTGGAAAGTGAAAAAGAACAGACTAACAGATTTATTCCTTATCCTTCTCAGCGAAGTCATGCAGGGAGACCTCGTCTGGAGATAGATGTGGAACCAGTTGATCTTGAAATGTCTCTGGATATAGAGGAACAGGTAATTTGTCACGATGCGCGAACATTACGCAATATATCTTTGAAAATGAAGGAGAGCTAACTGCACGTGCGATGCTGGGAAATAGGCAGCTTTGTCTGCCCAGCGAGACAAAGAAGAAAGGAGAAGCAGGGAAGCTAGAAATGGCATCTACCAGGTAATTATGCCTCGTAGTTCTGATATGAGTTGGAAGCTCAAGACCATGGGAATTGGGCTTAAAGCGAAGGGGACTTGCACAGAAAATGGTATGCTGACAGAACAAACCGCCAGGGACACGAGGGTCATCAGATGCCGCCGATAATGTACTCCGATAGGTACCACGGCCCTAATGTACCACTCGGATGCCCCATATCCCTTAACACGAACAGAAACAATGAAAACCCGCAACATATCTACATAGAAGAACAATGCGGGTCTGATCAAAATGTACCGGAGGTGGAAATGGACTTCAGGCCCTGCGTAGGCGACGAAGACGAACCATGCGAACCATGCGAACCCGAACATAGCTACACGCACATCCACACCGGTGATCGAGTATTAACGCTGCGAATACCATATTTAGGCCCAGTGGGCTGGACTGTCCCTGCCCGCGACGGTCCACAGGCCACAAGGCCATTTCTCATTTACCAGGATCCCACAGCTGGCTACCCGTCACCACCCCCGCCACCAGCAGCGAAGAGGCCAATCGGTGAACACGTTCATTTGCTGGCCAGCGACGACAAGGAGAATGTAGCTGAGGACATGGATGAAAATGAGGAAGAAGGGAACACACCCGACCCAGAAGCGTCTTATGTGGAGGATAATATGGTTGCGGAGGCGGAGAGTATTGTCGAGCTTGCCGCGATGAATGATGGGTGGGATTTATGGACATTGAGGAATAGACCGCAACATCCCAGCTTTGGTGAGGGAGGGCCTGGGTATGGATATGACCTAGACCACCAGTACGGACATGCACATGGCTTCCAGCACAATCCGCAGCAGGATCTTGAACCGGAGATAGAGTTTAATGTCGCTGTTGGCGGCTCAATGGAGGCGAGCCCGCTGCGCTCTCAGCGGGCGCATTCGAACTCCATCGTTATTGTTAGTCCTCCACGGAGAGGTGGCCGTTTGGACGAAGGGAATGGTGGAAATGCGGCCTCTGCGCGATGGGATGGATCTCCAAGGCCAGCGTCGTCGATGTTTTTCTGAAGAGGAGAACAGGCGGCAAGGTTAACCCGTGTTTTTATTTTTCGTTCAATTTCCTGCCTCATCGTCCTCTTCGCATGCACCTGCCCTTTCCAGCGCTCATTTCCAACCAACAACCAACAACCAACAATCGTTGATATGTTGTGGTGTCCGGCTGCACGCCACGCCGGATGGTTCCTGGATAGAGAGAAGTGGCTTCTTGGCATGACTTGGCTGGACGGTCTCAATGCAGACCAGGAGACCATGGCAAGCGCCAGGAGCGGGAAGCAAGCAGATCACCCTTGTCATGTTCACATCACATCACGAAGGACACCAGCAAGAAAAGGGAGCCTTGCAGGGTTAAAATCTTAAGAATATGCACTTAATCGAATGTAGAATAATGCTAACGTTAGATATTTATTACAATTACCCCATATATATAACCATAATAAACAGTTCAGACTCATTTGGGCGGAAAACTCGGGTGACAATGGAGAATTCTAGGTCTCCCTGGTGGTGGGACACTGGGACTCAGCGGGCATCCGCGGGCACCATCCATGGATCTGAGATCCCCGCACGCTTACAGACAATGCCACTTTAGCGAACGAACCAACCAGCTTCAAGCAAACACCAACAGCCGCCCCTGACGCTGGCAGGGACGATGGAGCTATCGAGTCTCCTAGGACATATAGCCTTGGGTTCGCAGTGAAATTATCTTATATAGAAATGTTTAAAAGCCAGGTGTAAGGATCAAAATGAAAATGAACCCTATGTTCTTTGTATCGTTCTATCTTGCTTATTTTTATTTAAGAAAAAAAAAAGATATTCGAAAGAAAAAAAATTACCAAAAATGGAAACTTTTGAGGGTGTATCAGCTCTCTACTCTTTATATTTTTTTTGTGTTCAATTGAAAATCGAAGCAAGGCAAGACAAGAAAAAGCAATGAAATAAAAAGAAAAGGAATGTAGTTGTACAGGTATCCGTCCTTGCATGACAATATATGTATGTGCTTCGGGTACCTGCATGAATATTGAGTTGAAAAGGGGGCTGATCCCTCTGACAGTTGCCGTGAAGAGAGCCTTGCGGAGAATAGAAAGAAGCGCGGGCTGAATAGGTGTCCAATATATATAAAGGTTATGTGTCACTCCCTCACAAACCAAACGTCCCAAGATATATACGAAAGGAGCTCGAATTGGTATTATTTTGCTTTTGCTAATATAATTCAAGAACTAGATCCCGACGACAATGCGACACTGGGCCAACTACAAAACTAAATTAAACCAACAATAGGGAAATTCGAGAAGCCGAAAAGAAGGTTGAATGAAAGGGGGAAAATTCCTGCCCTTGCAGAATAATAATGATGAGAAAAAAATGATGAGAAAAGAGAAAGAAAACATCAGTTTGATTAAAGCGAAGGAAAAAAGGGTATTTCGAACGAGCAAAACGAGCCACTCAGACCAACAAACACAACCAACCGCCCACTCTCCCAATAATATATCCTGTCCCGTCAAACTTGCACAAAATAAGTTGAGTTTTCAGATACCCATCGATCGTCATTCATACCCCCACCCCGTTTTCATCCAAATTATGATTAAATTGTATTATCGGGAAATAATAACACTTCGTAGATGAGCAGACAAAACTGCTCGTTATAATTACCACAAACCAGCGCTTCTCATTCAAACCTATCGCATCGGCAGGGACACTGCATGGCGCGTTCCATCTCCCACTGTCCCCGATCACACCAAAGCGACGGACAGGAAGAAGAAAGGAGAAACCACGACAACAGAAGAGGGGGCCGAAATTTAATAATAAACCGGCGCCTCGTAAATCGGCGGCATCCCCTTCTCCTCATTCCACGTAATCTTATTCTTCTCGTCAATCGTCGCGTCCTCATCGGTAATCGCAATCACCTTGGACGTATGCGCTACCTCCTGCCTACTCACTCCACCCGCGTCGCGCGGAATCCACAACAACGGCGGCTGCGAGCCGACGGAAGGGTGGAAATACGCATTCTGCTCTACCTCGGGGGAATACGAGATGTCTGCAAAGTTCTTGGGGACGAGCTTGCGCAGGGTCTCGTAGTTGGCATATTTGTCTGGGCGCAGGAATTTGCCGATGATGCCGTGTGGTTTCAAGGGTAGGAGGTCGGCTGGGCTGGATAAGCCCTTTTCGGCATCTACCTCGTCGCCGCCATTGGTGGATGGCCCGGCGCCGTTCTTTTCTCCTGGCTCACCGCCATCTTGAGGGGAGCCGTCTCGGGCGAGCAGGTCCTGTTCTTCAGCTTCGAGGTTGCGGGGCAGGAACTTAAGCAGTGGGGTGACGGCGGCGTTAAGTGAGACATGGTAGATAACGACGAAGACGAGGAAGATGATCATGAGGATTAAGGGGCCGAGAGCGCTCGTGTCGCTGCCCGAGCTGATGGCGAAGAGCCCGATCAGGCAGAGAATGAGGAGGTAGCAGCCTACGGCCGTTTGTTGGAGGGCGCGTGGGTAAATCATGCCTTTGGTGTCGATGTTGCTGTTGGTGACGTAGAGCATGTTGTAACGATATGCGACGTAAAAGAGGAACAGGCCAACAGTTGCGAAGCCAAGGACCAAGGGAGCAATCGCGCCGTATGTAATGGCTGAAAGATAGGGGGAGGAGAAGTTAGTATGGGGTTGTGGTTCGATAGCGAGGGAAATTGAGGTACATACCAATCACGCAAAGATTGGTCAGAACGGGAAGGACAGTTCCCCATCCCAGTCCAGACAAGGTTGACCACCGTTTGTACATTTTTCGGGGGGTGTTATCCAAGAGCCTGCCTAAGATTTTGGATATAATCAAACCTGCGATCTGGAGCAGGGCACCCGCACTGAAGGTTAGACCCTGGAGAATGAAGTACGCAATATAAAAGTTAGACGCTTTTGGGATGTTCTGGGCGAGCAATGTCGCCGCGGTTTGAGGATTTTGGATAATTTTCTCCACGACGCTCGAGGCAGCGGAGGACAACGTGGTAACGAGGAACACCTGGACAACCTGGAATGCGAAATAAAAGTTTTGGGTCCTGAGCTCAGCAGCGGCTGTGGTTGGGCAACCACCAAGTCTTGCCATTACTGCAAATTAGGGAGAAACAGCAGCGATTAGCTTAAAGCGCGGTTACTAGGCTGGGAGAACAACACTTACATCGAAGGATGATGGGCAGGAGAGCCATGAGAACTGCGAGCAGCACGGCAGGGAGTAGGGCAGTGATAAGACCCAAGATGACCGGGGGGCAATTGTTGATGAATTTGAGGAATGGAACTTTCTCAGTCAGGAAGTTGATGTTCGAGATCGCACCGACAACGGCAACGGGAATCGCCCAGAAGATAACCAGAGCTACAACGGCACCGATGGTGGCAGCATTTCTGATAATGAGCTCCCACCACTTGATCCTCAGATTTGACCAGATGATATCGGTAGGGTTAAGACCAATGTATCGTGGAGCCATGTGGAGGGGTTGGTTATGGGCAACTGAAGGGATCATGTTAGTAAGTATACCCAAATGACTAGTTGTTGAACAAATCGCAAGTTTTACATACCCATTTGATATGCGGACTGAGCTTCGTTCTGGGTGAAAAATTCTACAAATACCGCCGATATCTTGGTGGCGTCACCAGCACGATGTTTCGCCTGGAGAGCTTCAATTTCCGGATTCAACCGCTCGATCTCTGTCCTTGACCAGTTGATGGTGTCAACCTTTTTGCCAATAACGGGCTTGAGTTTATGGGTAGGCCTATCGGAAGGCTTGATCCAGCGAGCAGCCACTGAGCCCGATTCTCCCTGAGCCTCATCGCCCGTGAGATTATCTGTGTCATGGTTTTCCTCGTCAGCTGGCTGAGCCTTAAGCGACTTGATGCGCGCTGCATTGGCCAATTTAATCAGCTTCGTTTCAGCGCCCTCAAGGCGGAAGGCAGTTTTGTCTCTTGTCTCGACCAATTCCGCCAACTCCTTGGTGTCGGTTGGGATCCAAACGTTCTTCACTTTATCATTGCCATAGATGCGTCGAATTTTTGCTTCATTCAGATATTCCTGAGGGACGGAAGTGAAGAGAACGGTCTTCGAAGAGATACGGGAAGCATAGAGCGGGGAGAAGAAATATGCCTGGCGCAAGTTGATGAAAAAGAGCATTTCACGTGTGATCATGAAGAAAACAAAACCTATGCGTGGTAGGTGATATTAGCATTTTGGGTTTGCTTTCCGACCACTGAACACAAAACATGAACCTACCAACGAATATCCAAGCCACAAAAGTATGTGCATAGAATCTATTCAGGTTGTTTTTCACATTCCCAAAAGTGAGAAGATCCAATTGCTTCATCCCCCCACCACCCGTGGCATTGACGGGGAACAGGATTGGCCAGGTGATAAGACAGCCAACCAAGCAGATGGTGGTCGCAATCTTGAGGTAACGGAGGAGGAGATAGGCATCGAGGGAGTGGTGTCGCAGCACGTATTCATCGGACAACTTGGCCATTGAAGTTATCCAGCCGAAGAGTCCTGGTGATGGCGCCGGAGTGCGCTCCTGCTCCCGCAGGGAGCCAATATAGGTTCTCGGGGCATATTGGCGACGTTGGCTTTGACGGAGAATGATGAAGACCAGTACCATGGCCCCCGAGATGATGAGGGTGGGGACCAAGGTCGAGACAAGCCCGGAGGCGGAGTTGGAAGTGGACTTGGGGTCGTCCTCGTCCTTGCGAGCGGAGAGAAGATATATGTTAGAGACGAGTCGCACGCCATGAAGCCCAAACAGGCTCAACACGCGTCTGCTTCAGGAGCAGCAGGGGCATTGAGAATTGAAAACGAGAGGTTCATTTGCTTACCATGGCTGCGGTTTCTGCTACTACTCGTGCTGCTGCTAAGTTCCGCTGTCAAAGCTGCACGACAGAGGTGGGTGGAGAGCCGCCTACGATAGCAATGGCGAGAAGGAGGCTCAAGTAACGATATATATCAACCAACCCTTCGAGCGCACGACGGGATACAAAAACAAAAACAAAAAAGGAAACGGTCCGAGAAGGGAGAACAGAGTTCAAATAAGTACGAAAAGAACGAGAGGAAGAAAAAGGAAAAAAAAAATGGAGCGAGAGGCTAGAGTGAAGATTGGGCGCGGGGGAGCAAAAACCAAGGAGCAAAAGGGGGCGGACAAGCAACAACAGATGAAGCTCAAGCTGTTCAATCGCAAGCCACAGCTCCAATCCACGAGCCAGGAATTGCCGTGCGCTCGTTGTTCCGCCACCAGTTGACCGCCAAACAAATAAGAAGAAAAAGAAGAAGAAACCTGGTACGTGGTGTGTGATGTGTTCCCGTCTCGGCAGCTGGGAAAGTCCTGGTGGAAATTGATCTGGGCTGCGGCTTTGTTCTGTCTAGCGGGCGCTGACCTCAACAAGCATTCCTCGGCGATCTGATCCACTCGCGCGCACTCGCTCAGGCTTGTGGCCTTGGAAATATAATAATATACACTTATTCGTTTTTTGCAGGAGTCTGGCCGGTTTAACTACTCTTACAGCAATGTGCTGGTTCTTTTCGTTCCCTTTTCGCGCTGTGGGCATCGCCTCTTGTAGCTTGCAACGGCCATGTTGTGGCTAATAATATCACCAGCATCATCTTTCGAGAGAGCTTAACTACAGTGGCGAGTTTCTCTCTGCGTTTCCAAGGTTTTGCCCAGAGCTTCCCCCGTGACTGGACAAAAACTCAATTCGCTCGATGCACTACTAACCCAGACCCATCTTTGCCAGTGACGACCCCCTTTGGGAGATCTCAGATCGCGGTGTGGCTTGCAATCAAGGCGCGCAAGAGGACCTGAAGCCTGAAAGGTGGAGCCAATACCTCCAGCAACTGGAGGCTCTGCTACCAATAGCCATGCCCGGATCCGAGAGGGAGCGAACTATCGTTATTTAAACTTCGAGCTACTGGATGAAAAATAACCCTCTGTTTCGCGCTGCATGGTACGGAGCACTATGATGTTAGTCTGGTGTGTTTTTTTACCCACTCGCACGGATCGGGTTTGGCACCAAGGCCCAAGGGGCACCTTGCATAGGGTATAATTGTCGACAATCCATGATCTTCAGGCCAGGATTAATATGATATGATGTTGTTTTGCGAGTCGTCTTGCCACCAGAAAAAACAAGGAAACCCCCGAGCAACCCAGGCCATATTTCCTCGCCGTTTGAAGTAAAAATTTTAAAGCCTTTGCAAAAAGGTACACATGTACTTTAGCCTGCTTACGCTCCGCTGTGGCTTCGAAAGAGGATTTGGCTAGCAGCAGAACCTGAGGTGGCAAAAAGCATGCTAAAAGAGCCCAAAATTTCGCTCCTGTTCCTCCCGCTCTTCTTGTTTTTCGAATGTATGTGGTTGGACCCCGCTCAAAATCACAAACACAACTCGTCAACGCAGCCAATACGGAGTAATCTTGGAATGGCTTTGAACCTGTCAAGCTCCAGAGTGTGGATGACTGGTACCATTGATGATCCAAAAGTGAGGCCCGCCAAGGCTGCAGATCGTCTCCTCACCAGGGTTAATCGTGCTTATTTCACACATCCTCTGGTACTGCGACGACCCACGGATGAGTTCACCTGTTCGCAGCTCGGATATTTATTTGCTGCAAGCTCTATCTGTTGATGGAGAATAGCCCTGGCGCATCGCTAAAGTCTATACGAAAGTAGCATCAAATACAGATCTCAGGCCTCGAGTAATTCTGTCCTTATCGAACATGCCGGTAACTTTACCATACCCAGAGGAAATACATATTATGATAAACAAGTCACCGCCACATCTCCAGACTGTTGCAAGCCACTTTCACCATAATATCGCCGCAGCTTCACTTCTTGCGTGTCGCACTGTCAAGCGCGAACTTAGGAGAGGGTTCTGGGCCGAGCACATCTAGTATTGAAAGCATTTCTGATATAGCCGCTGTTCACAATGAATGGTATTCTTGATTAAGTTCAAAAAATTGGTTAATCGTCAATTGTGGTGATGCAGTGAGAGAATCTAGGAAGGTAATGCCAAATAAGTACCAGAGTACAGTTCTCTCGCGATTGAAAGTCTAACATCTGCCAGTGACCATGAGCGCAAATTTCTTGCGATGTTAGATTTGGTATCACTCGTTTCTCCTTCGTTTTATATATACTCCTATATAAAAGTAGGAGTATATAAAGTAGTAACTGGGTTGGGTGAAGTGGCCTAACACCGGTCGTACAATGCAAGTTTCAAATGCAGTGACACAGAATAGGTTTCAACAACAGAATTATCAGGAGTTCTTTCGATGGTGATCCGAACAGCGCTGGATTTATTCCCAGCCCAATGACGCAGATCTTACGTATAGAGCTTGCTACGTGCAGATTTTAGGGGGTGTTCGAGGCGACAATCGCATGGATCATTTGCACGACGCTGTGCAGCAACTAGTGTCTGGGGTGAGGGGGTTTGTATTGACGATGAGGAATGTTATTCTTGTTGTCCTCCGTGTTGATGGGAAAACTTCAAGGGGGATGAACATCCACAATCATTTTACTAACTTGAGCAGAATCCATGGATAGGCGCGTTTCAAATGGATACTTCGATTGATGCTCGCACCTGGTACAAACTGATCGTAGCGCGATGGAGATTGGGATTCCCCCCCCGCCAAGGTGGTGGACCGTCCATCACCTTTTGGCCGAAAAAACCTTTTCGAAAAAACCCATCTTTCAGCCACAGCAGCTGAACTTTTATGGAGAATCGCCCTGTGGGGTTTAGCCTGCGGAAGTAGCTCCAGCGCCAACCTCGTATTCGATCTTGATTTTCTTCAAGGACTCCACCGTGCGGAGCGGGCATATGGCATGGCGTCAATATTCGCCATTATTCGCTTTGAGCAGATGGCAGGCTGGAAGTTGTTGGCAAGGTCGCTCGCCTCTCTTGAGCCCTTGGCCTCAGGACGCCCTTGAGAGAGCAGGCTGTTGCTGTCACCTAGAGAGATTTCAAAAGGAAAGGGAAATAGAGCTAATCCTATCCATCAATGCGATACCTAAATCATCGGGCCCTAATCGAATTGTTAGCTTGGCCCGGTTAGATACCAAATAGCGAACCTACGAAATTTATATATATGATGATATCTGCGTTCTCGGTACATCATTTTGATCTCAACTGTGGACTAGTATCAAATGAAACCACCTCAACTCGAGAAATGGGGCGCTTGTTAGCTTTATCTTTGGTGGTCTCATCATACAGACATATGCACATGGACAGTACATGTCAAATACCTCCTCACTAGCAATGGAAAAGGTATGCGATATCCGCCAGGAGCTTAGCAAATGTAGGAACGTAGCCATAACCTATGGCGCATAGAAGAGAAGCACTTGGGATAGAGTAAACCTGGCAGAAGTCAAAGTAGGTACTTCGTCTGGCACCTATATACTACCTCCCATGACCCGCTCATATATTAATCTAACGGCTACACGCATATTTCTATCTATCTATATGCAAATACGCATAGTTATCTTGGACCGACGTACATACTTACACCTGTGCGAGCCATGAAAGTTGGTGAAGGAGGGACCAGAATCTGGGGAAGATGGCGGGGTCAAGGGCGTTTCACTGCATGGGGCCCTATGCGATTGACAACGCATAGTGCATAAACGCATTCTGTGTGATGATGACTGTGGTAAAATGGTGGTAAGGGTGCTATATGCTTTGAGCTGTAAGATGACGACATGTGATGGTTTTTCTCGGAGTGGTTTTTGGGTCCCTTCATGTTGGCGGTGGTTTACATGGAGACGTGGTTCTAAGTGTATGCTGGCATGCGGGGAGACGGGGAGAGGTAGGATGTTTTTATTGGTTTTTTAATTTTTCGTAGTTGCATTGTTTTCAGAATCGCAGGAGCGGTTGGGAAGACATGATATGAGGCAAATATGTTTGGGAATGGGGTTCGGCAATCCTCATGAGTCAACAGCAAAAAAGGAATTACATGTTCATTGACTTGGTTGTTATGTTTGCATTCATTGGAAGAGAAGAGGTATATTGCTCCAACGATATCCAACTCCATACCTGATTTGCTGGGGTAGAGGGCCATTTCCATGAGTATCAAAGTTAAAAGAAGGGAGGAGATAAACAAGAATTGGAGTGTGAAATTGAGAGTTTAAGGTGACCATTTTGAAATTTGTTGAAAAACTTTTGGAGTCCCGTAATCAGAAGTTAGGTGGGATGGACGGTTATATGGACACCATCGCTGTGTATTCTTCCATGGCCCCTATCAGAAAAGTCTGTGCTGCCCTTGCATCAAGGGATATCGCCCCAGGTATAGATCTGATGACACATCATGCAGGCTATCTGTGAACACTGAAATCTGCATTCACCACTTCGAGCTCTACTTTGTTACACGGCGGTCGAAATTATCTTAATAAAACGCGAAGTTTCATGGCGCCGTTTGTAAATGGCTGGGGAGATTCCGTGAGCGTTATTCAATCCAAGGGACACGGCAGGAATCGTTGCCAGACAACACAAGGTTCAAAATGGGTGATGTAGAGTTCCGGGAGTTGTGGATACGTCATTCCACAACCGGTACTTTATATTCAGGCTGCGCAAACTGAAGAATTTGGCGCTCGAATCCTTCAAGTGTGATGTTAAAATCCGGGGGTTTTAACATGAGGAAAGAGAGCAGCAGCTCACTGAACTGGAATTGAAGTAGCTGAGGGATTTGTTTGAAGCTCTCCATGATATCGCCCACGAACCAAGCTCGGCCGGGATTTCTCAGGCCGAAGTCACAATTATCCTGCAACAGGAGCCACAAGAATGATTCGATGGGGAAATTCGGTTCTAGATGCTCGCGTCCGTTTGCCATAATGTTGTTCAAATATCGTACACACGCTTCAGGCGAGCTTCGTTGGTCCCACAGTGCCTTGTTGAGGTAGACTAAGGCGGAGACCCGACACAAACCGGAAAGCTCGTACTTCAAAACCCATACTCGATCCTTTTCAGGTACTTTCGAGGGATGAGGTCCCCCGGATAAGGTTGTATGGAGTGGCGTCATATATTCAAATGCAGCTTTCCTTTGCGGTGCTATGGATAAAAACGCGGGCGTACTGTGGCTTAAGGCCAACGTCTCAGCATTTTGAAGAAACGAGAGTAACTGTGAAGCGTGTTTCATGTTGAATGGAAGGTCCTGTCTGAACATTGTCAACCGCCCGTAATGCGTATAAGTATCCCCTGCAAGTCTTTTCCCATCTTGACTCCTTAAACTCTGTACTGCATTGTCCAAATAGTGGCGCGATTTCTGTCTATTCCCGTATCTAGCTTCCTGTACAGATAGTGCCGTGAGTGCCATCGTGGAGATACAATCTCCCTGGCGTTGGCCTTTTTTAAGATACGTCGCGACCATGTTCTCGGCAGTGGAGATATATGAGGAACACCGAAGAAGGTTGTCTTCATCTTGATGTACACTGGCTAGATAGCGAGCCGAATATGTCAACACGCAAACGTGAAACGTCATTGAATGTTGCATGGCGTCTCTAAACACAGATTTCTTCATGAAATGGTTCTGTCCTGACCATGAGCTTAAATTCCACGTCCAGCAATTCATTAAATGTCGATCTTCGTCATTGTACGACCAAGGTAAGGTGTCGAAAGGATCTATTCTGTTGGCAGCAACAGTTGTTTGGCAAGATAGTGAACCAGGTGAATTCCATAATTCATGATATTGTCCAGTCGCAAGCGCACAAGTAGCCGTTTTCTAAAATGGGGAAAGGGAAAACAAAACAAAAGAGCTGTCAGCGAATACACGACTTAGATCGCGCCGGGTAAATAGTTGAAGGAAACACCAATGAGGCAATTCTAGGAACATCATGTTGGATCTTCGTAGCATACTTTAGATGGTGAAGGTGTCTGCGGATTGGGGTTATTATCATCGCAACCCCTCTCTCCCAATGCGTTTTCGTCGGTCCTTTTCCGCCATGCGAGATATCGGGGCTGGCGGGGCAGTGGGCGAGAGGTACGACCAAATAAGGCCGCGTTTTTTTCCTTTCTGCGGCTATGCATGTATTGCTTCATCACATGTGAACGCTTTCCTTTGCTCGATGAACCTTCATCGACGAAAAAAAACTTAGGAGGGGACTGAGACAGATTCTCCGCACTCTTACGCCCGGTTGTTGACATGGATGCGGAGTCCGGTCCTACGAGAAGTAAGCAGCTTAAACTATTTCAGAAAGGCTCAAGGCCTTTGGAACACATGTCGCACCTTGGTTCTCGTCTTCTCCCTGACAATTCTGTGTCATCATCATGCATTATTAAGGTCGCTTCTAGAGAAGCACTATTATTAGGGCGAAATTTCCCTCTATCTGGTTCGAGGTTTGAGGAGTTCGCATGCGTTGACAACGGCAATCAGGTGGAAGAATCTGTACCGCCTGCGAAGCAGCGTGCAAACAGAGTATTCGACTAACGTCACTCGGTGAACATGATGTAGAGTCCACTATCATGGAAATATCGCCAGGAGGTTCTGGCTGCAACTCGCTTCTGTTCACCTTTCAACGTCGTCTCATGGAAAGTTGAGCAGAAGGTTCGGGGCGTTGTTGACCCCCCGGGCGCTAAGCACGGCTGGCAGGGTTGGTCGTCGCGACCTCGGGATGCGCTGATCCCGGCCTCCCCAGGCAATCATATTGTAATCCGGCGTTTGCTCTCTTATGCTCACAAGCACAACCCATTATATTCCACCTCCATCGCCTTTTCTTCCCAAGAGTTTTAATCCTAAATAGGTCGAATGCCATGCCGCCACTAAGCCATTGGATGTAGAATTCGTGAACTATATCCGTAGCCCTAATGTGTCTTCAGCGTACTCCGTAGAGTAAAATCATTATTATTAAGTTCGCACCTTGTATCTACTTCCCACTCTAGCTGGCTCGGCAATTTCTTGGATAGAGATTGCAAAGCACGGCGCAGTACATGATCTGACGAATATGACCGTCGCATTCACTTGCATTTTTTCTCATGCCTTTGCCTGCCCTCTCCGATGCGGCCAGCGCAGAGCAAGCCCTGTCAGTTCAGGAGTTTGAGCCTTTTCAACCTTGGAAGTGTGCTTTTTTTGCCTGATTAGGAAAATGCGGAAAGCAAGATATGACTAATCAGGACCCAAAACCACTTTACGCGTAAATGCTTCGGCCCGTTGTAATTCCGGGACGCGCTCGCGACTCCGACGCGTTTCCCTCCCACTTCGATTTTTGTTCCGAGCTTCATCTGCAACAGTCCAATTGTCCCAGTCGCCCTTCTTTTTGCTCCTCCTCGAGCTCCGGGAACTTACAAGTGGGACAATTCGCACTTAGTGGCTGTTATTGCACTTCTTACCCTGATATCACAGCTGACTGCCACCATGTCCACTCTGTTCGACGCCATTTTACAGTCCGAACTGGGCTCAAATGCAGGAAGCAGAGACAGACCGTTTCCGTCCTCAGATCAACCGCCCAGCTCGCGACCTCATCTCCCATCAGAAAGCAATGGCCAAATGAGTGAGGCGGAGGGTTTCGCAGATGATCAAGTTGTTGGCCCGGGCGGCTCCCTCCCTAGACGCCCAACGCATCCCCTCTACGGAAGAGGTCCTCCGCCGGTCCAGGATGTTGCCGGGGAAAAAGTGCAACAAGCGTTTGAAGAGTTATTAGAGACACATGTCGAAGAACCTTCATCCTCAGGCGTTCCCCCGTCATCCGAAATACTCAGCAACAAATACTATATTGCCCAAATTCATGGGTTGCAACGATACCAGCTTTCCACCCTCTATGTCGACTTCACACACCTAACCTCCCTTTCAAACCAGATTCTGGCTGACGCCATTGCCAATCAATATTACCGATTCCAACCTTACCTGACCAAAGCTCTCCACAATCTTATTGCCAAATACGAACCCCAGTATTTCAGAGAACATAGACAGATAAACAGCACGTCATCCCAGGCCGCCACCTCAGCTTTAGCCGCTGATAGCTCAGAGCCTGACTCGTTGGCGGGAAAGACTAGACACCAGCAAACAGATAAAGTGTTTTCATTGGCTTTCTACAACCTGCCACTAGTCTCGAGACTGCGACAACTCCGAACTGCTCAGATAGGGAAACTGCTCTCAATATCTGGGACTGTGACTAGAACTTCTGAAGTTCGCCCAGAGCTTGCGTTGGGTACCTTCATTTGCGAGAGCTGTAGCACAGCTGTTGAGGAAGTGGAACAGACATTCAAATATACCGAACCCACGCAATGTCCTAATCCGACATGCGGGAATCGTATCGGCTGGCGACTAGATATCCGTCAGAGCACCTTTGTCGATTGGCAGAAAGTGAAGTTGCAGGAATCGTCCCATGAAATACCAACAGGTAGCATGCCACGCACGATGGACATTATTTTACGAGGAGAGATGGTCGATCGAGCCAAAGCCGGAGAGAGGTGTATTTTTACAGGCACACTTATTGTTGTCCCGGACGTTAGCCAGTTAGGCCTCCCTGGGGTCCGACCAGAAGCAACTAGAGACAATGGGAACTTCCGTGGCAGTGATGTTGGTGGAAGTGGAGTGAGCGGCTTGAAGTCACTAGGTGTTCGCGACCTCACATATCGTCTTGCATTCCTTGCTTGTATGGTAACCCCCGATCTCACCACTCCTGGCCGCGCAGCTTCCCAGCAGCTAAATGGGCAATCACAAAACATCCTTGCCTCGTTGAATCAAACCGACCAACTAGAGACTTACGAGGACGAGGCGCAGGACCGCCTACTTGAAACACTTACGCCTTATGAAGTGCAGGATCTTAAAAAGCTGGTTCATTCCGATTACATCTATTCGCGATTAGTGGACTCACTTGCTCCCATGATTTATGGACACCGGGCCATTAAAAAGGGCTTACTATTGCAATTAATCGGAGGAGTATCCAAAACCACGCAAGAGGAAAGCATGCAAATCCGTGGAGACATTAACATCTGCATAGTCGGAGACCCTTCCACAAGTAAAAGCCAATTTTTAAAGTGAGACATCTGAGCCTTCACCTATAAACTGTGACTAACATTATGAAAGGTACATCTGTTCACTGAATCCTCGAGCTGTATACACCAGTGGAAAGGCATCTTCAGCCGCTGGTTTAACTGCTTCAGTCGTCAAAGACCCGGAGACTGGCGAATTTACCATAGAAGCCGGAGCTCTGATGCTTGCGGTGAGTTGTCGGCTATTGTTTTTCACAATCCATCCATGTTTGCCCTGATGACGCTGACGTTTTATATCTAGAATGGAGGTGGAATTTGCGCCATCGACGAATTTGACAAAATGGACATTACCGACCAAGTCGCTATCCACGAAGCAATGGAACAACAAACTATTTCCATCGCTAAAGCCGGCATTCACACCACTCTCAATGCACGCGCAAGTATTCTTGCCGCTGCAAACCCAATCGGTGGGCGATACAACCCCAAAGCCACTCTTCGGGCAAATCTCAACTTTAGCGCCCCTATCATGAGTCGTTTTGATCTCTTCTTTGTTATCCGTGATGAGCCCAATGAAGTCGTGGATAGAAACCTCGCCGAACACATCGTCAATGTCCATATGAACCGTGACGATGCCGTCGAACCGGACCTTACGACTGAGCAGTTGCAACGGTATATCAGGTTTGCCCGGACCTTTCGACCTGTTTTCACCGACGAAGCCAAGGCGTTGCTCGTGGAGAAGTACAAGGAACTCCGTGCAAACGACGCTCAAGGTGGCATCGGAAGAAGCAGTTATCGCATTACAGTTAGACAGCTGGAAAGTTTGATCCGATTATCTGAAGCAGTTGCAAAGGCCAACTGTGTCGAGGAGATCGTGCCCAGTTTCGTCCGTGAAGCGTTCGATCTCCTCAGGCAGAGCATTGTTACCGTTGAAAAAGACGACGTGGAGGTTGATGATGAAGCTGGTGAACAAGCTGCCAATAACTCCTCTGGGATACGCGATGGGACACCTCGCAGGGATAGGGATGGCGATAGCCCAATGCGCACAGGTGATGATGACGATCATGTCAATGGGCCTAGCGCTACGGCACAGCAGTCTCAAACCCAGAAGACGAAGATTACATACGACAAGTATATGCGAATTCTTAACATTCTTGTCCGACGGGTTAACGACGATGAAGCCAATGCAGGAGAAGGTGTGGAGCAGGAGGATTTGATACTTTGGTATCTTGAACAGATTGAATCGGAATTGAATAGTGAGGAGGAGATGGAAGCTGAGCGGTCGTTGGCCGTTAAAGTACTCAAGAGGATGATTAAGGTTAGTTCCTTCTACTTGTCTTGTGTTGGTTTTATCCAGCCTTGTTGCCTTTTTGATAAGCATTTGGAACCTAGATATCTAACTTGGCCATGTAATTCAACAGGACAATATCCTCATGCTCATCCGCGGCGAAGGCCTGGTCGAGTCCGACGATTCGCAGCAACACCAACAGGGGCAAAGAGCTGTTTACGTCCTGCATCCTAACTGCGCAGTTGAGGAGTTATAAAATTATCCATCGCATTGCTTCTATCGATGCTCGATTATCAGAATCCCGAATACCCATCACACGCAATATTTCCCTTTCCTCAATAGTTGTGATTGATATACGAGGTCATGTCTGGTGTAGGGTAGTTAGTCGGTCTGGGCTGGGACTTTAATTATTTGACCAGGGGGCGCATTTCGGTATCATTATTTACTGGTTGCATATGGACATATCTTTTAACACATGTTGATGATTCATTTTCCTTCGCTTTTCGCGGATATGTGCGTATTTCATAATATAAGATTTCACGAAGCTCAATTGAATTCAGAAGTCCTTTCACTGCGATTGATTAAGTCTTTTGAATTGTTTCCCTAATGCTAACTCGGGCCCCGTCTCCTCCAATGAAAATTCATTGTCGAGCTTGAATGACTAAGAAAAAACTTGCGAAGTTGGCCAAAAAATATATGAACGACTGCCATTTGTACTGTGTCCTGGAATAATTTAAGAGAATTCAGGACGCCCAGTACAATGCACGATTGGCAAACAAAAAGGGAGTGAGAGCATGTTTGCTCGCGAGAGGAGAAAACAAGTTATCTTTCCAACTTGAAGAGAAAAACACAGAAAGCTTCCAGCATCACCAGCAGGGAAGCAAAAAGAAACAAAACAAAACGAAAATAGGACTCGAATGAGTCCATCAACTATATCGCCTTTCATGCGCGAGCATCAACTTGAAGAAGAGTGAATACTTGGTGAGATACAGGAGTCTCATCCATGCCACACTTTTTAACTTGCAAAACAAAAGTAGAAAAACCAAGAGAAAAAATAAAAGGAGCCCACAAAGAAGATGCTTGAGTCTCCTGTGCACAGGCAGGCAATTCAACTAATTGAGATTCGTTTTTTCAGGAGCCTCCGGCGCCCTCAAGCTTCCGGGATTGAATCACAGAGCTAGCCCTGCCTAGAAGAGCCGGATTGACTAGATTCAACGGCCCGTATAGGTTAAAAATGCCAGTACCCTCCTTGGCTACCACAAACTTAGCATCACTAACATCAAAACCCACCTCATGGGTAGCTTGGCTACCTAGGCCCGACAGACTCAGTAGTGCCGTTCCCAATAACACCACTGGGGCCTTTAGCAAGGGTATCGTCCCCAATGCGAGCAATCTCGCAGGTTTCGCCGGCGTTAGTGGTTCTAGCATTTCCAGCGTTATCTGCAGCGCTTCCAGTACCCTCCGTATGCTGAACGCCCCCAGCACCGGGAGGATTGCTACGGGAATCTGCAAGGCTATTAATGTTGCTAGCCACGTTGGCACAGATATCAGCCTCAGCTTGTCCGGGTGCTTTGCCAGCCTCATCATCAAGCACAGTAATTGGCGCTACTTCACGCCTCTGTTCGGCTTCCTTGTCCGAAATAAATCTATACCCTTTTTCTGTACTGCCATCCTGTTCAACTCCAAGAACAGTACAGAGATTCGCGAATGTATGCCGTGACGTAAGGAGCTCGGAGTCCATCACCTTTTCAATTGCATCCGTTTTTGTGTTTTGTATGAGCTGCAACCGGTCATCGATGCTATTTTGTACTATAATCCTGACAAACTCGACGTTCCTCTTTTGTCCAATGCGGAAGACCCGGAAGAATGCCTAGCATGCAGTCAGTATTGCAGCAATAAAAGTAGATAACTGGTGCAGTAATTAATGGAATGTACATGCCTGTTGCTCGATGGCTTCGTTCCACCAGAGATCAACCAAGATGCACTTATTTGCAGCTGTAAGGTTAAGTCCAGTACTTCCTATTTTCAGAGTGCATATCAAAATACGGGTTGCCGGATCTTCAGAAAATGTCTGGATGTTTTTCTCTCGTGCTAGATGCGTCATTTTGCCCGTGTACTTTGTCGAATCCAGCGAGTGAGTAAGAGGAAAATATATAGGATCAAAAGATACTGGGGCCTGTGTGAGCTTACCAGTAGATATCCCCAGCCATTTTCCTGGCACATTGAACCCAGAATAGACACCATATCCAGAAATTCGGTAAATATCACCACTTTTGTTCGGCTAGATCTTTTGAACCAGTCCACCAGGCAGGAGCTGATTGCCGTTAATTTTGCTCCTGCCATTTTATGGCCCGCACGGTCCACCCAGTCCATAACCGCTTCCTTGATATCTGTACCTTCGGAACCCTTTTTACTGGTCTTTCCTCTAGACCCTTTGCGAGAGTCTGCAAGTTGGCTTATTCCAGACTGGGGCGTGGTGTTGGCAATAAGCGATTCCAAAGACTCGCAGAACACAGTTTGGTCAATACGCGCACCACAATCACAAACAAATCCTACCTCAATCATTGTCTCCTCAGCACAGTCCTGACAATAAATATGCAGGCACGACGTGAGATGGACTGAAGTTCTTGAGTGGTGGCATCTGATACATTTCTTTGCCTCATCCTGCTCTTCGCCGGAGAGCTTGAGGGTGTCAGCGAAATCGTTTACTAGCTTTTGTGACATTGGAACTTGGCGTCTTGGGAGTTGAGCTTTATCGACTGTTGATGGCTGCTCTTGTTCATTCTCCAGCAGTTCTTGCTCTCTAATAAGATCTTCGAGTAAACTGCACATCTGCTCATCCCTTGGTTCTGAACACTCGCGGATGCTTAACCGAAGCGAATTTATCTCATCAATAGTTAGGAAATCTTTGAGCACAATCTGTACTAAAAGCGGATGGCTGGTAAACATCCGCAGTCGGAAAAGTAGGGCTCGATTAGATCTATATTCCTTTCTGTAGTTTTTGACGGGCTTCGAGAACACTGTCTTTGTAAGTATATATTGGCTTGTTGGCATTCAATAGGGTAGAAGGATTACCGTCATATCGGACCATAAACATCGAAATAATCCTCTGGTAAAGTTCCCGTTCGGTTGCAGTGAATTTGATCACAATATCTCTGCCCACTACACCTGGAAGTTTGACGATAGGAAACCCGAACAACGTTTCGTCATGACCACGCTTCAGCATACACTTGCGCAGCAGAGCGTTAAGCCACGGGTCCTCGGAGCCATTGTACTGGAAATAGGCTTCGTTAGAATGTATTGGATGAAGGCTCTGCGAACAATCGTACCTTGAGTCGTTCACTCACGAACTGTCGATAATTGTCTCCCACTGGTACCTGTAGGAAATCTAAGTAAGGATATAATTCATGGATTCCACTATAGTATATGTATTAGCACCTGGCTTAGGACCAAAAGAAGATCTGTATTTTCATACTTGTGCAGTGGAGTTCCAGAAACTACCCAACGGAAACGCCCTGAAAGCATACGAACGGCAATGCTGGTTTGGGAGTGAGTGTTTTTGATTTCATGTGCCTCTTAAGTGATTCATTAGCTAAAATCTTAGAATTCGGCCTCATTAGTGAAGGTATGTGCATACCATCTAAAATAATTCTCCTAAAGTTCAAGCGATGAAGCGGGCCGCGGTTTCTTTCTATAAATTCCATCCGCAGGCGTTCTATCTCACACTCTTCGGTAACGCCAGCAGGCGGTTTAAATTTAGGGATCGAAGTGCGCACTTCACTGTACGTCGTTATTCTGAATCAAGGTTAGCATGGGTGCATAAGCGGGCATAAAAGCTTGCTCACTAACATGACGCTACAACCGCGTAACAATTCAACATCGTCGTTAGTGGTCGATTTAGAACGGGCATGATACTGCAGTATAGTCCTCAGAACTCCTTTTTTGCAGTGCTCAGCAAACTGTTTGCTCCTGTACTTTTGAGTTAGGTTTATACCATAACGTATTGAACCGCGAGAATGAAATACCAGTGGTTTGTAAGATGAGATGGCACAACTACCAATGTCACATCATCGGTCTCTTGGTCAGACTGTTGATCGTCATCGACTATGTTGGCTGTAAACTTGATTAGCTAGGGTTATCCATATTCTAAGACCTCTACAGACCTATAATTTGGATAGTTTTTCCGAGCCCCATCGCGTCACATTGAAAGCCGCCCCGAGGGCATTCAGCGGACTTTTCGCACTTACGCTGTACCCTGTTAGTTGAAGCTTGAAGCTTTTGATCAAGGGGATTTTGTTGGATTACCATAAACCCTACCCCTATAAGCTATGAAACGTTAGCTAGAGGAAGGTAGAGGTATTAGAATAGGGTGTTTACCTGGTGGTGAAATAGGGACGTGGTCATATTGGGATGCGACCAACCGCCTTGTCCATCTGCTCTTGGTTTCTTTGTGAACTCTTGCAAGGCCCGCTTCATAAGCTGTCTATCTGACATGGCCTCTTCCAAGTCCTCCGTGGGAGCGGTATCCACAAGTTCGTTTAGAGCCTTGACCTTGTTCTTGGATGAGGAGGCCGGAATTTCGAGCTTTCCTGCGTTGGACATTGCATGTTCAATGGTATTGGCTGTACTGAGACATGAGAGCATGAGGGGTTTCTTTTGCCAATACTTTTGTGAGCGTTTCGACCCTCGTTTGATATTTGGGCGATTTCCTTTCCGATTTTGGCCTGAATTTTTCTACTCCATGTGAACATACGGCTATGGTTGGAAAACACAGAAAAATTCAGAGAATCCAGAAGAACCTCACCTTCTTCGTCTCCGGTTTACGAACGCCAGTAGAAGTCTTGTCCATCTCAAATGGAGATAGCAAAGTTCTTTTACGCTTTGGCGTGAGCTCAATACTGCCATTGGAATGATCAATCGATGGCCAAATTTCACTTTGTTCGTTCACGTCATGCATAATCGTGTCTCCAGACAATACTTGGCGACTGGGGCTCTTAACGGTATGGTTTGATCGCGCTATATTTTCATACGGACCAGGGGAGCAAAAAAGGCTCTCTTCACTGTAATTTGCTTAGCACTTAGCACGAGAGTAATTTTTTTCTCCACTGCGTGGCTTCGATATGACTTACTTCCGGCGCTGGAATTCACCACCATGGTCGGATACTTGGGTCTCTAAGTTCTCTGACACGAAACTGTGTACGGTTAGCTGCATCAATTGAAAGGATAGGGACAATCCTACGAGGAGTTGACGTTGTCAAGGAGCTGCTGGGATTCCTTGACTTCGAGGCCATTGTCAGCTGGGTGACTTTTGTCGTCAGCGCGAATCATCTCTGCGTCCCCAGGCTGTGTGGGCGTAGATTGATTTCCGGTCATTCTGGACGCGAGTTGAGCACGAGCTTGTGCTATAATCTGAGCGCTGGCGGATGATTGTATCAATGGGTTGTCAATTGTAGGCAGTAAAGGCCGAGTGGCTAACTCAGCGTTGTTCGCGGTGTCTTCCATGGCTAGCTCACTAAGAAAAGCTCGGCAAGATTGGAATTATCGGGTGCTTGACCCAGACGGCGAATGTAATAAACGAATTTGAATGAGTTCACTTTGGGTTGTGTTGACTAGCTTAATTCGCAAAAGATCCGTTGAGCCAAGAGTAAAAAAGAAAGAAAGAAAGAAAGAAATTAGGAAGGCCGATGGGTGCAAACAAACAGATTACAGAGCAGAGAATATCAAAATACGAGTAAACGTATGTAGTGGGTTAGAGGCCCGCTATTCATAGAATGGGGGTTGAAGGGACCGTTCGCATAGTTTCCAAATTGCAAGGTATAGAGGTGAGTGAAAACTAATCATGGAAAGTCAGAAAATACTTGATATAAGTATTTTAGCTCAAGGTGCTTGCGTCGAGAAATGAAGCGACAGAATGTGAAGTAATCACTTGACAAATGAGAGTTCCGTAGGTTGGACGTAGTTGTGGTGAGAGATGGAAAAGTTAAGTAGGAGTTTGGGTAACCGAGGACGGCAGCAAGACGATTCTTGTCGAGGTCAAGCGAATGAGGGATATTTGTAACTCGATACCACTGCGAATATCAGTGGATTGCAATGCTGTGGATTAGCATTTGGCTTCTAGTGAAAGTAGAAGAGCTAGGAGATCGACAATGCTCTGGTTTTATGAGCCATATAAGATCTCTGTACGGAATGAAGTAGGTGGATAGGAGATTCAACGTGAGTTGAATGAATAGCTCCGCATGCTAAATCCTTGAAAAGGTAAGATGCCAAAACATGAAAATTCCCTTCAAGCAATATTGGCTTTTAACTCAGTGCCGAAGTCAGATAAGGGATAAAGTGACCAGTAGAGCTAACATTTCATGGAAATTAAGAGGAATTCTAATAATGACTCGAGCTCGATTTTGTAAGGGACCCAGATGCGCACTGGATGCCTTAGTGAGTGAGCGAAGAATTTAGTCCGGCGGATTCTCAAGACGAACGCATGGCCTAAATGAAAAGGTAGTTGAAGCTAGAGGTGTAGTATATGAACTTTCCTTGTTGCAACGTTCTACCAGCACATCCCATAGATGGGAAGTTATAGGTGCGGGTTTGCGATCTCAATCAGAATGGGATGTAGTAAATTTAGGTTGAACGTCAAAATGATGGTGTCATATGAAGACAGGTCCGTAGCTAGCTTAAACAAGTGGTAATGGTAGCAGTGGAGCGGTAGTTGATGTGAGACTTCTGCAAGTCTTCAATAGTGCAACTAACCACCCCAAGGGCCCGAGGAAAATCACGTGGAGTCTTAGATTGAGCTTATGCAAGAACTCGAGAGTAAATCTTTCTGAGACAGATGACAGAATCTTGTATTCTGCATGGTTTTCGTTCGACGGAAGCTCAAGGAGCCCTGATACCAAGCATGATAGCCAGCGAAACGGTGAGCACGTGAGACTTTTCACCGGGGACTGGCGCCATGATATGTACAGTACATACTGCCTAGGTACTGTACAGCATCTGAAGTCACTGGTTCAAAATTGCAGAGGAAATGCGACCAACATCCAGCGAAAACGAGAGTATCTGGAGTCTCTGAAATCAACACCGCCAAAGCCTGCTTGTTTGAAGTTGTTTGTGCTCGCCCTGATTGATCGACGTTCAAACAAGGTTTGATATCACATGACATTACTCACATTCCTGGATGGGCCTAGATCGCTTAGCTAATGCGGCTCTAGCTAGCTCCCCGTCCTCACCGCCTCTTGGCCGAGACGCGCTTCCTCCCGAACTCTGTCCACCCTGCCAACTGTTGCCCGCCATTCCCGCTTCATCCCCATAATCAATTGCCTGGCAAGCCCTCCGTCCCACTCCACCTCGCCTGTTGTGGGTGTTTTGAAGTGCCGCACTCGGTTGTGACCGAGTATTCGGCCCTGCGGCTTGCCTGAGCGTACCACTTGCCATCGATCGCGATCAAAACGTCATATTTCCCAGCATCAGGTTTAGTCCCAACATCCCGGTATCCCCGCACCATATTGCATCAAGCTCGCCTTATTCAAAGGATGGTTCTGTACAAATGGGTTTCATATGGAGGCTACCATCCGACCGATATTTCTAAATCCCTCCACGTTACCTATCCGTGCCTGACTTTTCGTCGCCGCTCTTTTTGAGCTCCCAAAATGCTGGGAAGACTTTTAAATACTGCGGCCTCGTCGCTCAATCCCGCTGCATACAGTTCTCGAAATTCGGCTCAGCTTGAATCTGTGACCGAGGAAGAGCATACTTCTGGCCTCTTGTTCCCAGACTCTACCCATCTTCGACGATCGAATACTCATGCCTATCCACTACAAACCAGCGTCTTGTCCCCAAATGCGTCCGCCGCGAGCAGTTTCGACGATCGGGGTGGATTCGAACTGGATGCAGCAAAAGATTTTAGGGTAATCGTTGCTCAGAATGCCCTGGGCGATCGTGATGAACCCTGTATCCTCCTCGACAGCCAAGATGTAATCACCCCTAGTGGAACTGTCGGACTTGGCCTCAATCCCCGGCCGTCAGAACAAGGGCATAGCCACTCTCGAAGCTCAAGCCTCTCAAAACCCACGAGGAGGACCACGGCTCACAAACCTCATGCATCAGATGTAAATCAATTTTCCGGATCATCCAGCCTCAGAGAGGCGGAGTCCTCGATGTCCGGTGCTCTATTCCGTGCGAGGTATCGAAGTTCGACATATTCACCCACCTCCGAGGATAATAGGTCCTATCAAAATCGCATGACGGCTGATTCAAACGAATCTGGCCTTTTGAACTGCATTTTTGGCAGCAGTGCTTTTAGCTATCGTGGATCTTCCACGAAAATGCATATCCTTCCAGCAGAAACAGAGTCAGCTGGAGATGTTGAGGGATTCAGTGCTCACAGCCTCAATCGTCGTCTTCCACTCCCCCGTGCGCATACCAGCGGACCTAGTCCTAGCTCATCCAGTTCATCCCAGGAAAGATTGGGTGCAGGACATGATATCAGGGCCTCCACAACCACGAAAGTGACGGTCCTTGTGACGAGGATGTTCAGTGTCAACCTCCCTGAGAGCCGCAATCCTTCAATGGACCAATCTGAGCAACTATTTTCTCCAAATTCTCAACAACTTAAAGATTCAGAATTTCTATTTCTGGATGCAATGAAGCGGAAAAAAGTAAAGGAAAAGAAGACGCCGATGTATGCAGTTGCAATAACGATTAAATTGCCCCTTGCTAGTCGCGGTAATGGACGTCCAGCATCTCGGTGGACAGCTCCAGGACAGCCTCCAGGTTGGATTTCGGCTTCCCTTGATTCAGATCACAAATACCTCGGAGGCTTCTTTGACGACAATGCTGGACTTGCCCCGACTTCGAACCTAGATGACAGAATTGATATCTTGGTTGATCACTGGGATGTCATCACACGCACCTTGTCACATCTTGAGAAGTTAGCAAGTAAAGAAATTCTGACTGCGCTGAAACGAGTCGATTATTTTTCCACTCAGCAACCCAAACCTGCTAAAGCACCTAATATGCAGCGAACGAACCAAACTATTGTGCAACTTCCTCCAAGGATTTTATCAGGCGGGTCTAACCTTAGATCGGAGGCTCTACGTGCTACTCAAAGGATTAGCACGGCACTTCGGATTCCCCATGTTGCAACCGGCCAGGGTCGATGGGGTGTTTGGAGAGAAGAAGCTAGGTGGATCGCTAAATTACTAAGTGATAAGGAACATAATTTTTTCTTCTTGGTGCTAATAACTGCATTTCTGGGAAATCATACAGAGTGGTTGAGTTCTCTTGGCCCTGACTGGCATAGGCGACGATATCACCTTCAGCAGAGGGCTCACCAAGATACAGAACCATCTATACCCAGTCGAACAGTTATTGTGTCAGCTGACAAAATGACTGCAAGACGTTTGATATTTGTTCTCTCTGCATTCTTGCCAACCCAACAACGATCAGATTCATTTTCATCCCCTCTAAGGCCTGGCACGTCAACTTCCCTGCGCCCTGTTTCCCAGAGTCCTCCCAATGCTCCACTTTTGAGGCAGGAATCTCTTCGACGTACAATCAACAGACGCGCACGAGCTCGGCAGCTGCACGATGACGAGGTTGACGAACATAGACGTTCACCAAGCGCCTCATCTACTGAAGCCGGGATTATCCCATTGGATGATGTTGATTTCGTTAAATCTGTTGCGGATCATTACAAATCCCGGAGGGACTCCGATGTTCGATCTATTAGGACGGCCAGCCTACCTATACCGTCCAACGATGCTAGCACCAGAAAGAGCTCCACTGCTACCATTGCTCCTGCTGCACCTGGCACTGCCACCCCAATTCCACACTTTGCATCCCAGCGAGGTAGACGTGGTGCTAATGGAGGGAGGCGTTTAGCTTTGGACACTAATGGAAGTGCAGCATCTGCCAATTTGTTGCAGAACCTCCGTAGAAGTGAAAGTTCCAATCTCGTTTCGGAAGGAGGCGAACCTCAGCCGTCTGGTAGATGGGGTGGCTTGCTTTCGGGGTTTTGGGGTTCCCGCGAGTCCGCTGCTTCTTCAAATAGAGGCGATTCACCGTTAGTTGGGAGCCTAAAAGGCAAAACCCCAGTATCTGGCCCTGATAAAAACCAAGACATCCAGGAAACAATAAGCAATGGAGCAAGGGAAGACATCGCTAATGATACTGTTAAAACATCTGATAACATATCCGTTCCAACATTGCCTCCAGCTGAATCGGCTTTATCTGAATTTGCTGACTCGCGAGATGCGAGACCAAAACCAGATATCCAAATGCCAAACTCTCCCATGAAACTCTCCGTGGGATTGCACGATGGGGTGATCGATGTTGAGGTACCTTTGCCTGGGTTTATCTCTCTCTCTTCTTCGGGTGACTCAACATTAGCATCACCCAAAAAGACCCGCACGTCAATCACTAGTCTTGATGGTATTGGTTCAGTCCATAGTTCGGGTTCTGGATTCCATCTCGTGAATAATAGGGAGTACGATGGCGTCCATGTCAATGTCGCGGGTTGGTTAAAGCGCTACCATGAAGATTTCCTTCTTCAAGCTGTCCACCCATATCACACATTGGAAGCAGATATCAAACGTGCGATGTCTGCTGAACCTACTCCGCCTCATATTCTGTTACCTTTCCTTTCCGACTTTGACGGAACCGTCCCCGAGAAGTGGGTTGATGTATGTACCACGCTCGTTGCAGATACGAAAACTTTTACAGTGAAGAAATTGCGGTTGCGACGCAGAATCACAACCAACCGTTCTCGAACAGCTTCCCAGTCTCGAGATAATTCCCGTCAACCTTCACTCTACGAGGCTCCTGAAACACCTTCTTCCACTTCGCAATTTCCAAACTTCTTCTCCGGATCTACCAAGACGCCAACCTCTCCTCGATCACCGCGATTAGATCCATTCGACGTAGAAGAAATGTTTGTTGAAGAACCGGTTATGGACCTTGACCCAACCCTCGTTGATGCCGTCGAGAAAGTTTTGGCCCGAAGCGGGGAATCGTCTCTAGCTCATTCTAGGGCACCATCGCCAAATCGGAATCGTAAGGATAAATCAAGCAACCAAGCGTCAGACAAACAGTCTGCCAACCCACAAGCGGAACCTATCTCATCCACCGAAATTCCGCGGAATAAATGTAGGCGTATAGTCCTAGGTGCCCTTGAGGAGGTTGTCCGCAGTGTGGCAGCGGAACGTTGCCGGGAAGAATCAGCTTCTGCCACCGGCGACGCTCCAAGAATGCCCTCGTCCCGTCGTGGAAATGGCACAGACGCAGTTGCAGATAACACCTTGAGAGAAGGGATAAGGAAATGGCTCATCGATATCGAAGAAGCTTGCTAACATTTACCATTTCCGCCATTTAACCTTATCATACTCTACGCTGTTTCTTTGCGTCACAGTACCCTTTTCCAGGTCTGCCTTGTTCATTCGATTGTTTATCCCGGAGTATCCACTCTTTCTTCAACCATTTATTTCGTTATGAATTTCATCGTTTGTAAATACTTCGCCTTTTAATACCTTTTGGTGTGGCTGTTGGTTTTCGCTCGACACTCTTGAGCCGGAAGGCCGCCGGGGCCTGCAGCCTTTTTTCTTTCCCCTTTGCTATTTTGTCATGGAGCATGTGATACCCTGCCTTTTCATTTTGTGCTTGTTCTGTTTCGTGAGCCACGTCTCGGTACCTACGAACTTTCAGTTCTGATCCAATTCTCCTCGATTGTTTCCCCAGTGCCCAGTTATGTGTGACTTGCATGATTTATAATCGCGCTATCTATATTTTAATATTTGACTCTTGTCATTACATTATCTTTATCTACCTTTGCACTTTTCGCATTTAGCTTTGCGTATGTTTGTTGTCTCGGGTTATATATGTCATTTTAGCATCCATCGCCTATTTACTGGGTTTTGCATATAGTAGTTTACTCTGCAATTCGAAGCTGTTTGTTCTGCCTCCTAGTGTTCTGGTTTCTTACTTTACTTTTTACATGCGCGTGCAACCCTCCGTTTCCGATAATGGCTAATGGCTCAGCACCATCAGGTCACCATTTATGCGCAGACGCCAACGTATCTCGGAATTTTCCACACTGCCTGGGCATTTAGCATTTCGCTTGCCATTCAACAGGTTTTTGTACGGAGTATTTCGCGTCCGAGTATTTATTATTAACGCTGTATCCGATCCTGGAAACAGCTCAAAAGCACCCATCATTATTGTACGTTAATTTTATTTTTAACCTTCGGCATTTGTTTGGTGAGAGATTTGTATGCCATTGGGTAGGATGTTTTCCCTTCCGAGGTTCATCGTCCACTGGTGTATTTAAGTCAATTTAGCCATGAAACATGGAAAGATAAATGTTTGAATTCCCTTTGTGCTAGATATAATCACATACACTATCATTAGATGTCACCACGCCTTTAATTTTCCTGTCCGTCAAAATCGATGTCCAAATTTCTCAACACCTATCAATAACACAATATTTCAAGTCAAGGTGGTCCTATATATACAGATTACTGTTCCCTACGCATATGCTATATGCGTTCGGCTAAATGCCATCACACTCGAGGGAAAATGTGAACAGATACAAAATACTAAGTTACATAATTAGAGCAACGAATTTGGTATCCGCCATGCTAACAGGCAATCATCCAGCAAACACATCGAAACGAAACAAGATAAAAAGGAAAGGTGGAATGACTGAAGGACCAAGACGAAGAAAATTAGCCAAACTTGGGATATATTGCAATTAGATAGGCTTAGATAGAGGAACGCCAAATAGATCGCATAAAAGGCTGCATTTTCGACTTAACTGGTTCATTTCATGGATGGAGAAGAGTTCACCGCTTTCCCGTTGGGGCCAGCAGAGTTCTGCATCCTTGTATCAATCGACACCGCACCTGTTTCTTGAACTTCCATAATTGGCGGTGAAGAAACGTGCCGTGAAACAAGGCTGGCAGGAAGCTCTAAAGTCGGAATGGACGAATCCATCGTAGATGGTGCACTCGGGGTAACCTTGGATGAAGTAGGTTTTGACTGAGCCGCGGCCTCCTTATAGAATTTCTGCAGCTGCTCGACATCATTGCAGAAAGCTCTAATCTCCGCCCCAATCTCCCTGGTAATTCGATAGGAAGAAGGAAGCTCAGATTGGGGAATAGGCCCGGATGTGGTGTCAAGTGATGCGCGGACTGCGGGAGATAAATGCGGGGAGCCACCACGCTCCAAGGCATCATATGTTGCGGCGCGGGGACGGTAGAATTCACTTCTGTCGAATCGCCCAGGTTCCTTAACGGCAGGTCCTCGGGCGCTGTAGAGCCGGTTCGCGAGCAAAAGGAAGCAGCCGTCATCTGTGATTTGAGCGAGGACGGCACCGGTCCGGTGGACATACTGGGGGAAGTGATATTCCAGTCGACCCCAGGAATATGACACGTGTACATCCGGAGGGAAAGAGTGTATGGCTTCAAAATCAAGGACGAAGTCAAATTTTTTCAGGATTGCCTTGTGATAGAAGTGGCGGTCAGCTACACCTTGAGATCCGAACGAGGTAGAGCTATAAACGTTGGGCGATGGGCTTTCCGGGGGTTCAATTGCTAGCTTGACTGGGTATGGACGCCGGAAAACTTGGGTTTCGACGATGGAAGAAGCCTCAGATATCGGTAATTCAACAAGTTTGAGACCGAACTTCTCCGCAGTTGCCGCCCACGATACAATTGCATCTTCCACAAGCTTGGGCGTTGCATTCATCCAACTGAGTTCAATGTGGAAGCAATTGTCGGGATTATGTAGCCGGTCATAGTGAAGCTCGATTGTTTCAGGACGGGTTGAACGCTTACGAGTGTCGATGTCAATCTTCATAGACTTTGACAAGCACACCGAGGCTTTTGTTCTCGGAGATTTCCCTGGCATAGGTGTGTTCGCGCTACTGTCAGTCTCTCCCGCTCCGTTGTCTGTTTTGTCCTGGGCAGTCTGAGGTAAGTCCTTCATACCCACTCCCATGGGAGTGTTAGGAACAGATTTTCGTGCTTGGAACCAACCGCTTCGAGATTCTGGCCGAGCTATGCGATATTCATCAGTGATCTGGTAAAAATAATTGCCGTCTCTGAAATTATGCCTCCGCTGGACGTGACAAATAAGCCCATGCTTCATCAACTCATTGCCAAACTCAACAGCTTCTTCGCGGGTATCGATATCGCGGAAATTTTGGAGCATCCAAGTAGTAAGCTCTAACCCAACAAAGCAGTTATAATGAAGGCGCCAATGCCATCTTCTATCCATCATCCTCACCCCTTTCTCGCCCTGTATAGCCTGCGCCAGAGCCGCTAGACTAATGCTGGATCGTTGGAGTAATTCGGATTCTGGCAGAAGTTGCAGGGAAGGGTTATCAAGATGTGGATCATCAAGCAACAGTCTATCAAGTTCCGCAGCAACAACCTCAGACGGATTGCTGGTTTGATATATAATATTCAGGGGATTTTGGTCCTTTTTGTGAGTCGGTGCCTGCAGTCGCTTTTCCTCCGGCGGAACATACCGATGCTTTTGCCATATTTGAGTGAGTTGAGTGATACCAAGAAGATGAATTTCCTCTTCATTATCCTCTTTATATGATTGCATTGGGCGTCTTGCATTCGCGGGTATCTGAACGGGTATCAGAACGAAACGCGTGCGCCAGAAACGGAGTTGTTCTGTGCGATTGGTTAAGTGGTCCCGATAGCCTGCCAGAAAAGCGTCCGCATAATTCCAGTTGTAATCTTCTCGAGGTAATTGCAAATTTATAGTACTTTTGCAATAATTTGCACTCAATATTGTTTTAACGACAGGAGTGTAATCGAATGCAAAAGCCTTTGCGTTAGAAAGGACATCGGTAACCGTTTTACGTGTGAACTTTGTAACTTCTATCTCGCCTCCGGCAACACAAACCAATTTGTGGATGATGTTGCCCATAGACATAAAAATGGTCACCCCATCTTTAGACAATGAGCGAATATTGAATATATTTAGCGATCCTCCTGGCGAATGTTGGCCTGATGCTTCGTCAACTAACTTCCCAACGACTATTTGGAAACCATGGGCAAGGCGCAATGCCACCATTTCACGTAGAAGTGCCTCTCGAGTTTTAGGCGTTTCGGCGACATCAGACTCGTCGTTTTGGTAGACTCTGTACGGGGTCTGCAAATATTGAGAAGCGAGTTCTTCGCTTGTGGGAAATTCTTCTGTTGTCAGTGGAAGAACTGCTGGCGACTTTAGGCTCTTCCACTTCACAGATGCCGTGCTTGGCATCCGCGGATAGACATGCTGCCAGCGACCGAACCAACTAGACCGCGTGGGTCCATGTTTAGGTGGTCTGCACGGGTTAACAGGTAAAATCCATGGAGACAGCGCCTTCGTCGGAGATAACGCCATAGGTGGTTCATCTTGGTTCGCATTAAGAGTTAAATCAAACCTGCGACCCGTCCGGGTCATTGGGAATGGCCCGTGGATTTCTTCATTTGCTCCTCGATCGAAAGGCACTTCTGTTGTGGTAGTTGAAAATGAGCTATCAATTTCATTGGGGTCCATATTATGCTCGTCCATCGTTTTTTTATTCGCGACTCGGATCGAAATTGGTTTTGAAGGAGTAGTTTTTGCGTTCTCTGTAGTAGGTGTAACATTTACCTGAGGAAGCTCTGGGATGTTGAAGGTAGGGCTGGAAATGCTCCCTGATATAGGCGAATTGATGATGGCGTCTGAGGGCTGTTCTGGAGAGCTAAGCGGTTTCTTACTTGTCGTTGATAGACCCTTCGCATGTTCGTTATTAATTTCTGTACTTGCAATTGCTCTGGGTGGAGTTGGGCCTAACCCGCGCAAGGCAAAGCTAATCGACCGGGAAATCCGTGGCTTGGTCGACTTCGACGCTGTCTTCATGCTCGACTTTTTGAAGGGCATCCGTTCAGCCGGGACTGCTTTCTGAAAGTTCGACTTTTCGTCTTCCGGCCGCTGGTTGCTGCTACTGGGACTCGTTGAAAATTTGCTAGAACGATTCACTGAATTCGTTGAGAAACGTATGGATTGTTGCTCGTATACCCGAGAACCTGGTGTCTCAAAATCAACGCGCTTCGCCTTTGAAGCTCTTCGTGCCGTTCGCTCTGTTGGCGTTGTATGAAAAATGGCGTTGTCATACAAATCCATCCACTCTAGCATTCTTCGCTGTGTCGCGGGCAAGGATAAGATATTCTTTTTCGAATCCTTGAAAGTTGCCATCAAGGATCCTGCTCCGCTCTCTGTGAATGGAGATTTATACGGAGAACCGTGTGGGGATGAGTATGGGCCAGAAAGCCTTTGAAGGCGAAGGTCAGCGGAAGACAGATAAGGTACACAGATATTCGACTGTTCGCTTTCCATAACGCCCATCATTTGAATCTCATACATCCTGACCCTTGGAATAAAGGTATTTGTTTGCTTTTTCATTGTGTCCGCGACAGGAGATTTTGTGACTTTATTCACAGCGGTTCGCCTGTCGCGGTAAATTTTCGGATCCCAATAGGATATGTCAATCCAATGAGGGATCCCGTAACGCCAGTTGTCAACGACCGGAGCTAGTTTTGGCAAAGATCCAAGTGTAGCATTTGATGATCCAGGACGGGAAATTTTACTCGAAAAGCTCCCACCAGATATGTGAGAATCAGGAGGGGACGGACGGAGGAGGGAATCCCTGGAGATAGAACTACCTGGCCTCGAAGGAGGATCACCCGGGAGGCGATACTTAAATAGTGGAACTGAATGCAAAGGCATGGGACTCAAGCATATCAAATCAATCCCAATGGCACGACTGGTCAGGACCTCTGAGGTCAACGCTAGCGCCTCATAGGCGACTTCAAATACTCCTGTCCCAGGAGATATCACAACGATCGACGTGCCTGTCCGAATAAGGTCACGGCCAATATGCTCAAATGCCAAGTAAGATGACGCAATATTTATTGCTTCTAGTATATTACCTCGCAGGGCAGAAGTCGGCCTTCCAGATATAGTTGGAGGGTACTTCGGATCTTCCGGGGGCATGTCTTCAGCCGATGTCGGTGAGTCTGGGAAGCGCGATGGCGGGATAGACACGTCCCGGAGGAAAGTCCTGAATTCCTTCTTTAATTCATCTAAAATTGCCGTCCACTTGCCACTTGGCATATCATTAACCACAACACGATAGAAATCCTGACTCTCCGGTCGGGAATCATGGGCGGTCCGATTTAAGAAGCGATTGTTGAGGAAAGAAGTGCCGAGATTATCCACCGCTAAAAGATCATACTGAACTCTAGTAAATAAAACTATGGTTACCAGATGGTGGGCATCGATACCAGCCCAACGTTTGAAGAGTTCCGGGAGAAGGCTATTGATGACCCGACTAAAGAGAATGTCACCGGTGCCTTCAGAGTCAAAGTCCCACATCTCCTTCGACATTTGAATGAATAGGACATATCGAGCAGACTCGCTCCGAAAAATTGGTATCGTTTTCGGGGCAAAGTAACCTGATGGCCCTTTTTTGCCGTCGATATATATGGACTTAACCGTTGCTTTGATGCTCCCCATGAATACGATCTTCTGTCCCTTATAGACAGGCTTATCTGCGAGCTCTGACATGGCTAACCTCCACATGTCAGATCGGACCAGAAACTGGTCTCGAAAAATGAGCTCCACGTGAGAAGCGGTGCACTGCTGCCGGTTTTTAAGAGATATCAAAGCCTGAGAGTGGTTTTTGAATCCGAAGATATTGGCTATATTACTTGTGATCGAAATTTGCAGGTTTGGGTGCCTGGCTTTAATATCTGCAGATAGCGGTTTGACCAGAAACAGGTACCGTGCATTGTTGGCTGGGGAGTGAGGCTTGTGGTCACCAACGCGCTTTGCAGCGGCGTTGGAACCCGGGTCTGAATCACCTGCATCTCGTACCGTTCTCCCGCTCGGATCCAGTCTGTTTGAAGATGCATGGTGGTCCCCTTGTGAAAGACGGGGAGCAGAAAGCTCAACAAGATCTCCGACTTTTAGCCCTAGATCGCTAAAAGCATTGATATTAAACAGCACCTCTTCTCTCGAGAAGTTATCGTCGTGAACCCAGAGAGAGCAGGGGCGATTGTTGAGGCCTGTAGGTGATTGATGAGGAGCACTTGTCTTCGAAGGCCCATATGCGCGGTCTTGATCCAAAATGGTCGTCCCCGTCGAAGCTGTTGCAATGCTAGGGGTGCTAACTTGCCTCAAATGAGAACCTTTGGCGGGTCCACGTGGCAGCATGATTTATCGAATGGTCCATGTACCATGGAACATGGCGAAAACGGCTATGCTATTTGATATACATTGTTTCCTCTGGAGTGCTGTCCAAAGATATTGATTGTCCAAAGATATCAGAAACGCTGAGGGTGGTTGACCATTGGATAGCCACATAAAACCGCACGTGACTATTTTATTATATAATATACTTCCCACGTGACATACGGCCAACCCATCTGCGGACGAAAAGGAGAACATCCAAACCAACCAACCTCAGCCAACGTCTGGAGGACAGTCCTCTAGGGGCTTGACACAAGTCTTTTCAGCCTGTTTGATTACTCTCAACTAAATTGTTTAGCTGACAAAGTGTTGCCATTACCCAGCACCGAAATACTGGCCTGATTACTCTCCCATGGAAAAACAGATTGCCAACATGTTCTTCACAGTCCATGAACCGGCAGAGCCATTTTGCTCGCTCTCATGCGTCCGATTTCGACTCATTTTCCAAACATTATCAGAAAGATCGCCAATGTTGAACTGAATGGCTATTTGCAAGGTACACAGCCAAGCATGTCAGGCCGCCTGTTCAGGCATGTCAAACAAGCTTTGTTGGCGTGGCCTATCATAGCTTGATGGGCAGAGCGGGGCTTGAGCAAACTGGCGATTGGCTCAATGGGAGTTACCCTGCATTCCAGCTGGAGCTTACAGACACAGCTTCAAACGTCTCTCGTAAGGGGTGTATTCCCCGTTGGCTCACGTAAATTGGCAAGGAGGAGCGGTGGTGCGTTGTCAATTTCCGTGTTGAGCCTGCAGGAATTATTATCCAGCATACCGTGATAGTTAGTCATGCCTCCCAACAGAGAGCATTTCAGGCATCTATCTGGTGCAGAATCTAATCGGGAACGCCCTTCAAATTGGGCGCATGCGCGAAATACATTCGGACGATCGGGTGCATGGAGAGAGAGAGGTCTGGCAGTAGCCCAACCCAGTTCACGGGAACTCCCAACAACAGCGATGGGAACAAGGGCGTTGTTCCTCATAACAGCGGCAGCTATTTGAAAATTGGCAATAGCCTTAAAATGAGCTTTTACAGGGCGCCCGACGATCGTCTTCCATCATGAAAGGTGCTAACTGATTGACTGCATACTATGTATATCCGCTTCGCACCGGCCGTTTCGCTGCATCGAATGGCAGGCACAGGAAGTTTGTTTTGCTTGTCCGCGCCCCTTTTTCCAAAATTATTCTCTTTATGTGGGCGTGCTTGTTTTGGATCTGCATCCGGCCTTTTTTTTGGTCGGATTCAACAGGGCTCCTTTGATAAGTTATAACCCATTCACCCTGCAGGAGCCAAAACGCCTTGACGTAGCTTGTTGCATTTCAAGGTCTACTAGGGCTGAGAGTCTCCGGGGGAATTCCACCCAACAACAAACCTTGGAACACTCCCTTTCCCTTTATTCACTGACTTAAAACGCCTACCCTTTTCCTCATTTCGTTGTGCCACACATACAATTCGTTCTTCATAAATTGCCGGTGCTATATTGTATTTTTGATAGAAATATTTTGCAGATACACTACAGTTATCTACTCTGTACGCCCTTACGCGCCTCCGACGCGGGACCTTGACCTCCCATAGATACCCAGGAACCTGGGTACTTATTGACAAAACTCGCCAAGTTCCAGTAATGCGTGCGTAACTTCACCTTCTACTCCCTGATGAGCAGTTTCTTTATACCTCTTGTGAATTGACGCTTATTCTACTGGTGGAGAAAGATATACACCGACGTCAAGCTAGGAATCTGGCCTGGTATGATGACAATGATGAAACAGCAACGTCCAACCGCAACCCTTTCAAAAAATTCCGATACCGCTCTATGCGCTCAACTGAATCGCGCGTAGAAGATGGGTTACGTCGTGCACAAACAGAAAGCGGTGCTGTATCGAGACCTGAAAGGGAGCGCCAGGAGGAAATGGGCAATATCTTCTCTGCACCCCACCATGCAAATACCAATCCTCCGGCATCAAGACGATCTGTTGGTAACGTTATTGAAATGACACCAGCAGGATCTATGACTAGTGCTGCACCTCTGAGGACGTCAAAAGAAGAAGAACAACATGAATATCTTGGAACGGGGGGTTCTAAAAAACGGAGATTTTTCAAAAGCGGCGGAAACAATGCCTCGGCTGGCATGATACCGCAAGAGCCTGAGGATTCTGGAAAAGATAAACCAGCATTTACGGCTGTAGGGCAACTGAGAGCCACCCTGCTAAATTCTTGGATTAACGTCTTGCTTGTCATGGTCCCCGTTGGGAGTAGGCTTCTCCGAACCCAGTTAGAATTATCGTGCATGGAAATTTGCTAACTCCATCTACAGTCGCGGTTCACCATGCCCATATTGACCCCATTGCAATCTTCGTTATCAATTTTATTGCCATTATGTATGTCCTCCCCTTTAGGAAACAGCACGAGTATATTCATTAACAATACTTCTAGCCCTCTTGCCGCGATGCTAAGTTATGCTACAGAGGAAATTGCTCTCAGGTATTTCTCTACTCTTAACATTACTAGAATAGTTTTAACTTTGTCTCTAGGACGGGGGAGACCATGGGCGGTTTGCTAAACGCAACATTCGGGTAGGTAATGCTAGTGTCCTTCCCCCCCAGCACATTTACTAAGAAATTATAGGAATGCTGTAGAACTCATTGTGTCGCTCCTGGCCTTGTTCAAACATGAAATCGTCATCGTGCAGACATCCCTTATCGGCAGTATATTATCAAACCTACTGCTGGTTTTGGGGATGGCCTTCTTCCTTGGAGGTATAAATCGACTTGAACAAAATTTCAACGTCACTGTGGCACAGACAGCATCCAGCCTGCTCACCTTGGCCGTCGGAAGTCTTATAATCCCAACAGCGTTTCACGCGTGGTCCAACGGTGCGTTTTTCATATTGTGTATCTTGCTAATATACGCTAATTTGCTGTTCTATATAGCTGGTGAAGCCGGAATTGCGCCGCTTTCTCGAGGTATCTCAACCATCGCTCTAAATCCAAAAGAAATGAAGTCTTCATTTCCTGTGCCCTAACAGATCTCTAGGAACGAGCCTAATTCTCCTTTTCGTGTATGCATCCTACCTCTTTTTTCAACTTAAATCGCACACGGAAATATACAATAAGCCAAGTGAGAAAGTCGAGAAAAGACGCGGACGAGTCGGAACTGGCGACGCTACTGTAGGCATTGCACAGATTGGAGCGGGCATTTCTGCCACAATGGGTGGAGATAACGCTCAACGCGTTCCCATGGCCATCCCAGATGAAAACGAAGAACCACAACTCACTATCTGGGTTGCCTTATTTACACTTGCTGTCTCCACAGCATTGGTAGCCCTCTGCGCCGAGGCTATGGTAGGTTCCTTGTAATTCTGTAACTTTAAAACATGCCACCTAGTTGAGCATGCTGGACTAGATAACTGACCTTATGTTTTGAAGGTCGGCTCAATCGATGCAATTACCACTCGTGGCCACATCTCAGAAACGTTCGTGGGATTGATTCTTATTCCAATTGTTGGTAACGCAGCTGAACATGCTACGGCCATCACTGTTGCGATTAAAGATAAAATGGATCTCTCCATTGGGGTTGCAGTTGGGTCGAGCATGCAAATTGCTCTTTTGGTGATTCCCCTCATCGTAGTTATTGGGTGGATTGCTGGTATGTTTGCTTCTCGACACTACCACACTTCTCAAACCGAAATTCTAGCCCCGGTAAACATGGTGTACGTTTGTTGTTTGCTGACTTCTATTTCGTTTGGCACCGCAGGCATCGATGAGATGGTACGTATCATATGTCCCTCTCCTCTTTCACGCTAATTATAAATATTTCGCTGTCTAACATTGCGAATAGACATTATACTTTGATGGGTTCCAAATTGCAGTACTTTTCGTTTCCGTGCTACTAGTAAGCTTCCTTCTTCCCAATTCCGTCGCTTGTCATCTTGTTCATGTTTGACAATCTTGCTTTTCTTTACAACAGGTAAACTACTTAATCCAAGACGGCAAGTCAAATTGGCTAGAAGGGGTGTTGTTGATGATTCTCTTCCTCATTATCTCCGTCGCGGCCTGGTAAGCCTATTACGTCATTTCTTTCCCTCTCCTCAGCTATCCTTGATTCTTTCTGAAAAGATTCCTTACCCTCCTTGAGATGACGATAACTTTTCATTACCCTAGCAAATATAAAATAGCAGAGGAATCTAACATGAATTTGCACAGGTTCTACCCCGCAAAGTCTGAACCCAACGCTCCATAGCCGTGTCTTGACTGCTAGCCACCCTCAAGTTCGATTCTTTTAGGTCCTTTCACCCCTTACGTTGCCTCAATTCCATTTAATTCTTCATACCTGGCTGGTGTTATTTTTCGATTCATACTTGGCTTTTCTCTCTTTTTGTTGAACCCCTTCGGTTTACCGGTTCCTCGAATAGATTCAGCAGCGAAGTTCTGGTCAATTCTATTCCTAGCATCTCCGCTTATCAGGAGCCGTCTGAATAATACCCTAGAAAGATATTCTGCTCTCTATTAGCGGGAGAGTTCGTTTCGAATAACTATATTTTCTGGGAAATCCACTGCGATATCGATTAAAGCTTTCCTTGGATTTCGGAAGGTTCCCTATTTGCTTCCCTGTCTAAAGATGAGAGGTTACACTAACTCAATCCACAAGGCCCCAACCAGCTTCTATCATGGGGTTAGAAAGGGGGCATGCCGGACACTATTATGAACGGGGGTAAAAGAGGAGAGTGATATCTCGGACGGGGAAAGCCAGCTTTATGCCCGTTTGTTTATCTCCCGGTTGAGTAGCGCAAGGCGCTATGAAGGATTGTTTTTTGACATCATTTGCAAACTTGATGAGCAGCGGCCCTACATATGTGTCTGCGGGTGAGCGCACACTTTCTCGTGTGAGATTTATAACAAGCACAATCAGTCTAGAGCACATGTACTGAAGAAGGCGCTATATGATCATTTCAACTGTGTGCACGCCTGTAGCTGCTGTCGAAGTGCGAACTGCCCGTGCATGGCTGTTCATTATCACAGGCATGCTCTCCTTGATTTTTACGCTTCTATTGTCCCTAACGCTAGGATATATTTTTCATAGAGTATATCCGGAATATGATTTTGCTCCTCACTCTTCCTCTCTATATTTTCTTCCCTCTCCCTCTTTATTTTCTGTGGTTGGATTTGCCGCCAGGCGTTTTATGCCTCCATTTCTTCTCACCAAGTAGGAACGGCATTCAAGTCGTTATTACTGGCGTATATATATTATTGCGCAGATACCCCCTTTGCATTATCTTACATTCCGCAATAGTTTGTATCTCATTTGAGATGTTGCCGCCTATCAAATTCGTACAGCGTTTGTGTCTTGTTGTGCGCGACATGATCATATCTCTATATTTTGCCTAGCAAGGCGATTCGATCTCTGCTCTCCTACTTCTATTCCATATCTTCAACTGCGCGGAAACGTATGGACTTAAGGAGCTCAAGTCTTGCGTCCTGATTGGAAATGGAAATAGAGATGTTTCTTCGACCTCAGTCTCAGTACCATGTTTGCCTCATGCGCTGCTAAACTTCGGATTGAAGAAAAGGAGCTGGTTCAAAAAGAGAACCAACATGGGGTACACAAGGATGTCTTTTTCTCAATCATATGATAGGAATAGACAGGCCCTTTATAGAATCGGAGTATGTATAGTGCTCAAACAGGCTTTTGTGCTGGAGCAGGCCTATCAAGAACAGTCTGTTCTACTATATAACAAGATCTGTATTTCTGACCTATCATTAGCATTGTTCCTATTCCTTGCCATCACATACCCTTATCTGTATGGGCTAGATATTCTAAATCAGCATTCATTCAAATCTCCATTCGTTTTTACCAATGTCTGTTGGATTGATTAATGCTGTCTGCCTCCTTGAAGACCTACATGCAGCTCTTCTGCTTGCTGGGTCCGGCTTTCATAGTTTCAACAAAATGTTCCATTGCTGTTGATCGCGGATTTAGCATCCCTCAATGACACGATCGCAGACACAACTTTTGGCAAGTCTCTAGTTGAACTTGCTCATGGTGATAATTGAGGTCTTGTCACAATGGCTGTTAGTTTACCGACACAGTTGAGGTCAAGCCAGTAGCCTCCCACCTATTCTGGGATAATTTATTCATCACCTTCATTTTCTCTCATGTAAGAATCTATACGTTCAGGTCAGAGTTCGGCCAGTGACTTAACTGCTTGAATCAATGATTTCTCAGCAGTCAAGTACAGTATGACATTGAGAAATTTGAACATTTATGAGACAGTCTAGTATCATTGCGCGTGCCATCTATGATCAGACCAATAGAATGGTGATTTTTTTATGCATAGCAGAATAGCATCAACACTATTCTGCTCTCGATTTTCACTGCTCTTGTTGCGAATGATGGTAGGCAGCTAGGTAGTCCCTTTCATATCCTGCATCAGCCTGAAATCATCGAGCAGGGGAATGCTACCACAGCAATTGAATTTGACCAATACTCCGCAGGGCGGTTTGCTGGGGATTTCAGACTATATTCTTGAAGCTTGAATAAAACAATAGGGATATCAGGTAAGCCACAAATGCTTCACCAGCGTATGACTGAATACTTGAAGAGGGCTCTGAATTGCAGTTGGCATGTCTCTGCCAGATTGGAAACTCGGGAATAGCAAGTATTAGATAGGACTAGGAGAAGGGAACGAATGAACTTTGGATATAGGACCAGATTCATTATTGAGACACATATCATTTTGTCTCTGAGCAATTTGCGCTCAGGGTGAGCTGCTTTCAAACCTTCAAACAAAATTACCAACTCTTGGAAACTCAGCAGGGACCGGCATATCTGGAAATCAGACTCCATCCACAAGAGGAGAAAGTTAATGGATCCGTAACAGTGGTTCTTTTTCTCGACTTATCATATTGTTTATCCAAAAGGTGGCAGGCAGGTAAATGGGTTGGTCTTTTTCTCATGATTGAATGAAGATACAGATGGATTCCAAACTGCCCAGCCACCTCAAAAAGGCAATTTTAAAGTTCTGCGGTGTTTGCTTTTGCAAACCACACGGTTTTGCTCGACGAGTTTCCCCTCCACGACCACGCACCTCAGGATGCTCTGTGGGCTGCAATTTTAAATTTTTATCACGCAATCCTCTCCCTCTAAGCGCCTGGCCGTGGCACCTTTGACAGCTGATGACGGCCTGCTGACGCTTCTGTTTGATGCTAGCGACGACCTGTGCTTGCCAGAGTGTTGCGAGCGGAGGACACTGTTACAGCAGAACTGTCATGGCCAAGAACATACCAGCAGCCACTTCGTTAAACAAATGACAAGGTCTACAAAAGACTTCCTTTAACGCGGACGCCACTCCGTACCCACGGTCGTTTGTGTTCATCCTCTCCTCCTCCTCCCGAACGCCCTCCTGCCGTTCCGAGGCAAGCTGCGTTTCTCCCTTGCTGGTTCTGCGGATAGCACACGGTGCTTAAACCTTCTTGAGCCTTTACTACTTACCAGGGTAAGCGACAAATCTTACGAATAATGAAATAAATCCGGGGAAATGCCTTGAAGCGGGGGAAGCTCAATGAACACAATCAAATTTCAACTTGAAAGGTGGTATCATTAAATGATACGCTGGGGCCCAACAGGAACCCCCCCCCTTCCCGGACTGCAACCTGAAAACAAGGTGGATTGCGTGTTTCTGAGCACCCGGCGGTTCAATAAGAAAATGGGGCGTTGACCGAGAGCTAAAGGAAGGACCCTGTTTATCACTGATCAAAGCAGACGCCCCGTTGGAGATGATAGGATCAACCAGGATATGCGGGAAGGCCTGAGTCGGGAAGGGTGAAATTCTCCGAGGCGCAATCTACCTGACTCATTTGCCGTGTATACTATCAAGATTAACCCTCGTTCCGACAATTCAAGAACCAGGGTCTCGAGAAACTATCTCCTTGCGTTAGACTAAGGCAATCGAAGCCAAAAGGAGATATATTAAGACTCCCTAACGTTGCCATATTACATGGCAATCGCTCAGCGAACAGTCAGAGCCATCACCACATCATGCCTTGGGCCACTCATTCATTAGCTCACTATCTTGTGGCGAAGGAACAGGTTGTATTCCAAGGCTTGATGTTTCATTCTCTTAGAACATCTCCCAACCAACCCATGCTTAATCTTGCTAGATGCGCATGTTGGATCGAATGAGAAAAAGGCCGGGCGTTCGTGGTTGACTGCTGGACTCACTCCCTCAATCCAGCAAGGATGGATTCCCACTCCGTCCCGACAGCCTCTCAAGGTCCAAAACACCTTATCCATCTGCCGAATATGCCCAGCTCCAGATGGCGTCATCGATACAGTGAGATCGCGGCACTCCTCAAAGACAAGATATTCGGGTACAGTATCCGGAAATCACAACCACTTATGCCAGGATTTATGGGCTCGACAAAATGGGAAGTTTGTACATGTTTACTCACTCAGTTAAGATGTGGGTATGAAAATGACAGGACGTTCAGTAGCAAGAAGCCCTGGATGATTTAAGTTGTTATTCCTCCCTGTCTATATCGCAGGAACTATTTGCCCACTAGCAGGCCGAATCTTCCGAATTCCGTCCGCCGATGTGAGGAAAGGGGACAGGGGACATACATAATTGTCCGCCGCGAGCGTTTTCTGCCCGAACACCTTGTCCGAAATAATAACTAGGGTTTTTCATGGGATGAGACGGGTAAACCGTGTTACTCCAGAGGCATGTGCAGTATGCGAGGGTAGGTTCCCATTCCTTATTGGGGATGTTTACCCTAGCCTATCGTCGATGAGCCTCCTCGCTGCAACCCTGGTTAGATGCTGCCGCTCAGTCCCCTTCTCATCTCAACAATTGTTTCGGCACAAGGGACGCTGGATGGGTTGATCACTGGGTGCCCATGTTGGATGTGATTCTCGTGTTCCTTTGCTACCTTTCTTGCTGTCAATGCACTCTCCACTGATAACGCGATTGGGTTGTTGCCCAGCGAGAATCATCAGACTTACTGCATGGACCAGGGTTGTCATGGCATCTCTAACCCTGAAAACAGTTCTGATTGCAGCCAATATATCTGCTGACTTGGGTTATCGCTCGTCTTGATAAGGGACACCTGTCGGTTTCCCGGTAAGCCTGTCGAAGAAAAATAAGATCACCACCGCCGGGGAAAACTCGGTTGGGTGACCCTTTCAACATCCCCCGAAAGCAAATATTATGTATGAGAAGTTCCCGAACAATGTCACGAATATCTTGGCGTCATAAAACTTAACACTCATCCAATGAACTGCAACTTGAACGTCATCGAATTGATTATGATATTTCAAATATCTCAGTGTTCTTTAGCGTCCGAGGAAGGGGGAATGGCTATTGACTGCCAAAACTTCTCTTCCAGGAGCATGGGTATCATTCTGGAACGGATGGACTTCTTCTCCAGAGGGGTAATAGTGTGGGAGAACACCTCCCTCCCAAGCTTTCTTTAGCAGGGAAATCCATTGTTCGCATAGCCTTTCGCAGCTAACGGAGAACTCCCCCGAACTCCTATCGGGTCTCGCAATGTGCATGTCAGAACTCAGACCGTGGCCCGACGGACACCACACTGGCGAAGCGATATTCTGAGACCGAACTTGGGCGGGGCCGAAATGGACAGATGCTGAACAATTCTAGCCACAATAGGGGCCAAGGTCGGTTGAGGGAGGGGGGATTGGACACTTTACACACACACATGGCCACAATTGCCCGCTCCATTCTTCCGAGGTTGGCTGTAGAATAAGATAAGCCACACTGTGATATCGAAACAATAGAGGACGATTGACTCCGCGCCAGAAAATGCCGATTGGCGCCAGAGATGACAACAGGGAACGGGGCGTTGACAGCCTTCACCTTTTCGCCTTGGGGGATACTTTGTGGCGATATCGCCCCGGTTTGTCCCACAGCCTTGAGCTCGACAGCGGGGTGTATGGTACGATGACAGTTCACAGCAGCTAGGACGCGATTGGCCGCGGCTAAATGACGCACATGCACATGCACGTACAATAAATTAAATGCTCTATCGTTCACACAGAGATGGATCCTCTTCATGTGCTTCCAATTATTCCTACTCATTTCAAGGAAGTCGGATCAAATCGCTCCTGATTCACGGCGTCAATGGTACGGCTAGACCAGCAGATATTGTTAGGCCACCTCTTCTGTAGGAGAGGGGGTGGATTAGATGGATATCGCTACCTTTTCAAAAAAATACATCTATTGAGAAATCCATTCTGGTATTGTTTAAACCGTTGTCATGGGGTGCATCTTCATGTGCATATGCAGATGGGAAGAAAACCCGTCGTCTATAAATAGCAAATATAAGCATGCAGTTGTTTGACAATCGATAGTCCACTTTTTGTTCCTTTGTTGGCAAAAAATAAACGGAGAGTCCGTTAACAAGGTGATATGAAATCATTGATTGATCCCCTGCGTCTACAACCTCGCTGATCCATATCCCTAACCACCGAGGACGGTAACCAACTAATCGTATCAATGTACCTCTATTTTTACCAGCATGCCAACATTGCGTTCCGCCCACGGCATACATGCATTTGCACTCCCGACAACATGTGAGCGCAAATAATACCAACCCAAAGAAGCAGAAAAATCAATTTAAAAAAAAAATCAATTAAAAATAGGCACTTGACAAAACGCCAAGGTGGAAACGATTTTCCATTTCCCCAAAAATTTTCCGGCTTTCTATTTTTAAATCACATGCATATGGACAGATCTGTACTTTCACTCGCAGTTCTCGGGACCCGGTCTCTCGCCATATAGCATGAGCCAGATCAACAAACACCCTCAACAGATTTCAAAGTTGAAACCTTGCATGCAGTCGCTGTTCATTTCTGTATCTCCGTATCTAATCACTCCAGGATCTCCAGTTTCACCTGGCGTGTAGTTCTGCATGAATGAAGGGAAATCGATCGTAAATTTTCAATCGGCCCCTGCCCCCAGGGGTAGTTATGGCAGGCAGTCATCCGAAGGAGGCTAATTACTACTATGGATTTATGTTCCTGGTTCAACCAGGTCTGGGGGGTCGCAACGGTCTTCCCTAATGGCAACAAGGGAGAGGAAAAAAGGGGGGTCGTATTTCGTTTGATTTCTCTACTTTGGGATCTAAGACGTGTTACCATCGCGGTTGTCAGCAGCGTTGTTCATTGGTCAGCAAACGACGACTGGCGGAGTTCCAGGCCCGGGCGAGGGAAAGGAAAAGTATCTTGGATGGCCTTCGGCTTTGCAGTCTGCGGAAGAGAGAGGGGGGGAGGGGTTGGTGTTAAGTAAACTTCTTCAAGATGATTGATTCTTCTAACTTCTATGCGAACCCCGTATGGATTTTATCTGCGCATGTGTCTGGTCAAGTTATGTAACTTCATGACTAACAGCGCTATGTAGCTTGACACATGAAAAGGCATGCTGTACGTAGACAATAATAGATATCCCTTTTTGATTCAAGCGCAAGTGCCACAGACGAGGATAGGGAAATCTCCTCATCTCTCCTCCTCTCGGTGAGTTTCGGGGAAACAACTTTTTCCCCCCCCCCCCCCTTCCGGCATCTTTTCGGTTTTGTTTCCGAGGTTCGCGCTGCCCACGTCTTGTCACGGAGTTCGGTAGTTACCGACCGAAGCTACCCAGCTTCTGCAGCTTGGCATGGGGTAATTATGGGCAGCCGAAGGAGAACTCAACCGCCAGGCTCCAGCTCGGAGGGCTCACGATGAGGAATAAAAATGAAGGGAACGGGGGCCGAGGGCGGGGGAGGCGGGGAAACGCCACAGTTATTCTTGTGTCGATTATAGTGTGGCAAGAGGCAAATACGTTCTCATGTCCTGCTACCTTATTTTCCGGAGTTGATCGGTGCTATGGTTGTTATCGTACAGGGCCCATGGGTGTGTTGACCGACACTACTAAGGTAAGCATCGGATGCGGGAATGGATATAACAGCCACACCAAACCAGCAAAACGGAGCCGACGGCTAGGCTCTGTAGGTCTGGACCTCCATCTCTGTGCCTTTTCCCTAAACCGAGGCAACACAGAAGGGAGTGCTGGGCTTTGAGTTAACCAGGAAACTTGTCAGCGCTTCTCCGCAAAGCAAAATCAAGAGATAGTTGCCCGGAAATCCAACCGGGGATCTAAAATATTGATTCCAAATATTGCGAAGCTGGAAACTTTGCGTAGTGAGTTCGGTGCTAGCGTTGTTAAGGGAAGTGAAGCTGATTGCAATTCGGACCTGTAGCTTTAGTTAATCCTATGGAATCCTGTCGGCAGTTTCAGGGGGACAAAAAAGATGCCTCTCTGTCTCACAAAATCACCGCTGGTAGACAAATCAATTCAGGGGGGTTGGGCGGAAGTTTCTCATGCAAGTCTCTAGTTTGGGAAGAGTTGTCATCATTGACACATTATTATCGGGACCTATTATTTATTTCCAAGCGAGCCATGCCTCCGGACATGATATTCGGCGTTACCGTTAACGCGCATCGTTGAAGCAATAAAATCATTTCGACGCTGGAAATCCTTCAGCTCCGGGTTTATTCAAGAATCAACAAGCCGGAGGATTCGGATGACATCACGTGATCTGACCGCGTCGCCCCCAAAGCCGAGAGTGAGAAAACTCATCCGAGCAAGTCTCCGTTTTTATTGGGCAAGAGGCGGCCAGGAGATTTGAATTGAGATAGTAATGAGATCCCGAGAGCTAAAGATTGGGAGTTGATGTTGTTTTGGCATGGGAAATCAACATTTTCGGGAAGCCAATCACTGCCTGAGTTCCCGAAGTTCGGTCCGTGATCGGGGCGCGGCCAACCATAATGGGGGAGAAAATTAAAAAAACAAAAAAAAAAAAGTGCGGCGTGGTGGTGGAGAACACATTGCGGCAGTACTATTGATAATTTGATAAACATCGGAATCGCGAGCCAATCTCCGGAGCTCTTGTCAGCAAGCTGGCAAGCGTCTCGAAATGGGGTTTTTATTACCATGCATGCCGAAAAGGATTTTGTTGTTGTTCCCTGGTCGGCGATGGGTTAATTCCGGGGCGCGCGTTGGGGTGGTAAAAAAATAATGTAACTGCCACGGTTTCAAGCGGGCCGCCCGTCCATGTTCAGGGATGTTGAGGTTGCCGATCGGAAACTGATTTATCCCCGGCGGTAGGACAAACCGGTTAGCTAGCCCAGGGTTAACTAACTTACCCGCAAGGAGTCGGATGGATTCTGTGCGTTGTGAACGAGACGAGGGGAAAAGAGCATGTTTTCCCGTTTAGTATTCCTCCTCCACACGTTAATTCTTCTTAAAATAAAATAATAAACAGTAAATTAATAGGCTCATTCCATTCTCGAAACAAGGATGGAAAGAATGGAAATAGAAGAGAATGAACAGGAAAGGCTAGTTTTCGTTTGCGCCGTGCCCCGTTCTGCAGGGTTCTGAACAAAGAAAGTTTGCTTTGTCTGCTGCAATTTTTAGATCCATATTCTTTTTTACAGTTCCGTCAGGCCCATTATCATTCTCATCTTTACTATTTGAAATACCTCGTACTTTTGTTTACATACACGCCGTAAACACCGTATACATTCTTCCGACGCTCCCGTGGTACCCGAGCCTGGTACCCGAAAGATAATTTGAAACCGGCATGCGTGGGATGTAAGACAAACAAACAGCAACAATGCAAGGAAACGGCAAACGGCAAACGGGGATTTAAAAAAAACCCTGATGAAGCCTGACCTGTAGCCAGTCGAGTTTCCCAGTCGCTGCTCTGTCTGGCCTGTCCAACCATGAGACGGGAAAAAGGATTAAATAACGGCGCCGATTTCTGGGGCGTCACAAAGGTGATTGTGATTGCGGGCGTGTAATAATGTACCCGGCCGGTGGGCTGTTTACGGCGCTGTTTTCGGAATACCTGATCTGATCTACGCGGTAGATGAAGGTCTCCTTTTTCCCGTCCCGGTCGCTCCCACACCCACACATTCCGCATTGTACACGGAATATGGGTTTCATACCCGTTGAATCCAACGACACGTGTCTAGTAGAGGGGACTTGGGCGGTGGTGGTGGTGGTGATGGTGAGAGGAGAGGGCAAGAATAGCCGTCAAGCAAAACAGGTGAAGAAAAAGAAGGGAGATGGGAAAAAAGGGTAAAATAATCAGAAAAAAAAAAAAGGGAAAAAGGGAAAAAAGGAAAAAAGGGAAAAAAGGGAAAAAAGGGAAAAGCCTCTCCTAATCGATGATGATGATGACGATTATGATGATGATGATCTCTCGCAGCACCCTCCCAGGTTCACCGAGTGGATAGGACCCAGGGGGATGTGCGAAAAAGCAAAAAAAAAGAAAAAGAAAAAGAAGATATTGAGGCCGTTGGGCAAGTAGTTATCTTTTCTTTTTCTTTCTCTCTCTGTGCTCTCTGCCGTGCCGTGCCGGCTTCTCCAGGGCCTGTCATATTACTCAACCGGAGTTTGAGGCCGTCGTTTTTGGAATATTTTTTGTCTTGGCTGAAGAAAAATATATATATAAAATAAAATGAAAAGGGTAAAGGAAAGAAAAGAAAATCTCAAAAAGCACCGAGTAACAACCAAACCCCGAAAAGAAAGTGACAAATAAATGAGCAGACATTCTCTCTCAACAATCCTCGGGGGAACGAAGTAACAGGAAATCAAACCAGAAGGGGCCCAGAGCGCATTTTATCCTATCCCTCGTGTGCAGATAACTACCGACGGGACCAGCCCGCCAGCTATCATCAGCCTTACCAGAGCGATCTCGATGCCCGAAAGGGTCATAAATTGCGCCCCGTTGCGCAGCGGGCGGAAGAAAAGAAGAAGGTACAGTCTACGGAGTATTGAACACCGAGCTTTGGCCTAGATGGATGCCGATCCGCTAGTTAGCTATACAGAAAGCTGTCTGATGAGATGAAGATGATGTTTTTCCTGTGCTGTGCGCAAGGATGATGCGATGCGCCTCGTTCGTTTCGGTTTCTTATTTCTTATTTCTGATTATTTCTTCGCGGACTCTCTTTTGTCTTTTTTTTCTTTGTCTTTGTCAGTATTACGATGGTGATTATTTCACCTTATTTCGCCGACGAGAGCGGGTTTCATGGCTATTATTAGATCTGTTTGGTTGGGTGGTAAGCCGGTAGTTATGTATGTATGTAGATAGATATAGGGCTTTCATGGGGAATTTCTCCCTTTTTTCTTCCTTTTGTCTTTGACACCGGTAGGAAAGTGTTCGCGTAGTCTAAAGATTGATGATGCGATAGATGGGAGGCGACCATATAACCCGATATTGCTTGCAGCAGGGCAATCATGATGTCCATGTCCATGCCCGTGTCTTTATCCAAACGACCCTGTGCATTCCCGAAGCCTCCAAAAAAGAAACAGGCGACAAGGATACAGAGTTCCAGTTAGTTGAGTAAGTAAGTTAGTCTCCCCTCACCCGCAGCGCAGATTATTTAAGCGGCGATCCAAGTGTTGTCAGACGCGAGCCTGCGAGTATTAGTTATTCCGTCCCCTCCCCTCATACAACCATCTCTATCCGCCGAAGCAGCTGAAAGGGAGGCCAGACGAGACCAGACAGATGGATCGATGGCCGTCGGACATAATTTCATAAACGCTCAGGCCTGGCGGTTGAGACGATGGGGCCAGGGGCCAGGGGCTGGCTGCGGATGACAGATGGATTATCAAGACAAAATTCTGACGTTTTCAGCCCTATTTGGTTGAGGACACAGACACAGACACAGAGACAGAGACAACAACAGAGAAAAAGAAATGGGTTGGGCAGTGCAGTGCAGTGCTGGGCAATTATTACCCCCCTGATCCCTGACGCCATATCATATCATATCATATCCCACAGGTAGGTATGTATAGGAAGATGAAGATGAATGCCGGCCGCGGGCGGGATTGTCGAGGACGTGAGCAGCGATCTTCGGCTGACACGGGGCCAGCAGCCACTGACATCCAGTCTGATCCAGTCTGATCCAGTCTGCTCCAGTCGCCGCCGGCCCGCGATCAACTGCAAATCTCTTTCTTAGAATAAATAATGAGCGCTGCAACTTCTGGTTTATGGTTTCCGGTTGACGGTTTCCGCGGTATTCTGCGGCAGGGGGCGTCGGGGACATTTTGCAAAAAAGAAAAAAAAGAAAAAAAAGAGCAGCCGACTTTCCGAGTTTCTGGAATTTGCAAACGCCGAGGAGGATGGATTGGATGGGATGGGATGGGATGTTTTCGGGGCAGGGATCGGTGATCAGTCAACAACCCCAGCTAGTTATAGCAAAAAAAGGGAAAAGAAAAAGAAAAGAAAAAAAGGCCCCGAGAGCACTGGACCAAGCCACGGACCGCAGAGATTTTTGCAAACCAACCCGCGGTTCCAGCTGTAAATAAGAAATCCAAATTTGATGCCGTCCGGGAGCGTGTTGAGTGTCCAGCGCAGTAACATACTCAGTAACCCATCACACATCGTATGAAGGCAGCGGAAGATATCACGGCAGCCTGTCTCTATTCTCTCTATTCTCTCTCTCTACATCTATTCTCTCTCTACATCTATCTCTCTCTAACCACCCACTACCCTCCCGTCTGCTCTAGATAGACGCATCTGTAGACTGCTGGTGTCGTTCCCTGCCGTGCCCGCCCCACTCCGCCTCCCTTCGTCCCGATCCCAGGCTGGATGTGACACGGCTCTCACAGTCTCAGTCTCTCAGATGGGCAGCCGGGCGGAAGCTTGGGGTCCTCGTCTTTTGTTTTTTTAATTTTTTACTTTTTTAATCTTCTTTTCTATCCCGCTCCTGCTCGCAAGAAAGGACAGGAAAAGAAAGAAAGAAAAGAAAAGAAAAGGAGCAAACGCACGTAGCCAGCAGCCCAGCACCACCAACGACTTCTTCTTCTTATCCTTTTTATCCTTCATATCTTCTTCTTCCTCTCGACCTCCGCCTAACCAAGCCCGCATCCCGTAAACCGCCTCCTCGGTCAACTAGTCTCTGGCACTCACTCACTCACTCACTCCTCACCACTATCTCTGCGCTGCCAACGGACAAGAAAGCGTGTCCTCTACTTCTATCTTCCACCTCTCTATTTGCATCGAAATCCTCTACATCCCTACATCCCCTTGCATTGGCCATCTTCTCTCTCTCTTCCCACTCCTCTCACTCCTCTCACTCCTCTGGCTAGCTTGGAGACAGATCGTTTAGAAGATAGTTTAGACTTTGGTCTCCAGTCTGGGCCGACAGCCCTCCTTGGTGCATTTAGTTCCTACTACCATTGCCATTCCTCTGGCTACGACTTTGCCGCAAACCACAGTCTGCGAACCATGTGCGCTTCCGGCAATTGGGACTAGGTTGACCAGCTCTCTCTCTCTCTCTCTCTCTTCTACCATTGTTTATATCCCTTTCTCCTCCCGTCATCCTTCTTGTCTTCTCCTGTTTCCTGTCATCCCGCTCGATTCCCAGGCGAAACGAGTCTTGACACCACACTCTGTACGCTCCCTCTCAACTGTATACAACCTTGTCTTGTCTTGCGGCGCGAATCAGTTTGCAGGAGAAAGAGGACGCCCTATCGCTGTTCACGTTTGTAACCCAGTTCGCGGCCTGTGGACGACTTAGCAACATCGCATCGCTGGCCCCGAAACCGGCCGTGGTTCTGCTGCACCTGAAATTGCGGCTTTTTACCCCGACGCCTGTTACGTCCGCAGCTTTTTCTTATTATTTATTATTTCCCGCATTTCCCTCATTTGTCTCATTTTACTTATACTCTTTTTTTTTTCGTTTCGTGTTTCTTTTGTCTTGTGTCTTTTGTTCTGTAATTTTCTTTCTTCTGCTTCGGTTTCTTTGTTACATTCAACTCACAGCTGCATTTTTGGTCGCCTTGCTGTTCGGAGGCGCGACAGCAGCAGCAGCAGCAGCAAACAAACCACCGCATTATTTTTCCGGGCACGAACGTTATTACACATTACTCCTCGGGAAGAGGAAGGAAAAGAACTTGTTTCCCGCAACTGCTCCATCACAGGGATTCCGGGGAGATACCGTTTGGTCAATCATCAAGCTCCCTTGTTTTTTTTCTCCCAAGGGTTTCACGGAATACAACCACCACCGTGGAGAAGAAAAAAGAGCAGCCCGCATTGAAAATGCGTTCTAGCATCGCTTGCTCTCGTTGCAGGCGAAGCAAGATCAAGTGTGTCAATGCGGGTATCGATACTACTTGTCGGGCATGTGAATCCTCAGGGAGGGAATGTGCCTATCCGACTCCCGCGCCGGGAGGCGGTGGAGGTGGCACGAAGCGCGACATCATGGCCACCGGGGATGGAGATGACCGGAATGGCGAGTGGGACAGCCCCAAACGCCAGCGTTCAAGGAAGTCCACCAACGCCGTGTCCGCAGGAGCCAAAGATGCCGCCCTCAAACCAACCAGCCACATACTGGATTCGTCCGTCTTGACCGTCAAGGTCTGGGAGAGCCTATTCGATCTGTTTCAGCTGCATTTCTCCACCATCCTTCCCTTTTTACACCCTACCTTTCTCGCTCAGATCCGCCAGCTGTCCGCCAACTCCGCCCAGCAGGATGGCCAGCCTTCCGGTGACCACTCGCAGAGCCCAGGTCCAGCTTCAGAGGCTTCTCCTTTGATACTACTAGGCGTGCTAGCCCTGACTGCCCGATTCCACCCGCAGCTAACTCACTATCACTCTCCCCCATCACCCGTTGCGCCATGCAACCCTCTTGTAGCCTCTGATTTCTATGCGAACGCATTACGATCCAGACTCGCGGGTACTGATGGCGTGGACCTTACTTCTACCGACATCAGTCGGGTCCAGGCCCTGCTCATGCTAAGCTTACACGAATGGGGAATGTGCAGGGGTAAAAACGCTTGGGTTTATCTGGGGATGGCAATCAGACTGGCACAGGTGATGGGTTTGGCATTCGAGCCGGCGAATGATCAGTCGCCATCACGTAAAACATCCACATCCTCATCAGGAATGTTCAATGCAGAGGTAGACCAACGCGACCAGAGGGACCATAATTCGGACGACGTGATCGAGCAGGAGACTAGACGGCGGACGTTCTGGAGCTGTCTCATGCTAGATCGGTACCTCAGCAATGGCAAATATCGGCCTCGCATGGTCAAGGTTCAGGACGTAGAGATCCAGCTTCCTAGCTACAATGCGTTCGCTTTCGGGGAGAGAGTCAAAACATCACGCTTGCATGATGGCTCACAACCCCGTTCTCAAAGCTACGATCAGCGGGGCCTTCAGATTCCCAGCTTCCGCCATAGTATGGGGGGTTATGGGGACGACTCAAAATTACGCCCCAGTGCCCCGTCGGATCTGAAACAATGGTCGTCAACTAGCCACCGAAGCGAAGTAACAGAAAATGGAATTGATCGATGGGAAGTGGGTGCGGAGGAGTGTGTATTGAGCAGGCTGATAAGGATGGTCAGAATTTGGGGTAGCATTGCAAAATGGTCGTCCTCCGGCAACAGAAGGTTGGTTTATGAATGCAAAATCACATCTAATCAAAGACAGGGAATTTTGTTTTTTCTAACAAATTTCGATTTAGGATTGATCAATACCCTCCATGGCATCCCGAGTCTCGGTTCAGCTCTCTTCGACAACTTCTGGTCGAGTTCCAGGATGGCCTCTCCCGCAATCTACAGTACACGCAGCGCAACACCGACACCCATATTACGATCAAGAACAACTTGGCACCCTACTCACTCATCCACATCCTCTACTTCCTATCCGTCATTGTCCTGCATAGAGCGTACCTGCCATTCTTGCCGTTGCGGTGTCCTGATCCGCAGGGCCCGCTCGACGAGCCCTGTTTCCCGCCCGATAAATACCTTGTGCCGGAAGGGTTTTGGCGCGAAAGTGCGCGAGATTTGTTCAAGGCGGCGCGCCAGCTGATGGAGCTTGTCAAAATGTGTCAAGAACGGGGCGTGTTGATGGAGACGCCTGTGGTCGGGTTTGCGATATACAACGCTGCGTTCATCGGTATTTACGCTGCGCATTTTAACCAGATGGACCAGGAAGGCTACCTTTGCTCCAAACCGGGCTCGACAGATGTTATTCCGGGCCTGGGGTGTCAGGGACAAGTCGACGTGCGCAGAGCCATTGAAATCCTAGGGGAGATGAGGCCACGGCTGAAAATGGCTACCGGTTGGTTCCGGACGCTTCATCGTGTTCATGGCTATTTTTCCAAGGCCAGGCGGGATTCCAAACGGAGTTCGCGGCATTCGGATATGGCCCCCGAAAATGACATTCGAACCAGTAACGGACGGCCATATGGCGTGCGAGAGATGGGTCATACAGGTTCGTTTGACGAGCTGAAGCTCTTGGACAAGGTCCTCGTCGACCTTGGTAACGCAGAAGATCAGGTGGCGGAGATCAACGGGCCGGATGAGGATGGCACAGCAGCTTCGGCGAATTTGGTGGAACGAGGTGGTGCAGCCAGTGAGGTTGGCAGCACTGCCGTGAAAAGCGAATCCGCGGATGGCTTGGACTCTCATGCTGATGGGGTTGTTGGCGCTGCCCGCCGAGAATCATGGGTACCTGTCAACAGCCTTAATAGCCCGGGCCACGCACCACCACCACCACCATCCTCCGGATCAGAACACGACAATTCCATATCCCGCCCCAGACCCCTCGAGAACGACCGCTGGACCAGCCTGCCTCCCCCCCAACCACAATCCTACCCCCTCCCCTCCCTACAGCCGCCGCATACCATCCCCTCGTCAACCGCACCACATAACAACCCGCCGCCATCCCTCACATCTCCCGGCTCATACGCCTCCTCCACCCCAACAAGCACAACCGCCCCGCCACCCAACCCGCAACAGCTCCCCGCCCCCTCCTCCAACCGCCTCCAACCCCTCCAGCCCTGGATCACATCCCGCCAACCAGCGCCGGCCCCCTACTCGCAATCCCTCCCCCCCATCAGCGCCGCCGCCGCGCAACACTGTTTCCCCATGCCCATGTCCATGTCCATGCCACCACTACCAGGCGCACCACCCCCCTTCCACCTCAACCCACCCAGGCTCGATGCCCCACCGCGCCCGTACTCCGCCAGCAGCCGCGAGAATATCGGCGGCAGCAACAGCAACAGCAGCAGCAGCCCAGGCTGGCTGAGCTGTCTTGGGGGCGACGATGTTCTCATCTTCATTGAGGGGAGCAGCCAGGACCAATGGCCGTGCTCGATGGCTGGTTCATCACGGGGGCTTGCGAGTGGTTGGCTGAGGACTGTCTGGTGTGAACAGGGCCAGTGAGTGGATGTGTATGGGTGGAGTGGGGTGGAATGAAGGCGCTCTGCTCTTCATCCCTCCTTCCTATAGGACTACTCTTACTCTGTTCATTTGTTTTTCCAATTTCTATTTTCTATTTTCCTTTGTGTTTTTATACGCGTGGGCGTCGGCGTCTGTGACTCTCTGTTCCCCCCTTTTATTTACGGGTATAATAGGCGAATGGTTTCTTCTACTTTCTTACTCCTTACTTTTTTCCGTCTGCTTGTTTTACTAGCTTGGTTTTTGAGTCTGTCCCTTTTTTTTTTTTTTTTTTTTTGTCCCAGGGTACAATTTATTAAAGCAAACGGGAAAGGGGGGATACGTTTTATGTATTTCTTCGCTGATTTACTTGCTCTTGCTTCCTGTTGTCTGTTGTGTTAACATGGCATGGATGGGATGGTATTTGTTTTGTTTCGTTTATAAACCGATATTCTCTTCGTGCGCTCCTGTTTTATTAACATCATATTATTTTATATCTGGTTTCTGAGATGCCTGTTTCCAGTGTTATGGTATGGGCATATGGCCAGCCTTATTTCATCTACTTGGGCTCTCTCTCTCCCCCTCTTTCTCTCTCATATATTTCTCCGACTCCATTCTTACACTATTTCACTCCGCATAATGATGGGTTTTACTTCTGCTTTCTGTTATTTTTCAATTTTTTGTTTTCTTCACTCCATGTAGTTTACCCCCGACTGTATTATGGTTGTTCAGCTTTATCGATTTCCCATATAGGGTTATATATATATATTTCCAGCTCCGGAGTTTTAATGTACTGTATCACTATACCCATCATTTTCATTATTTCTCTCCTCTCTCTCTCTCTCCGCTTCACCCTCGAAAATAAAAAAAACAAAAAGCCTAAATAAATTCCTCCCATCATTACGGAGTAATATTAACAAATGCCCACGGACATACCCCGTACGGTACCGCTCGCTAGACGAAACTCTCACACCTTCTGACGGTCCCCACTCGGTTCGGCTCGGTTCGGCTTTGCGCTCGGGAATCGGGATGTGGGCGTGGAACAATTGTCCCGTCATCATTTTGATTATTATATTATTACGGAATACGCCGCGTGCTGTTTGGCACCCAACTACGGAGTAAGCTTGCCACGGTTGTACAGTAGTACATCCATACCCTAGCCCATTCATTATTTGGAGACCCATTGGAGACCCGTATGTAACCCCGATCTGGGCCCCGTTTCTTCAGGAAGAGGGATTGGGGATGGAGTTGTGTGTGTAACTGCCACCGTCACAGTTAACGAAGCCTAGCTAGGAATTGTTGTTTTTTAAATTTAATTTCTTCTAATCTACTCCGTACTTGCCGTGTTTCCCCCCACGTTTTTCTCTTTCGTGTAACTAACTTGGTAGTGAAGCCATTGCTCAGACACCAGCCTCCGTCGGCTTTGTAACCTCCCGTGCGACTTACCAAACTTCTAATTTCCTCTCGTCCCGGGTTTCTATTTTTACGTCTATGATTTTTTTATTTTTATTTTTTTAACTTTCAACTTAATTATTTATTTTCACCTTTTATCTCTAACTCTCACTCATGCCTCGGGAATTCCGGGAGACGGGTAACCACCGGTACATACATTTTATCATTTACCTAGGTTTAACAATAACAATAACAATCTCATGCAAGAATGCTGAAATGAAATCTGGCGCTGCGGGCCTCTTCTTGGTGCTTGTGGCGCCATTTTCCAGATTGTCCGAGAGGATACCGGCAGGATGGGGGAAAGACATCGCCAAATGCTGCCGCATGGGGACACCCGGGGTGGTAGAATATAGTCTGAATAGTTCCCTCTGAAGGCCGGTGATTTTGGCCCTGTCCAAGCCCCAACCCCCCGAGGCGTACCCCGGCCACAGTCTCGTCCCATCCGCATCCGCATCCGATAGCTATTAGCGTGCGGTGAGCGGCGGCTTTCGTTCAGCTGTTGGAAGAGGGTCGTGGAGCAGTGTAGCACGCAGGTTTGTAACTGTGTCAAGGTACAGTACATGCACAGTGCCTTCTTCTGTTCCCTATCTTTATCTTCCTCACCGGACAGGAGGAGAAGGTTTTTTGCAGCCAAAGCGATGCCGACTCGTATTCATCACGAGCGAACCGGAGTAACTAAACAGGCGCTAGGAAACCTACTCATCCCTCCCCATGGGAGGATCATGGAAAAATACAGCACATACACCGTCAACAAGGGTTTGTTTTCACTTTCCGGCTCCTGGAGAGATTCATGACGGCGGAGATTTCATCTTTTTTTGGGCCGATTGCGCGTCATGGAGATTATCCGTGGCAAGGCTTTTTTTTAAATTTATTTTTCATTCTTTGTTCCTTTCATCCTCGACTCTTGAACTATTTAATTGCAGGGAATGCAAGCACATGTAACCTTCAGCTTCAACGTCAATTTCCTGCAGCTAGGATCTTCTTCCCCACACATTCCAATTCATCGCCTAGCCGGCGTCGTTCCCGTTCCCGTCAACATCCTTCCGCCTGGCAATGTCTCTGATTTGTTATTCCCAGGGTCATGATATTGGGCAGCAGCGTGGAATGCACAGACCGCATTCCACCGTATCCGCTGGCCCATGTTGGAATCCCACTGGAAGAGAAATACCTTTGAGAAAAGGGGACTGGAAGAATGCAAAGGAATGGAAAATCATTTTCGACCTGCATCGGAAGCGGAGAAACGTAAAATTGGGTTCCAGCCGTTCAAATACCATACCCTAGGATTCGATTTTGATATTTTTCACTAACTCGACTTCTGAACAGCGTTCAGCACCCGAGTTACATCGAGGAACGAACGCAGGTACTTACTTGCATTCATCTAGTTAGCCATCACTGCGCAAGAGTGCTTATGCAGCTGGTGCGAACTATTTCCAAACAATTTACCATCTCCTAGAACAATGGGACTTCCGCGTTCATCCACGCATCATCAACCCCCATGCAGACGGAGTGCTAGACAGCTGGCAGAATCATCCTTGGCTACTCCGGCCGTGGGGGCCCTCCCAGCAAACAAAATGACATTTGGCTTGGTTTCGATTGGATAGCGATAGCATATCTCTCTGCGCAGGGTCGATCATGCCAAACAGGACCGGGAGTTATGATAAGGGCGTAATTCCATAGAGATGGTCGCTTCTTCCCGATATCGGGACTCTCCCTGTCTTCCTGGCGGGTTATTCCTATCATACGCTCCCAGACGACGTCGACATGATCCCTTCCTTGGATAGGGATGTCGGACATAATCAAAACGTCACCCGTTGGCTAATGATCATTTTGCAATGGTCTGGTTAGCGGTGGAGGGTTATAAATTGGCTTGGCTACGTAGGGCAAACTGGCGATGCAGCGTATGACTGGGCTGCTTTTTGCATGGGAATTTATGAAATTTCAATTCCATGGTTAAATATGTGAGCGCAGTGGATATTGGTCGTGAACTTTCTCCAATATCAAGTATTCGTTTAAGAAAACTACGTCTTAACGAGCGTACAGCTTCGCTCTCTGACAACCATCTCAATAGCCTGATTGATCATTTGATCTTTCTATCAAATCAGTCCCGATGATGCCTCTTCTAGTGTTGCTATCACTGTTGTGATTCTAGCAGGTATTCTGTATACGGAGCTATGTTTCTCTGTTTGCTAGCCTCTGAATCTATTCATCATCTTTTCTTCCCTTAGTTCTCTTCCCACGAGAGAACTTATTTGATATCTGGTTATTCAGCTGAGATCAATATTTTAACATATCAGTCCTTAAAACTTTCTTCAAGCTATCTGAATAACATTCCATTAGCCCTAACCCTAATTTAGGGCTCATAATAATCCATCCCTTCATATATCAATCACCCAACTGCGATTTTTTACCCGCAGACACATAGAGGTGCATCACTTCACTTCGTTTTCCTAGTTATATCTTGCTACTATCGGGGCCCCGAAATAATCAGGCTCATTAATCACCTCTCCTTTAGTGAGGTTTTAACCTAGTCAACAACCCACCCAACCCATGTTCCCCTGCTCTCTGGTTGCACTCTACGAACAAACGACAACGGGACGAGAAAAGCATATCCCCAAACTTCCACCACAACAACATATGACGGGATCTTCTAACATAGCTAGCTATACAGCCCAGAGCCTGCGCATCAACAGCAAAGTGGTTGATGCTTCTTTTCAATGTCATCTTCAATCGTGGTCTAAGGTTCCCTCCTTAGCCTGCCAGGAATTTGGGAGCTGCTCGAAGCCCCAGCAGCGGGCAAAACTCTCAAGTCAAGGAAATTCTACTGAAATGGAGGCGTTTATTTACATGGTCCAGATTCATTTTTGAAAAAGAGAATGAAACAAACGGTCCAAGATTCATGTATTTTTCATGGCTGCGGCCTTTAGCCTCCCCTTTTCGGTTACAGGCCGGGTTTGTCTGTAACTAGTTATTCCATTTACGCAAGCTATCCTTCAAATACATTTAACAGCCATAGTGGTTACAGGGCCCATCTCATTTACCCGGGGCGTACCACATCACCCATCTCTTCAATATATATATTCATATGGATAGGTTGTAAATTACTCTACTAGTACCATGAAATTCAAATTCGCAGTGCTAGGTTTTACAATGTCGGAAAGTTATACAATCAGTCATACAACATTTGACCAGGAAAAAAGCATATCTACTTCACCTGCTCAGCTCACATTACAACTTCCCACCCATCACAAAATCACTTCACAAGCAAACAAGCCAATCCATCCCGCACACCAAAGCAAAACAACATAGCAAAAAGGGGGCAAAAGTAACTAGGGGGGAATATATCAAGGAGACATCTCACCTCTCTCAATCGATCGATCTGAAAAACCCGACTCGCACATGTTATTAATACCCTCAAACCAAGACTGCGAGATGTGGTTATGTTAACCGGCCCTATTCGATTATTTCTTTTAATGAAGCGTTTCAGCTACAAGGATACGACTACCTGGTCGCTATTATCAATAACAGAGAGAGAAGAGCAGAATGTTGGAAGAAGAATAATGGTAGGAAGAGAAAGGGAAAGAGATAGAGAGAGAGCTCAAATGTGAAATCTATCACAAGCGAATATAACAGACGAAGCAAAAGAGAGAAAAAGAAGGGAGAAAGGAGACGGAAGAAATCTCTTTTTATATCTGTCACTCGATAAAATTCAAGGAGGGGGTATAGACTACATCTGCTCTAGGTAAAGTTATGAAGGATTAAAAAAAGAGAAGAGAAAAAAGAGCAAGTAGAACAAGTGGTAGCGGGCGGGGGGAAGAACCCGAAGCCAACTGGGGCCAGAGTTTTCCTTTAAATAAAATAAAGGAGAGTAAAATAGGACAGGGCGGAACAGGTAAGGAAAAGAAAATAAGCAAATAAGATCAAAGTAATAAAGTACACAACTCAGCTCGCAAGTTTTAACCTCCACAATAGCTTGTTGTGATCGGGGAGGTAGACGGAAGCAGAAAGATTTGGGAAGAGGTATTAGTGTGCTCTCGAGTCCGAACGAAAGATTGGGTGGTGAAAAGACTGAGGGCAAAACACTAAAATAAAAACTCAGATCGGTACGACTAGAGAGAGAAAAATGAGAAAGAAAGGAAGAAAGACAACGGAAGAGCTTGCAGCCTGGGGATATAAAGCGTCTTGCGGACATGTATAAACAACGATATAGTGGTAAATCATGAAGAAGAGAAATTAAGGGGCCCTTGGCATGGGGGAGCAGGCAGCGCAGCAGCGTGTGATCTTCTATTCGGGCCGGGTACGTTAGAATGTAACGGAACGGAGACGCATAAGAGTTATGTGTATACCGCCGATTTGCGATGTGGACACAATTCGCGCAATGGAGTAACAACTGGAGAACCAATTTCAACCGCCCTCTGAATAAACGCCAGAAAAATAGAAAGTAAAAAAAAAAGGTAGAAGAGATATGGAACAGGGCGCAATCGTCAAGACATGAATGAGGACCGTGAGACAGGGTGGTGTCACCAGAAAAGATGGGGGCGGCTAAAGGTTAAGAATCGTCCTGAGTATCGGCTGACGCATCACCGTCGATAGTTTTCCTCCAATGTTCAGGTAGGCAGACACAAACAAGCTAATAGTGATTGGTCAGTTTTTATAGTCTGAAAAAGGATTTCTCAACGGTGGAACATACCGGGAATGCCTTAATTTCACCTGTTGGTGGAGGAGACGATCCTCTTCTACCTGAGCCGTTAGAAACGCCGCTATCACGTTGTGGGTTGTGGCTTATTTCATAATCCTCAGCCCTTTCGTTCAGTCTAACACCAGTTGCCCATCCATCATCCCATATTCCCACTACCTTCAGCATGTCGCCCCTGTCCAGCTCAAACTCATCACCTGCGCGAGGTTGATACGCCCACAGCACAGCAACCTTATCATTAGGGTGGATATCATCCTGAGAGTAATAGTCTCTGAAGTAGGGTAGTTGCTCAGACTGGCCACTGGCCAACCCTTCGGGTGAGGAATAATGGCCACCGCTCCCCGATCTTGGCGAAGCCGTGTCACTGTTCCCTGCCAGCACAGATGCGCTTGAAAGAGATCCATTTCTCTTGCCCGTAATAGGCGGGCCACGCTTAGACCGTGCTGGGCTCTCCCCGTATGCGTCAGAATCGGACGAATCGTGATATTTGGTAAGGCTAGGAGCTACTGCTGCAATTCCGCCGGCACGCGGTGGAGATCCTTCATGGCTGCTTGCTTGCAGTGCCGACATCCTAGCCACACGGCTGCCTGGGAGGACCTCATATGCACCATTTCGACTTCCAGGGGCATATTGCATTGGCGTCCTACTGCTTCGCGGTGGTGAGGGTTGGTTCAGGGAGGGTGCCTGAGTCTGCTCGCGCCTTCGTCTCAAACATATAAACAGCAGAGCTCCAAGAGCAGCCAGTATAGCAAATCCTGCAACGGATCCCACTACAACCCCAGCAATTTGACCACTGGAAAGACCATTACCCGACACAGTAGCTGGATCCGACGGGCGTGGTGAAGATGTTGGAGAGGGAAAAAGTGGAGGGAGGGGCCCGACGGATGGAAGAGTGAGGCCCTCGCAGCGATTTTCGACATTTGCGGCGAGGCAACACGAGTCTGTTGAGTTGGCGGTGCTTCCTTTGCAAAAGGTACAGAGGCCTAATAGGTTTCGATCAAAACCGCATTCATCTGGTTCATTTTCGTCACCAGAAATACAGGTATCAGTTAGTGCTTCCTTCGGGTTCGAACAGACTGTAAAATCAGCCCTGATCTGATTCATGTATCCATCTTTCGGAGTTCCGCAGAGCTCGGGGTTGACAGCTATTAACTGTTCGCTGGTAGCATATTGTGCCTGTCGCAAAAATATTAACGCATGTCCATGAATTCAAAAATACACTGCGAGTATTGGGGACTAACACAGGACTCTGCACAGAGAGGTGGTGAACTTCCACATGCCGCTGAGCTTTGAACAATTCCATTGCAAATTACGCTGAGTGTATATCGGGCATAGAGCGAAGAGGTATCGCTAAGGTTGATATTGGAACAACCAAGCACCTGCTGGTATCTGTTGAGGGAGGAAGAGTGATAGAACATATGATTAGCACAAGATAGCTAACTCCAAGCGATTGGTTGGGTCCAATTGAATGCATACTTCATTTTGACATAGTCGCTATTAGCGTACGAGAACATGCGCTCATCGAACTCTTGGATATTGGAAACGAATGAGAGAAAAGAACTGCAAAGGTTCAGTAGATCAGCATACAGTAAAAACCACACCTCATGGGTTTTATTTGGGTAGAATGAAACATACAATTTGTCCAGATTTTCAGGGCTCTTTGAGACGGCAGCATTGGAGAAGGCGGGACAGGCCTTCGAACCCTTTAGGGAAATGCAATTGTCAGCCATGGCGAGAATATAGGTGTTGGACTAGGGCTCAGGCGAGCGTCTTCGGTAACTTCGGAATTCCAGATGGAGTTGCGACGTCGTTTTCTCTCATCCAACAAAGCGAGGCAAATAAAACGGAGGGACGAAAGCTTTTCGAGGCCGATTTTGGTGTTGACCGGGGGATCGAATCGACGAGAGTAGCACCGCACGAGCTAACCGGTCATGATGACACCTGATAAATCCTTCTCTCTCCTTTGGCCTGCCTGTTATCTCTGGTATATACAGCAAAAGGATTGCAGCTGTGGCTGGCTCCTGAACGGTGTTGTCGACAGGAGTGAATGCGAAAACGAGTGACGCGAAAGAAAGAAAAAAGGGGGGGGTTGATTTGTAAACGGAGGCTGGACCCAAGTCAGGAGGCAAGAAACAAGATAACGAGCGAATTGAAGGAGAAACAGAAGAGAACGATGAGGGGATGTCGTCCACGCAGGAAGCGGGAAAAGGAGCGAGTTGGACGATGAGGCTGGACAGGAAGAAGAAAGAAGAAGAAATGCAGTCGAGGAAGGCGGAGAGACAAAACACATGAGTTAGGCGCTGGCTGGCGTTGGTTAGTGTATGTCCTGTTTGTATGTACACGTACAGGTACAGGTACATGTGTGCGTGTACTGTACCTGCCATGACCATACAGTACCGGTACCTTGGCGGCTGCTGGCGAATCACAGCGAACCCTCGAATACGCCAGCCAATCAGGCAGGCGACATCTGCACCCAGGAACCAGTTCCACGCCGCTGGGTGTAATATTGGGCGCTGAGCTGTACGCCGTGCACGCTAATACTAAGTAACGGTACGCCGTCCAACGTCCAACGTGGGAGAGAGGCAACGCCCTAAGGGTGGAAATTTCGTTTCTTATTTGTTCTTTCTTTGAGCCCTGACTGGGCGCATCCATACTATATATGCAGGAACAGTGCCATGCATCTGAGCTTTCTTTCTACATGCATGTATCATGTACGTATGCACTTACGGCTGTACAGATTCCTCCGCAACATGAACGCAAATCATGGAGCTCCTATGATACTATCCGAAACTCAGCCTCAACCTGGGTGCTGTCCACTGCCATCCGTGGAGGATCCGTCTTCAGCGGCGTTGCATGTTTTCTATGCACGGAATAAGAGTCGTGCTCCTAGACAAACAAAGACCGCCAGCGTACAGAGTACTACGGAGTACGTAACGGGACAGAAGAACAAAAGTCCACGGGTATCAGGTACGAGACGCCCTGGCTGAAAAAACGGCTGCAATTGACGTACTCGAGACTTGTTTCATCGACACACCCCCTATGCCGCACAAGGAAAATCATCGCCCTTCTTGTTAAGTTGTTATTCGAGCTCACTTTTACTAACGGTTGGTTTGTGGTAGCTCCAGACGGCCGCGGCTAGCCCCTGAACTATCCCATGGATGGGACATTGGGAAATGAGAAACGCCACATTTTCGACCACTGAGCGATGAGCGCTGAACGGACTTCTCACCCACTGGGGCCACACGAACGCTGAATCGATGTTTTCTCGCCACTAAACTTAAAGCTACTACCCGACTAGTCGTCCCGAGTCCGTTGCGGGCGTTCCTGATGAGGGAAAAGAATAATGAGATAAAAAGCCCATACAAATAAGAACTCCTCAGAAAAAGCAACAAAGGATCATCTGCAAAAGAAAACACCACAAAACAGCTCTTCGCCTGGGTGATATCATATATGGAAGCACAAATGCTGCACAAATTTATTACACCATTGTATTTAATTACAATGACTGCTGGGCTAATCAGCTGGCAAGTACTTGTATTGTACGGTACAATACAGTACATACTCAAGTTACTCTACAATACCACCAAGTAGCTGAAGCCAAGCTGTAATACCCGACGTTCATTTCTGACATGATATTATTCTTCTCATTCAGGTCTTCTTATATGAAGGGTGTCATTTTTCTGATTTCTTGAATAGCCCAGAGTCGGATGGGGACACTCCTTCATTCTCACATCTCGCTTTGCGTTTCTCCAGGTTCAATTCCCAAGAAATAATACTAAGCTCGAAAAAAAGTTTGCCTCGGGAATATGCTTGGGCTGTCAATTCCCGCAGCAAGACTTTGCCCTGCCGTTTGAAGAAACAGTGTTCATCTCTAACTAGTTTAGGGTACTATCATTGTTCTCGCCCCGAGATGGCGGGAGCTTCGACATTCTTTGGCATGCATGCTATAGCTGATTTGGGCATGAGTTCATTTGCCTCCCTATGGTTGACAAAGGGGGCAATACACCAAAATATATGAAGTGACGATATCATACGCCGATTGACATGGGCGGTTAAAACGTAGGAGCAATGTCGTTTTCTAAGACTGCTGTTCTTCTCGTAGAATACATTGTGCATAGTAGCGTGTTCGTTGGTTACGGGATGATATCTGCGAGTTTAAAAATAGCCCAGGCCGATCATGTGACTTGGCCCACTCGGCCCCGGCCACCAATGTCACCAGACATCACTGCTTCATCTCTGCTAGAAACTTTCTTTAGAAGTATTTTATATTTTTAATATAGTTCAGTGATTTCTTCTTTTACTTCTAGTTTTCTGATTTTAAAAAGTAATACTTATTTCTCTATATTTATAGTATTTATAGTATTTTCAGTGATTTTACTGTATAATACTTCAGTAATCATATCATGAGAATCTCAGCTGAGTACTTATATAACTATATTAACAGACTTCTAATATAGCACTTTAGCTATAGTATTAACAACATCAGCAGACTCTCTGCTCAGTGACTATTGAAATGAATGTTCAGTGCTTCAGACTTCTTATTCACTCAGTTCATATTTCAACTGAATGTTTTCTTCTCTAATATATGGTTTGCTTTCATTTGAACATCATTTGATTTCTCTTTCTTATCACTAGCAAGCTCTGATACCTAGAGTCAGAGAGCTGCTGATTCTCTTTTACTGACTTTATTGAATTTTCATGTCTTCATGATTCTTCTTCAATTTAAGAAATGTGCCAAGTGCAGAACAGATCTCACCACTATTGCAATTTCTCTCGCTATAATAATGAGTGCCAGCTCTATTTGAAAAGTGTAGAGATGGTAGATTGATTACTTCTATGCGTCACCAGACTAATTCCGTAACAACGCCTCTCAGATATTAGCTTACCATCACCGGGTTTGACGGAATAATCAATGAACAAAGATGGAAGACAGCCTCATATTTGCGGATAATCATTATGAAGCCATGGATCCTGTAGTAGCTCCTTCGCCGTACTTCGCTCTTCGGGTTTCCATTTGATCATCCGGTTGACGAAGCTAATAAACATTCTCTTTTCTTCCCCATTAAACTTGGAGATGGTGCTTTCAAAGCTAAAGTTACTAGGGACAAGGTCTTTCTTTTTGAGTGTTCCTGAAATGTAGTGTTAGTTATATATAAGATATTTAATTGGAAGACTCACTTACCAGCAGCTGTATAGAACATCGATGTCCTCTTGCCGCGGTGAACAAAGTCTTTAGAAGCAGGACCTAAAAGCGACGTTATATACGCAAGATGCGTCTCGTCATCATAGACTTCAACAGTGCGTGGATCAACTGATTCAAACAGTGTCCGTCCTTCTAGAAAATCCCATAGCTTCATTGAATAGTTAGTTGTCTGTGCTAGTATGTCATGGGGGAGGGGGATACTGTGTACCATAACTCCCAGACTCCATATATCAGCACTATACGTGTACCCTCTGTCAAGGATGACCTCTGGCGCACGATATACCTCCGCCTGGATACAGCCATCCTGAAGAATATCACCTTGAACTGCTAGGTCAAAGTCGACAACTTCAATCAGTCCGATGATATCCTTTAGCGGTCCATAGTCCTTACGGGATAGATAGATGATGTGCCCATCGTTGCAATGCTTCTGAGGTAGCGGGTTTTCAAACTCATCTCGGGCATTCTGGGATAAGAGCTCATGATCTTCTAGTCGTACCATGATGTTATCCGGCTTTAGGTCTGTTACTTCTGAATGAGAATCATATTCTTAACTAACACAAATAAGAATTCTTACCGGTATGAATGATATGACATTCAGTGTGGAGATAATCAAGCGCTTGGAGTATTTCTTGAAGTATTATTTTGAAAATCTCCGGTGGCATCACGCGATCTTGCCATCGTTGGCAATACTTTCCCAGTGACTCACGTAAAGGTTCGAAGACGAGACATACATGACTCCCTGATATTCCCTGGACAGAAAACGAGTCAAGTAATTTTCGAACGAAACGCCAACCCTCATGTTGAGGGTTCGCTCTCGTTATATGCCGCAGAACCTCCAGCTCAACGCCACCAGCAGTTTTCCGTGCGTGAGAATTATTGGAGTTAATTTTAAGAGCCACATATCGCTCTTTCGACCAGCGCCACCTAAACTGTTAATATGTACCTCAAAATGTGATTAGGCTAATACGAACTGGTGAAGGTCCCTTGCAAGCCACACACTCGATCTACTTCCGTGGCCAAGCTTGGTCGCAATTTGATACCGGTCATTAAGTATTTCACCGATCCGCGCCGGATAAAAATAGGCCGGATCGTAGTAGGGAGAGTTCTCCTCTTCAATCAGCAAGGACGGGTCGATTCGGGGTGGAAGGGCGGACGAAAATGCCCAGGGCGACTGGCGAAACGCCTTGAAGGGATGCATGAGGATATTAGGAAGATTCCGCGTCATTATTCTGCACAAAGCCAAAAAGCCTGACACAGGTTCATCTTTATATAACTACAAATATAGTAATCAATCAGTTTTTATAATTCTTAATCTTTTACTCTACAAGCTCTGTGTGAAATTCTTCTGTAGAGAGTCAAGAATCAATTCTTGTCACTGTGTGTAGTCAACTTAGAATTCTTGAATCTACAGAGTCCTTGAGCTTATGTAATGATCCGGCATATGTTGTTTTCTCCACTCCACTCCGCCCAGTCCACCAACGTCACCACCACGGCCATCGATGGCAGGCTGCAGCATTTCCACCGCCGGACAAACAACGACATCCATTCTGTCCCTGACACGCTGATCCAATACTCCCTCCTTTGGAATTATTATATTAACTGCTACAGCACCCTCCGGACCATACATACGGCATACATCCCTAGGTTCACGCCTGCCGGTCAAGTCACCATGTGCTGCTCACCAGACTGCTTCCTCGCATTCATCGCCGTTCTCTTCCCTCCTATTGCTGGTATGTTGCCATTCCCGCCATCTATATCTCCTTGACATTCCGCACGATCCAGCGCAACATTCCGTACGCGCCTAACTTACATCATGATTTCCCTCAAAACTTAAACTAACCAACCATCCGCCATCCAAAACAGTCTGGGTAAAAGTCGGCATCTGCTCCGCCGACTCCCTCATCAACATCGCCCTGCTCATCCTCGGCTACGTCCCCGGCCTCCTACACGCTTGGTACATAATCCTAAAATATCCCGAAGACGACAGCGACTATCCAGACGGCTACCAGCCCATCGTGGGCGCCAGCGGACAACGCAACGACACAGAGAGCGGACGCGTAACATACTACTTTGTATCGCATCAACCACCCCAGCAACAACCACCTCGTGGGCCCCACCGATCCTACGGAACAACAGCGCCTGCCGTCGACCCAGCGACAAGACCGCAGCAGCCGCAGCAGCCGTCGCAACCTGCTGTGCCCGCAGGAAACGATGCCGGGGAGGCGAGTAGCAGCGACCAACATGTGCGCGCACCACCCACGTACGCAGAAGCTGTGAAGGGCGACCATAAGATTCAGACTCCGGACTGAAAGGGGCGAATGGCTCTGTTTGATTGATAATTATAACATTTGATTATGACGATGACGATGATGATGATGATGACAACAGCGATGGTGATGATCAGGGGCAGCTATTAACAACAAACAGGGACAAAAAAAAATGTTAAAATAACCGTGCCTAGGAAATCTTCCTCACGCCACTGATCCATCCAGTTCCCGGCGACGACACAATCCCTCCTAATCCCTTACGGCACCAACCGTTTTTAATATCTTCGCTCCCTATGCTCGCGGTCTATTGCGTTGGTATCCGTACTTCCTTGCCAGTGTCTGGATAGGACTAGATGTTTTTGTAATCCCTCCGCGGCTTCTGTTAAAACCTTATATATTGCCTTTTCACGTCAGGTCGGTGTTATCAGTTCTGTTATTGGCCTCCCCTACTCTCCATGTTCGGAACGGTTCTTTCGTCCCGTTTTGATGCTACGCTGTGAAATATATCCTTGTTTTTTGAAGATTTTCTCTACACTAGCAGCGTGACCGGCGCATGAAATGCTTGGTTTTTTGCCCTGGATGTGTTTTTAATTTTCTTTGTTGGCTTTTTCTTCTTTTCTTTTGTGTTTTTTTAAATACTTGGTCCGTAGAAGGGTTCACGGGGCAGAGTGATCTGGGAAATAATGTCACCTGTATTCCGTAGTGATAAAGACACTTCTCACGTCAGTTTCTTTTTCGTTGCAAATGGTAGATACAAAGTCAGCGGTGGTGATTATAATGTGAGCAAATGATTCCAAGGGAAGCTTATTAGATTAATCCACGATTAGCAAAATCATGAATACCTAGTAGAATTCCAGCGGAGTGATATGAATATGAGATGACAGTACTGTATATCCCTCGCACCGACCTGCTCATAAAGTGGTTTAAGTGTTAGTTGGCTGTATGTACACAATATCAAGTTCGTACTTCAAAGTGCCAAGTTTGCAATCTTTTTAAAGAAAATTTCCTAGCCCGTCACCCTATTTGGATGTAGTTCAGTAAATTTCGCATTTCAGTTATTACTGCTTACATCAAGTTCATATGGAATGAAATGTAGTGATGGGTGGTAGTAAGTAAGTAGTCCATCTATAGGCATTCAAGAGGCAATGCATAGCACTGTGTTGGGTAGATGGTCCGCCGGCAACATATTTCCGCACTCGGCAAACCGACCCCAAGCACCCTTTCCTAACTTTCACCGTCTTCACCACCAACACCACCACCACCAACAAACCTCTCTCCCCTCCCCTCCTCCCGCGCCAATGAAGCTGTCTTCTGCCACAAAGACAGACTCCACCTCACCATGCAACCCATCCCACTAATATTCCGGCAATCCCTTCTCCGTTCATCCATAAATCTCACACGAACGACCACCACCACCGCCGCCGCCGTCGGCGCCGCAAAAACATCCACCCCAAAATCTATAACCACATCTGCGACGAGAACAACACGCCCAATTGCGCTTCTCCAGACAAACTCTAGTCAGCGACATCAATGGCTAGCCAGTGCGTCCAATAACAATAGCAATAGCAGTGCGTATGCATCTGCGTCCGTATGTTTGCGCTGTCAATTCCGTGGTCGGCATTACTCTGTGCAGGGAGGCGGGAAGGGGATAGATGGGGAGAAGAATGATTCCATAAACGGGGAGGGGAATGTGGAGAGGAAAGGGGATGGGGATGCACGGAGCACTTTTATACAAAAGGATTCGGAGGTTGAGCCGGATTCGTTAGGTGGGGAGAAGCGAGGGGGCTTGGAGGACCGTTCAAAGATGCAGGAGCAAGAACAGGCACAGCAGGGACAGGAGCAACACTATGCGAAGGAGGAGAGTGGAGAGAATGAGATTGGGAACGGGAATGGAAACTATCGGGGCTTGCCGTCACAGCTTGAAAAGCGTAGATCGGAGCTCTCCAAGCAATTTACTCGGTTGATGGATAATATGCAGTCGAACGTTTTCATTGCGGGTCAGAGGCTGAATGACCTCACGGGCTATTCTGCCATTGAGAAGCTGAAGCAGGATATTCAAAGTCAGGGTATGTATTGAAATATATGTTGCCATGGGGGTTACATATTGACCAAACCGGCCACACCATTGACCCCAATTTAACTACGGCACCAATATATATATATATATATATATATAAGGGGAAACGAGAAAAGAAAGGAGCTCATATCATTCCTACACCAATGCTAACCCACCTCCAACCCACACAGAACAACGAGTCCGCGAAACCCGCACCCGCGTCCAAGAAGCCAAAGAAGCCTATTCCGCCGCCATAAACCGCCGCTCCACCTCGCAGCGCGAAGTCAACGAGCTCCTACAACGCAAACACGCCTGGAGCCCTACCGATCTCGAGCGCTTTACCTCCCTCTACCGCTCCGACCATGCGAACGAACGCGCCGAGACAAACGCGCAGGAGTCCCTGGCAGCAGCTGAGCGCGAGGCGGAAGAAGCCGCAGCCGTGCTGAGCAAAAGCATCCTATCCCGCTATCACGAGGAGCAGATCTGGTCCGACAAGATCCGCCGCATGAGTACATGGGGCACATGGGGTCTAATGGGGGTGAATGTGCTGCTGTTTCTGATTTTTCAGGTTGCCGTGGAGCCGTGGCGGCGCCGGAGGTTGGTCAAGGGATTTGAGGAGAAGGTCATGGAGGCGTTGGAGAAGGAGAATGGGATAAAGGAGGGTGTGGGTGCTGCTGCTATCGCTGCTATACCATCACAAGTAGCCGAACCAGTTACTCCCATATCCGCCCGTGTCACAGAAGAGACGCAATTAGGACCAGGAGAAGGACCATTAGAAACCGCCCCGTCCCCCGAACAAGATATCCCCGACCCAGCAGTCGTATCCGCTGCAACACCCTCACTCACCCCCTCACAACCCACCAGACAGACACCATCATCGCCGTCCATTCCCACACCCTCCACCCCATTTCTACCACCAGACGCCTCCCTCTCGCCAGATTCCTGGCGCCAAACAATCCATGACCTCTTCAGCGAACGACGCATCACGCTATCCCAGCGCGAGCTGACGACTGTAGCGCTTGAGAGCGCGGCGGCTGGTGCAGCCGTGATGGGCGTTTTGATTGCTGTGTTTAGACCACGGTGAGGATGTCGGTGACGGATTTAATTGCGATGGAGATAGGAAAGGATTTTCATGTGTATTTGCTGGGATAGATAGATTTTGTATTTTTTTTGTATACATTTAAACATCGAGTTTCTCTTTTTGTATTATCTTTTTCTTATTCCATTATATTTTCATTTGTTGTATATAATATACAAAATACTGCTTGTCGCCAAGTAGTTGGTTGTACATGGTTAACGAGAAGAAAAGAATTATACTAGATACTTAAAGAATACAACCTCCCGAAATTTTCTTTTAATCTGTTTCGATTAATCATATCCCCATCTCGTTCTAACATGATTTATAGATTTAATATCACGTGTTAGAATCTTAACCTTGAGGGGTTCTAATGTAGAAAAGGACCCAAACTATAAGTCTAGAAAAGAACTGTTTATGTTGTGTAGCTTGCATGCATATACACGGCCAATTGATGAATAACAAGAAGGAAAAATTCACTGTACATACCAACCGCACCACCACTCAAACGGCGCTCGAAGCAAGTGTCCAATCCACAGTCATAACCGCATTCGAATGCGTGATTGAGATGGTGAATGAGAGAAACGGCAAATAGATAGAAGGATTGGGCACAATTGAAAGGAAAAGGAAAATAGGATCGATGATGAACCCTTCCCAATCGCCATTGTATGTTCCGTGCCGAAGCTCCCGTTGCTCATAGCCTGCATAGACAGAGGTGTAGATAGACGATAGGTATAGGGAGATATATAAGAAAAAGTCTATTTATTTTTTCCCCCGTCTTTCAACGTTCATTCTCTCTCTCTCCTCTCATCTAACAAGAAATATTATGACCACGATAAATATAAAAGAAAATAAGAGGTTACACGTCTGTTTTCCCCAGCATACACGACACGACACGACAGGATAGGATACCACCAAATTCCAACAAGGTAGATAAACAGAGAGGGGTGAAAAGCAAAAATGTACACACAAAGGGAATTGAAGAATGAACTGAGGGTGGGGGGTGCGGGAGTGGCTCAATGGCAAAAATCAAAAGGTAGAATTCTGTTATGTATGTATGTGTGTTTTTGTTCGTTCGGTTTTGTATTTTTATATAGATAATTGATTGTGTTTGCTAGTCAGGCAAGTTTTCTAACCGATCACCAGGCTATCGTCGGTGGGGAAGGTGTATGGCGGGACCTCGAGGTTGAGGGGGGCGGGACCCTTTCTGATACGGCCGGAGATATCATAGTGGGAACCGTGGCACGGGCAGAACCATCCTCCATACTCACCGGCTTCGCCGATGGGGACACAGCCAAGATGGGTGCAGACGCCTAGTGGATGGTTTGTTAGATATCTACCTGTGTACAATCCATAGGCTTCATTGGGTGGATAATGGACCGGATGAGTGAAGAAGGGGGATTTTCAATTTACCAAGCATGACAAGCCACTCGGGCTTTTGTACACGGTCCGCATCGCGCTCGGGATCCCGGAGATCCTCCCATTTGATGCTCTCAGCTTCTTGGATCTCGCTAGCGGTGCGGTGGCGGATGAAGACAGGTTTGCCTCGCCATTTGATGATGACCTGTATTGTTGTGTGCGGGAACGCAGAGGCGCGTGCAAAAAGTCAGATTTGATTATGCATTGATTTGATCATCATCTTTTTTTATAACATTCTGTCTTATTGTCTCCAATGGCAAGGGATGCATACGTTTTTGCCTTCTGGGATCGCATTGAGCGCAATTTCAACCTTGGCCTGGGCGAGAACGTCGGCGGAAGCGGACATGTTGACGAGGAAATCTGGATTCAGTCATATTCAATCAGCAAATTGTACAGTCCCAATGCATTTTTCTAGTGCAATTCCAATTGTCGACTTGATTCCATTTCCATATCCAAAACCACCCAACCACATTCGTTGCTCAGAACACCCGGAACCGAAGTTCCCCTCCTCTCCCTCCAAGATAGAGCCACCACAACGGCCAAAATCGACATAAAAAATACTCCCCAACAACAGCAAAAGGCATTTCGAAAACTCACCGTGCACAGTCGCCTTGGCACCGACGGCAGTCACCAATCCCATACTTCCAGCCATGAAGTAGGAAAATATCTTATTCGACGACTCGCCGGACTTGCTGGCATATTTCTTGAAGCTGGGGATCTTGAGGGTCGACGCGCTCTCCTTGGACTGGCCGAAAGGGCTGTCGAAGGAGGAGGTCGTCGACGAGGAGGCAGAGGTTCGTCCTCGGCGCTGTTGCTGGGCGGAGGAGGTGAGTGCGGCTGCTGTTGTTCGGACGGAGGAGAGCTGCTGGCGGGTGCAGGCCCGGACGAGGGTGGAGGCGGCAGGGGTGGAGAGAGGCGGCATGGTTGGCGAAATGCAATTGAGCAGTTTCTGCGGGGAGAAGGGATGGAGGCGGTGGCTTGACAATTGCGTGGAGTGGATGCGAGGGACTCGAGGGTGAAGCCTTTGAAGTTGAAGTTCAGCGGTGGAAATGGTTTGAGGTTGGAATTTCGCGAAGGACCGGAAGCCAAATCACGAGACGCTGATTGGCCCACACACAACGGGGAATAAGCCCACAGCCGGAGAATGCAAACAACAACAGACAATATACGGAGTAGTGGTGTTTTTGATTTGGATGGCATGGGCGAATTATTTGATGTAGCAGTGGGAAATCAATGGGCAAACACCCAGTTGTCCTTCGTTTCCCATTTATTATTTCAAGTGTAAAGCTCCCAAACCAAAACACCAGTCCAGCATCAATCATGTCCAAACATCGATGCTAACAATAACGATAGCTAATCATGAAATACAGCAAAAATGCGAAGGGAAACAAACAGCGGAACAGAAAATCGACTAACTCCCCTTCTCCCCCAAAAGCTTTTTATAAAATACACCAGCCAAAATACAATTTAACGGGAAGAGAAGACAAAGAGTACCCTCAGGCATTGCAAGAAGAAAGAAAAAAAGAAAAGTCTCATTGTGTCATTTCAACATCCCCATCAGCCCCCACCACTTCATCGTCCGGATACATAGGATCGTTGGCCACGAGGGAACTAGGCGGCCGTGATGAGTGCATAACCATGGGCGGGCGGGACGTCAGCAGGTGCGTATTTCCCTCCCCGTTCAAGGCCAGCATGGAGTCTTCTCTTCGCTCCCGCGACGACGGCGCCGTGCCATTTGCCCGCACCCTCGTGCCGTTCAGTGTTCGCTGGCCCTTCGACACGCCAGCTCCATTGGCAGTCTCCTTGGCTCTCTTCTCTTTGAATTGCTTGTATGTCGTCGTTTTGGGTATTACGTCGGCTAGGAACTCGAGGTTGTCGATGCGGGAAACTGCGGTTGCTATGGGATGGATGTTAGTACAAGGGCAATTCGGTTTCTTTTTATTCTTATTTGTTTTGGGCAGAGCTGTATGATAGGACGAGAGAGAAACGAACGACTGAAAGGGAACATTTTGGGCACCTGTTTCGCGAAAGTAGTCGATGATTTTAAAAGTGACATACCTAGATCTTTGTACTGGATTGTCCGTCTTGGTTTCCGTTCGGATTTGACAACGTTGTGACCTTGCTCTGCCAGGTATCGGATGAACATCTCCTTTTAAAAAGTATTAGTTCATAGCTGGTAAAGTCCATGTCTTCCATGTCCCATAGACAGTACTAGGATGAGTAGCAATAACATACGGTTGCCACCGCGATCACAAATGCGGCGTTGTTCGAACACTGAGCTATGTCTTCGTCTAGATGTATGATCTTTTTGATTCTAGTCACTGGCGCATTCGAATATACTTTGTCAGTCGCAATGCTTGCTACACGTGAGATGTGGACGGAAATGGGATGGAATGTAACGTACAGGGCAGAGCAGCATGGCCAGTGGCCTCCTCCGGCGGAGGGTTGGCGGAGGTGTTGGACGGCATAGAGCGAGAAAGGTGTCTTGTATTTGTCTCGCGCTGGAACTCGAGGGAAAACGTATATGGGCGGAGAATGCTGCTGAGCGTGAGGTGGGTGGTTTCAGCGTATAATAGGATGTTGATATGGGAGCGCGTAAAGGATTGCGGTAGTTATAAAGATGCAAGATGGTGATAACGGTGATCTGAGTGCGCGATAGTTGGTAGCTGGTAGCTGGGAGGTTAGAAGGACAAGGGCGAAGTGTCTAATAAACGCGTGCGGAAGATGACGTTAGATGCGAGGAGGGAGGACAATCAAACGATTTTAGTCAACTGTATATGAGATGTATATGCACTTCCAATTGAATAAGTAGAATGTACAGCTCTATCTATCTCTCTCTATATATATACAGATTTGAGAATAATAAAATATCTACCAACAAGCGTTTAAATAATTAATTTCCGTGATGCTCGTTCTGCACGTTGAACCGCCTCCGTTTCCTCTCTTTGCTTTTTCCTCATAAACCACAGCCGCGGACTTATTTAGGGCTGGCCCAGGCTGGGATATCTCATCTCACCACCGCAAACCAGTGAAACAACAACAGCTCTCGAACTTCACCACCAGCAAGTTATCCGCATCTATCCACATATCATAGACATCTCCCCATCGAGGATGATAACCTGAACCCCTGCGTCGCCGGTGTTATGACCCCTCCGCGCTCGTCTCTCTCCGCCCACTCCCTCCGCCCTTCTCAGCGCCGCTCCTCCATCCACCAGCCCAATACCAACTCCCCCACCGATAACATACCACACCATGCACATACACCCACTACAGAAACCCCGCGGGAGGGGGGCGCTCACACTATGCCTCCGCCTCCCCCTCTAAGAGACGAAATCTACGAGATCAACGAGATCAAACGCTACGAAGACTTCACGACCATCGACTGGGTGCAAGATGCCGTGCACGAGCAGGCCCGACGACGGGCCAAGCGCATAGATGGCTCGCGGTTCTGGGACCAAGAGGGGACGCTGGGATGGAGGAGGAAAGTCAGGGAGTCGTATGATGCCGGCCAGGCTTGGTTGGTTATCACGATTGTCGGGGCCGCGATTGGGCTCAATGCGGCCTTTCTGAATATCGTGACGGAGTGGCTGGCAGATATTAAATTGGGGTATTGCACCACGGGGTTTTATTTGAATGAGTCGTTTTGCTGTTGGGGTGCTGATGACGGTATTTATTCTTCCCTTTTTTTTATAAACATTTTGGCCGCTCTCAGCGTCTTCTTCAGTTTTCTATTTCACTCTTTTACTGATTTGCAGCCATGCAAGGATGCCCGGAATGGCGACCGTGGACCCCGATAGCGCCATTAAATTACATCGCATACTTTATCTTTGCGGTAGGCTCTATTTTACGTTGCCGTCATGTCGTTTTGAAGCTGGAGATTAGGATATCTAATTGCAGTTCTCGTACTATAGGTGCTCTTTGCGTTCTCATCCGCCGTTCTCGTTAACTCATTTGCGCCATATGCTGCGGGCTCCGGAATATCGGAAATCAAAGTTATTATTGCTGGTTTTATTATGAAAGGTTTCCTTAGTGCTAGGACCTTGATCATAAAATCTTTGACCTTACCGCTGTCAATTGCATCCGGGCTCTCAGTGGGCAAGGAAGGCCCTAGCGTCCATTTTGCTGTATGTACGGGGAATGTTATTTCCCGATGGTTCGGGAAATATAAGCGAAATGCAGCGAAGACACGGGAGATCCTGACTGCTACAGCTGGTGCTGGAGTTGCAGTCGCATTTGGTTCTCCTATAGGAGGTGTTTTGTTCTCGTTGGAGGTATTTCCTTTCCTCTCAGTTTCCTCTATTTCAAACGCATGATGGATTGGCTGACGTTGGCACAGGAAATGGCTTCCTACTTTCCCTTGAAAACTCTTTGGAGGAGTTACTTTTGCGCCCTAGTAGCAACTGGAGTACTTGCGGTACGACCCAATTAGATCCGCTCTGTTTGTTTCTCTTATTTGCAAATTTTGCTCACGATCACGTTAGGCAATGAACCCCTTTCGAACAGGCCAGCTCGTAATGTTCCAGGTGAAATATGACCGGACGTGGCATTCGTTTGAATTGATTTTCTTTGTTTTACTAGGCATCTTTGGCGGGTTATATGGCGCGTTTGTTATGAAATGGAACTTGAGATCGCAGGCGTTCCGGAAGAAGTATCTATCACGACACCCAATTATCGAAGCTACCGTGCTCGCCGGGGTCACTGCATTGATATGCTATCCGAATATGTTTCTAAGGATCAACATGACTGAGATGATGGAGATCCTGTTTAGAGAGTGTGAAGGAGCACATGATTATAATGGAATTTGCAAGTATGTACTATTCTTGGTTTCACTACATTCCTTTGTTAAAGGGAGTGGTGCTGTGCTAACGGCTTTTGATTTAGCACTAATAATCGCTGGTCAATGGTTATATCACTTGCTATTGCCACAATAATTCGAATCCTCCTGGTCATCGTCTCCTATGGATGCAAAGTACCCGCTGGAATCTTCGTTCCATCGATGGCCATAGGAGCTTCCTTTGGTCGAATGGTTGGCATTATTGTCCAAGCTTTATATGAAGCGTTCCCGGATTCGAAGTTTTTCGCTGCTTGTGAGCCCGATGTGCCTTGTATCACGCCCGGGACCTATGCATTCCTTGGAGCCGGTGCTGCACTGAGTGGGATAATGCATTTGACTGTATCAGTCACTGTGATCATGTTTGAGCTCACGGGCGCCTTAACTTATATTCTCCCAACGATGGTAAGCTAAAAGCTCTGTTTGAAGCAGATAATATACATCAGTGCTAATCTTCCGGGCAGATTGTGGTTGGCGTAACCAAGGCAGTCAGCGACAGTTTCGGGAAGGGCGGGATTGCAGACCGCATGATCTGGTTCAACGGCTTCCCATTCCTCGACAGCAAAGAAGACCACATCTTCAACGTTCCCGTCTCCCACGCCATGACCAGCAAACCCGTCGTACTTCCCGCAACCGATTTCCCCGTATCCAAAGCCGAGAAACTTCTCCGCCAACACAAATACCAGGGCTTCCCAATCGTTGAAGACCTTACCAACAAAGTCGTCATTGGCTTCATCGGCAGAACAGAGCTTCAATATGCTATCTATCGTGCAAAACGGGCTGGTCTCCTTGCCCCCAACGCCAAATGCCGCTTCACCAGTACCCCTTCCGCCTCTTCCCACCGCCACCGTAACACCGTTCCATCCACCAACTCCCTAACCCTCCAAATACCCTCTTCCAACCAACAAACCTTCGGATCGAACTCCTCTTCATCCTCGCGATCCGAAGACCACCCCTTCAATTCCGATCGCAGGCCCGATGACCGCCCTCCCTCCCGCACATTTGACGACATCGCCACCTCAACCGGCATACGCTCCATAGACTTCAGCCAGTATGTCGACCTGGCACCGATAACAGTTCACCCCCGCCTGCCGTTAGAGACGGTTATGGAGATATTTAAGAAGATGGGGCCTCGGGTGATTCTTGTGGAGCATCGTGGACGTCTCTCCGGCCTCGTTACTGTTAAGGATTGCTTGAAGTATCAGTTTAAGGTTGAGGCGCAGGAGCTTACCTCGACTGGTGTTGGTGTTGGACCCGACGGACATGGCCATGGCCATGGTAGCAATGGCGGGCTTGGTGAGGGGATTGTTGAGCAGAAAGCTTGGGAGCTTATTCAGTGGGCGACGGAGAAGGTGGCATTTTGGAGGAGGGTGGGGTGGTGGAGGGGGAGGGGGGGTTTGTTGAGGCTGGGGTCCTCGCAAGGGGAAAGAGATCGGAGATGGGAAAGTGGGCATGAGGCTAGTGAGTGGGATGGGGAATTGTTGCAGTCGAGATCATCGTCGGATATTGTGGATGGGACGGAGGAGTTGGAGGGGTTTGTGGAGCTGGAGGAGAGAGGGGATTAGGTATTTGGGGTACCGTTTGTATGTATGTATGAATGAATGAATGTATCTATTTATGTATATGTGACCAGTTTCTGGACTAATGGCGTGGAAGGAGGGATCTTCTTTTTCTTTTTACTTTTTTTTTTGGTGCTCCGTTGTATTCAATTGTTGTCGGGCAAGGCCTGTATCTCTTGCATTGATATTTCAGGCTCTGATGAGGTTAGACCATGCTCTGCATTATTTAATTATACGGGAATGCTAGCCCTAAGTAATATATAGACATAGATTCGCGGTAGCTAGGGCGTTTTGAATCGACTACACTAATATGCAAACTATGATATCTTTATAGCCGAACTTCATTTCTCTATCTATTCTGTTTCTTTTCAGCGCATACATGGAGCGGATTGAACGATCCAAGAAGGTAGTATTGACAATAAACCAACCGAATGACCAACTACAACAACACAACAAACCCACCCCTTAATCATCCACTCTTCAACTAACTCACCTCAGCCTCCCCTTCCCTCATCCCCACAACCACACAACCCCCTGCCATCAACGCCGCACCCACCCACCACAACCCATCCACCCTCTCCCCAAAAACCACCATCCCCAATAACGCCGTAAGCAAGAAATTCGCCGTCGTGTTCGTGATGGCCACTTTTGTGCTCGACGCTGAAGCCGTGAGGGCCCGCGTGAACATGGCCCACATTACCCCGTTGGAGAGCATGTTGAGAGCGAAGAAGAGCTGTTTAAGGTCAGCTTTAGTATTATTATATTTTTGGTTTTTGGTGGTGTGGTTGATGGGGCATGGGCATGATAGTCTTGAAAAGGTAGGGAAGAACGAGATGGGGATGGGGATTTTTGGCGCTGGACTTACGGCGCGGGTTATATATTCCGCTGTTCCCGCTGAGGAGGGCGGGAGGTTGAGGAGGTGGGAGAGAGTCTGGGAGATGGTGGTTGTGAGGTGGGTTGTTGTCCTGCGTGTAATGGCGGGAGGGGTTAGTTCTGTAGCTTGAACGTATGCAAAATTGATAGGTATATGTGGTTTTTGATGTTAAGTTTTGAAGAGATACACTCCATAATACATTCTGTTCATTTTACCTCGCACTACCGCCCCTTTTTCGTAACCGTATGCAAACTCTACGTGCAGGATGAAGGTAGAGTGGGCGGAGAAAGTGCATGGCTTCGCTCACGTATACCCCTTTCCCCCCTTTATGTAAAACAGGGGGTTGCCTCAAAAACAAAAAAAACACGAGAAAAAAATACAACCTACAATTTCGCAAATAGTCCATTCGTAGCAGCGAACAGGCCGCTCGCAATAGCTAAGATGACCCAATTGTAGGCAGATGAAGATGATGGACGCGCATTTCCGTTTCTTTTCGATTTCTCTTGCTCCCGCTCATTTGCATTGCGTTCTTCCTTTTGTCTTCCCGGCACAGATGTTGATACATCATCTACATCTGCCGAAGCATCCCCGTGGCTAGTGCTTTGATTGTTGAATCGCCGCCGAACCATGTCAAGAATGGCTTGTTCTCGTGGTCTGAGGGAGGTCGTGCAAATGGGATGTAGTTCCTTGGTGAAATGGATTCAAGAATATGTATGTATGTATGCAGTGGCAAGTAAATTAATTGATATATTATATTGTTGAATAGACGTCAAAGAAGAAATTGCCGGGGTTTAGGGGAGAATTGTCGAGTGTATGAAAGCTGGTATCTAGATACTATGTACGGAGCAGCGAGAAGTGACGTTATTCGTAGCAGAAAGGCGAGCGTTTAACGCGCTTGCCGCGTTAGTTAATACATAACATGGAGGAACCAAGGTGGACCACATTGGTCAGGTAAAATTATTTAAAAACATCAAATATTGCCAAAGATGAGATGTAAAATGAGGAAAGCATAAACAAATAAGAAGGGAAAACAGTTGCTTCCTCTCTATATATCCCCAGCTAAAGCGGTTTCAAGCACGGAAGCAAGGGCTTTGCGTAGCATAGTTTTAACAGCCAACAAACAATATCATGGCGTTGATGATAAAATAATTACAACCCGGAACCCCCCTTGTCCCTGCCTGTCTTATGGCGACAGCCGCTGAATCCTCCACTTAAACGCTTTCGCCGTCTCGTCCCCCATCTCCACCTCCCCATGAACCCTCACATACCTGAACCGATCATGCAACCGACTCTTCCTCCCCTGCCAAAACTCCACGGACTCGGGTACAATGCGAATCCCGCCCCAGAACGGCGGGAGCGGGATCTCGTCCACATCTGCAAAACGCGCTTCCATCTCCTTCACGCGATCGTCAAGGATGGATCGCCCATCGTCGTCGTCGTCATTGATGAAGGCGGCGTTAGCATCGGCGTTGGCAATATCCACACCATTGGCAAGGGCAGCCGGATCATGAAGCGCAGCCGATGCCGAAGAAAGCGGGCCCGTCTCCCATAGGACCTTACTCTGCTGGCTCGCCCAGGCCCCAATCTGACTCCCCCGCTCCCTCGTCCGCCAGTATGTCTCGCTCTCCTCTCTCGAAAGCGACTCCACCTTCCCCTCGACACGCACCTGCCGCTCCACAGCTTGCCAATGGAACGTTAACGCCGCCCATCGATTCCCTTGCTGCTGCTGCTGCTGCTGCTGCTGCTGCTGCTCCTCCTCCTGCTTCTGCTCATTGGCGCCTTCATCCCCATCCCCATATTCATCCCCATCCCACGCCCACTCATCCGCACCACCCGCCGTCCCAAAAACCTGGCCCCCTTTCCCCTTCCTACTCCCCCAATTACTATAAACCACCCACCCCCTCTCATCCAGCTCCTTCAGATACAACGTGCGCGCACTGACGCGGCCAGACGGCAGCGAGGCGGTAGCCAGCGTGCACGTCTCCGGCGCGGTGGAGGCGGGCAGCCGCGGGTCGCGGAACCAGGTGTTGAATTGCTGGAAGGGGTTGGTGGGGTTGATTTGGGCGAGGGTTAGGGGCGGGTTGGTGAGGAATTGGTGGGCGCGGGAGGGGTGGGCGACTAGGGCGGCGTTGGCGATGGGGGTGGGCGCGCTGGAGCGGAGGGGGATATCTGGGGTTGTTGTGTCGGGGGGTGTGGGTTGGAGGTGGGGCGGGATGGGGGTGGGCATGGCGGGGTGCCGTGTGTTTGGGCCGGTGGTTGTGAGGCGTTGTTGTTGGTGTTGGGTGGAGGTGGGATGATAGGGTGCTGCGATGTCTCCTGGCGCAACTGGATAGATAGGCAGGGTTAGTTTACACTGGTATTTTGGTCTGATTTGGTTTGCAGCGGGGATAGGATGAGTCAATTTTCCGCACAGGGCGGGGTTACTATATCCGATATGAAGCTCCTAAAAAAGAACAATAAAAGAATCTGAACGTACAAATTAACTTCTTCGGCGTTCTATGAACATGGCCCGGTGAAGTCCCCAAGGCACCACCACTCCCCCCACTTCCCCCAGCTGCCTTGTCCAGCGTCATGGTTCTGAGTCGGTTGAGACCGTTCCAGATCGATGTTGGAGGGGTAGACCACGGGGAGGTTGGGCGCATCTAACTAAAACATTGGCGGTGTATCGCGTATGTATCATGGACAGGGGACGTCTATATGGTGTTTTCAAACGGGCAACAGGGTATTGCAGGGTAATGTCTATGGTTGGCGGTTGAAGTGGAATGGAAGAAGAAGAAGTTGAAGGTTGAGGATAGCCGGCGATAGCAAAGTTTTGGTACCAAAACGTGACTGACCTCATCGACCGGCTGGCGCCGCGGAAACCCCTTACGGATAAAAGGGAGCGCGGAATGGGTACACATAGCTACGAAATATACATGTATGACATGATAAAAGACATCGCATAATTCTCTCTTGATAATAATTTCCATTTTCTAGGTTTTAAAATTTCTTCTTTTGGATTTTTTTATTCGGCGGTCAAGCTCCTCCTCCCCTCGTGCCTTTTCACCCCAATAGCCAATGATTGAAATGGTACTACCCAAATCAATCAATCACCTAAGAGCAGAAAAGCAAAAAAGAAAAGCAACCTGACCACCACGTATGTCTTTTGTCCAGCCAAAGAGGGATGGGCGGAAAGACACAGGAAAAGATAAAAATCCCGCCCCTTTTCGCCCCCCTTCCTCGCCAGTAACAAAAAACAAACCAGACTTGGAATCCAGATGGTGTTTCATACCACCTGGCTCCATTGTCGTGTAGAGAGTAGAGATGTGTCTATCGAAACCAGAACATTGTAAAAGGAAAACAAAAGAAAAATGCCAAAAACCCATATGCAATCACCCGCCGCCCTGGCCCGCATTCAAATAAAGCAAAATGAAAAAACTCCTTGCCAAAACAGGTTGGTATCTCTGAATGATACGCCTGGTTAGAAAACAAAAACAAGCAAGCATGCAAAAAAAAACAGAGCGAGAAAACCACCCAGACACGCTTTGTATGTATATGGTACAGTACATGCGAAACCCTTTATTTCCCCACAACGCCTGCTGGAAAAGAACCATGAAAAAACAAATGAAAAATTTTTAGGGGTATTTTGCCTGGTTGATGAACATTAAAAAAAAAAATCAGAGACGCAATTATTTTTTCTAGGCCGGACAAATTCGGGCCCAGCCCAGTGTTTATATATGATCTTTTGATATCTGTGAAATGGACCGAAGATTAGGGAGAAAAAAAGAAGAAAAAGGTATAAGGAGAACATAGGAAAAGAAGAACGGAACGGTGGGCGGGAAGGTGTGAGAATTTGTTTTAAGCCGACACGGCCTGGGGACTGCCTGGACCGCCGGCGGCGCCACCACCACCGACAAGTTCAAGCACTTTCCCAGTGACCGCAGCCGGGTATCCGCGCGACAGCATCTCCTGCACAACCCGCGACGCACCCTGGCGATCCTCCGCGGCCAAAAAGGCCCTGGTCATCGCTTCATAGGTGCTGGGCTCGCGCTTGTTGATGCCGATGCCGTTGTACACGGACAGCGCATTGGCGATGTTCCCATCGGCCGCCCAGCCGTGGATGAGCGTGTTGGCGATGTACGGCGTCATCTCCACGTTGCGGCTGACCATGTGCTTGAGCAGGTCGGCGGTTGCGGACACTTGGTGGTTCGCCACCATTGCTTCGAAGAGGGCTTGGTAGAGGCATGGCTGTGGCTGGACGCGGCGGTTTGAGAGGACGGAGTCGAAGATCTTGCGTGCGCCGTCCATGTCGTGCATGACGCAGCCCTTGGCGTGGATGAGGGAGGCGTAGTGGACGGCTTCGGGCTTTTGGCCCTTGGAGCGGATGGTGTCCAGCACTTCCTCTGCCGCTTTCATGTCGACGGGCTCGAGAGAGGCGTAGGCGTCGATTAGGAGTTTGTAGGTGTGCATTGTGGGCTGGATGTTTTTGGTCTTCATCCGCTCGTAGTATGCCAGCACCTTGGAGCGGTCACGTTTCGTGTTGAGGAAGTATTGGATGATGGAGTTGTATGGGGCCGGGCGCGGTTTGTAGTTTGGCATCGATTCCATCTCATCGAACATTTCCTCTGCGAAGCGTTCGTCGCTGACTCTGCAGAGGGCGTTGACGATGGTGCCGTAGGTGACACTTGTAGGTCGGATTCCATTAGCACGCATCTCCGCAAAGTAGAGCAGGCAGTCATCAATCCGACGAGCTTTGCCAAGCTTTCCAATCAGTGCATTGTAGAGGAACGATGTGGGTTCAACTCCTTCCGAGATGGCGCGGTGGAAGATCTTAACGGCCTCTGTCGCTTCATCAAAGGTTTTCGTCGACTCCTTTAGGGTGGTGATGTAGAGACCAAAGGTATTAGCAGACGGTGCCGAACCAATGTTGTTAAGCTCCTGGTGGTATTTGGCAGCCTGGCCACGTTCGCCAAGCGTCAAGCTGGCAGCAACCATAGCGTCGAGAATGGATGTCCAGCCATATTTGACGACCTTGTACTGAGCAATCAGAGGAACGTCGTGCCTAGCCATACCCAGGATCTCCTGCACGAGACTCATGCGTCCACATTTGGCAGCAGCAGTGATCAACTTGGCATAAGTGATATATCGTGGGTGTCTGCCAATGCGGCGCATATTCTTGAATTTAATCATGGCATCATTGAGGTGGTTCTCGATCCTACCATTCGTGTTTTCCAGGATATCAGCGATGACAGCAGATCCACGGAAGTCGGTGGCATGGGCATATGGATCGAAAGTGTCTTCGGGAGTCTTTGGTTTCGTCGCTGGTGAGGGCTGGGGCACTGGGGTGTATCGTGCCGGTACGAAGCTAGCGTTAATGGACGGGGACTGCACATAACTGCGCCATCTCTGAACCAGATCTGGGCGACTGTCGGTGATCTTAAGGACGGCTTGCTCAAGCACACGGGATTTGAGTGTGTGCACCGGGATCCCGGCGGCCAATGCAAGTTCAAGCATATGGGCAAATCGTGCCGGGTGGGCAGCGTCAAATAGATCAGACGCATTGACCAGCATCGAAGCCTGTACTTGAAGAGCAAGCGTCAAGTCTTGGATGCTAAGCTGCGAGATGCCCGACGGACCAAGGCTAGCAATGACGTGCTCTGCTACCGGTGAAACCAGTCCACCATTCTCGATCATAGCCCAGATGAGCGTCATGGAAGCATGTGCCGAGAGAACAGTGGAAGACTCGATCATGACGCGTCCAAGAAGATCGATAGTTTCATCGATCTCTTCACGCAGGGTACCGCGGGCAACGTTGCTGTCCACAGACTTTCTAATGCGATTGAACATATTCCGAGCTTCCATCAGGCCTTCCTCGACCTGGCCGCTCTTAAGAAGAGCAACAGTGTACATGGCGGTCGGGTGGATAAGGTCCCGAGTCGCGTGGTTTGGCGAGCAGAGAACTGCCCAGAATGGTTTCGCGAGGGCAAGGTTTCCCTGACGGACATGAAGAGCAAGCATTGCGGAAGCGGGGCCCATGGCGACGGCGGATTCCAGGGGGAGAAGATCGTAAGCCTCGGATGCAACGGCGAGATTACCCGAATCGGCAGCAGCCATACAGATCTTGGCGAGTGCTGACTCGAGGTTGGGATTCGAAAGATATTCTCGAGCGGTTGCAAGGGCCTCTGAAAAGCTTCCAGTCTGAATTGCACGCTGCATCAATCCATCCTTGACAACAACACCCTCAATGGCAGACATTCTAACTTCTCGATCTTTCACTTCGTCGAAGGAGGATCTAATCTTGTCGAAGAATCGGAGAGCACCAGCCTCTTTACCACAGGAGAGATAGGCCTTGATGAGTGCGGCATAGACCTCCGCGTCCTTCCGCTCGATAATCCCGAATACACCACTATCGTCAGCGATGGCCAAGGCCTTATACTCATTATAGCATTCGACAGCACTCTTCAAATCACCGTTTGCGGCAAACGCATCAATCATGGAGGGGAAGATGGTTGCGTGCGGGATAATCTTGTGGGTTTCCATATGGGCGAAAATCTTGATCATTTGCTCAACCTCCCCTCGCTTTGCACAGGCGGTGATGAGAGTGCAGTACGCTTCCAGGGGGAACATAATATCTGCATGGTGCGAGGTTGCAGCAGTGAAGAGCTTCAGAGCAATCGAGAGAGAGTGATCCTCAATTAAGAGTTCATGCTCAGCCTCGCTTGACTGGAAGATAAATTTGCCCTGCTCTTCCATACCGCCATAACGCGCTCGCTGCTCGTCGAGAGCCTGAATGGATTGGAAGGTTTTTAGGGCGCGGGATGCCAACAGCTGGACAAGAATAGTGTACGTTTGTTCATTGGGTAGAACGGTACGGCGGAGCATATCCGAGTAGATGTCAAGAGCCTTGGGAACAGCATGATAGACATCCGCATGAAGGTGGATGGCGGCCTCAAGGAGGGCATTGTAAGCCCCAACAGTCGGAACGAGGCCATCCTTGAGCAGACTTTCGAAAGCACCGGGTACGAGGGAATATTGTTTGGTATCTGCAAGTTGCATTACACGGCCCGATTGAGCCTGGGTTTTCTTCAATGTTTCGATGTCCTTGGAGCTGGAGGATTCATCAACCTCAAGAGCAGGCTCTTCCACGGAGGATGCTGAAGTGGGCTTAGACGAGGCCGCCTCGGCGGACTCGACACTATTCGCGGACTCTGCGGTCGAAACATCTGGTTCCTGCTCCACCTGCGCGAGAGCCTCTGCATCATGGATCTGTTGTATTTCCCGCGCAACAGCCTCATCAACCTGCGCGCTTACATCGGCATCGACCGCGACACTCTCGACTCTTCTGAAGTCCCGAGTTTCCTTGATATCATGGCTGGGGATATCAACGGTCGTCTGCGACGAGGAGGCGGCGGAGGCGGAGACATCCTTGTCGGATTCCGCGCTCCCCTCATTTTCCTTTGCTTCCTGCGAAGATGGCTTCCAGCCAATTCTCTTCCTGAACTGGAACTGATGCCAATCGTTCTCATCGCCATTTTGTTGAGCCTGTTGCCAAGCTGCATAGTAGGCAGCTAGGCCGGAGTCACCACTAGCATATCCTGAAGAAGCATGGCCAGCCTTGGAACCAGCACTCGAGGAGCCAGAAGTGTTCTGGAAAGCACTCTGGAGCTGGGCAGTGCGGGTGTATTTTGCAGGGAGATTCGTAAACTGGTTGAGGGAGGTGTTTGTGGAGGCGTAGGAGGATTGGGAGGCGGCAACGACGGATTGAGCGTAGCCGTGGACAAAAGTCTTGGAGAAGGCTTGACGTGCGAGGTGGGTGAATGGCTTAAACACCATTTATCTAACGGGGGACCTCTTCAGGGCGAAGAGGAGATACTTCAAGGAGGGTTAGCATATAAAAATTTGAAAAATTTGAAAAAAAAAAAAAAAAAAAAAAATCCGGAGTAGCCTACCTCTGAACTGGGGTGAAAGTTGAAGTGCACGTTCATCTGACGACTAGCTGCCGTCAAAGAACACGCTGGACTGGAAGGAATTAAATAAATGAAAAAAAGAAAGAGTGGACAATGGCCAATTTGTCCAAAGGGGCGTCAGCAATAATGCTGCGAGATGTCGACGTATCTGCAAGCTGCAAGGGAAGGGGGTGATACAAGCTGGATAAGGGGATCCGACGGGGGCAGCATATGGTGAGTCTTCCCTCTCGCCAATGTAGAGGGGATATCTGAGACGGAGAGACGTGGACAGACTGGAGAGGAGTCGAGAATGATGGACAGAGATAGAGAGAGAGAGAACAAAAGAAGGTCAGAATGAAAAAAAGGGGCGAGCGAGATGTGATAGATATCAAGTCCAGCGGGAGGAGGTTTGAAAACGTCGAGAGACGAAACTGTCCGCGCCGTGTATTTTAAACCATTAATATTTCCCGCTGGCCTTCCGCGATACCAAAGTTACGCCAGAAATACCAACCGAAAAGCTCCGTGATTGGCCGGCCGGGCCCTGCTGCGGCTGTACCTCGTGACTCAGGGTCGGAAGAGAACGTATTATACCAAGATTGTATGTGTTTTCAAATACATGACGCGGGACATCGACAGCAATACGGATTATACTGTATGTTCAATAATACCTTACTACTGTAGACAGGTACCCGTGCCTCATATAATGTACATACGTAAATACATCTGCCCAATGCAAGATAATACAAATCATCCATGATATGCCTGAGAATGCTGCAGCCTGAGCATCTAGTGTGTATGTCGTCTCCCACGGCCAAATCTCGGATAAGCCGGACTTGCTCGCTGACTCACACCTCGTCCCGGGTCTTTTTCTTAGCGACGGGAGCTAGGCGGCCGCATTATGTCATCGCCTCGTGTTGCTCTCGTTCTCTCGCTCCACACAGTCCGCTCGGAGTCAAAATGTCCCGATCAGCTCACTCACTATCCAGTATCATCCTCTCCCGCGAAAGGCTAAAGGGACAAAGGGACCGCTGCAACGGTGGCTTCTTTCAACTCTGTCATGGCTCCCGATTATTTGGAATCCTCCGGCCTGATTTGTGTTTGACGGCGCTCGCCTAGGTCCTCCTTGCCGACGCCGTCACCATCGCCAGCCCATTGGCTCGAGAGTCTTCCCCCCGGCTGATCGCCTAGAGTATTTGGAACCCGGCGCCAGGGTGTAACATGGGCGCCAAATCGCACAAAGAATAACAATAATACAGGGGAATCGGGGACCTTGTGCCCGTCTCTAGAACACCAGCACGGGCAACCAGGGGCCATGATGACATATGAGCTCCAGCCTCCGCGGGCTTCTTCTTTACCGAGCTTGAGTTCTAAGTTCTCGTTTCGCTCAACTGCGCCTACTGCTGGCTTTCAACTTTAAATTGATGAGCATAATCGTCATGGGCTGGCTCGCTCCGTGATTTGATTTGATCTGATCTGATTCTGGCTGGCTGGTGGGAGGCTCTGGAGGAACTCGGTGACCCGCTGCGAATTCATATGGGTCTGCTTCGTACTTCCCCGGCAGCAGCATCAGACCACTTTGAGTACCCGGGGCCCAAATCTCTCCACCGGGGAAGCATGAGGTATTATTTTTATTTTTATTTTCTTCTTCCCCCGGAAAACCCACAAAATATCCACAATATAATTCGGCCAAAAGGAGGGTCCGAAGTCAGGTCAGAAGACTCTGTAAAGTTTTTTTTTTGACCCTTTTAATTCTCTTTTCCTTTCCTTCCCTTCTTCCCCGGCCCCACCAAGATGCAAAAGCAACGACCTCTGCCCGGCGGGAACCCACAAGCACACGGCCACAGGCTCCGTTGAAACCCACCCAGCGATCGGCTCCTCTCTGAGTCTCTCAGCTCTGGCCAGGCCATGCGGGATCAGGCAATCCCGAGCTTAAGGCTGTCTGTCCGATGATGATGATGTCGTGCGTCTGTGTTTGGCGGGTCGAAAATGCTGATGTCGGGAAACGCTCAAACGGGCCGATTATTCATACCTTATTGTCTCATACAAGCCCTGTAGTCTATACATAATACAGACTAGACTGTCTCCCGTCCCGAGGCCCCCCGTATCCCGACATGAAAGCTTGCCTGTGATGAAGGTGGTATTAATTGTCAGCTTGGGTTGGAGCCACGGACAGAGTACTTCTTCCGAACCCGGGGCCCACCCGCATAACCTATAACCTATTCATTCCGTATAATCTGCGTAGCTGCTGGAGTGTTAAGTGTTGAATTGGGATTTTGGGAACGGATGAGCGCAGAGATCGACTGCACCCGACTGCATGCTTCTGATCCGTAGCTAGAACGTGCAGGTTGAATGAATAACAATTGAATTGCACTTTCTCCGCCGCCCATCCCGTCCCCTCCGCACGAAGCCTGAGTTTGTCGCTGATATCACAGACAGGCTGTCAATCTCAACGACGCTGACTGAAGCCAGCTTTGAGAAAATAGTTGTTTTCACAAACCGCTTCAATAACTACTGAAAGGTTATGACTCCGTAGTCAGTTTTACAAATAGAACTGACAGATGTCCCCGGCCCTTGCAGCCACCATTCCCGCAATTGAGCATGCAATCGTCCGTGAACGCTTGAACAAAACCAAAAAAAAAAAAAAGGGAAGGTTAAATGCAGTTCTATTTTTAGAATATACGCACCTCTCTCATGCATTAGACAGAGGCGAGGAGCGAGGAACTCAACTCGAGTTACAACACCTATCAACCTGCCCAAGCGTCCGCCACTGCACCCTTTTCTCTTTGTGCGCGTGTACCCGGCCCGATCAACAAACGGGCATTGAACCTACATAGTCATTGCAATCCTGATTTGTAGAAAGTGAGAGATGAGAGTGCTGCCCAAGGGGTTCCACTGTTACACAGAGAGACAATTGCTGAAGCGCGACGGGTTTGGTGGCATATAACGTAGATATATATATATATGTAGGCATCCATGTTAGTTTTGTAAGAAAGGTAAACGGGATATATCATTTCGCTGTTCTTTTCTTGATAACGAGGTTCTCTATGGAGTACTGCGGGATGAGTGATTTAGAGTAAGAATGCTAGCAGGGGAATAATGCTCTTGCATTAGCAAGGGATTGACTAACTAAATTTCCGCAGGGGATATATAATAGTTACCAGTGAATGTTTAGATTGTATCCATGAATAATTCTGATTGTACAGACCACTCATGTTTGACACTGAGAAAAAAAGAGATATCAAGATCATTCCTGATAAGATCTGATGAAGCGGCGCTTAAAACCTGGAATATCGATATGCTAACCGCATTAGGAAATGATTATATAGATCAATGGATCCAGCATCTATCCACCGATCAACTCCCAACTCCCAACTGCCAGCCACCTCCTACTCAAGTCAAAAATGTGGGAACCGGCATCTCTCCCTTTCAAGAGCACCTCGCTGCCACCCCATCTCCCTCTACCTACTCCAGAGGAAATCCGCGCCTGCCCCCACATTCTAGGCCAGCGCGTGAACGCCAGGATCGTCAAAGTAAACGACGACATTGTTGTCAAATTTGGCCGCAGCATCAACGCCTGGGAAGGCCAGGCGCTGATCTATCTCGAGCAACATGTCCCCGCTGTCCCAGCTCCCCGGCTGTATGCGATGTACTATGACGCTGATCAGCTCTTCCTGGTCATGCAGTGTGTTCCTGGCGCACAGCTGGACGCCATATGGCCGTCGTTGACTGAGGCTGAGAAAGTTGGCATTGCCGCGAAACTGCGCGGGATATTTGATGGCATGCGGCAGGCGGAGTGTCCCTGGCCCAACTTTTTCGGAGGCGTGGATGGCAGCGGTGTTCATCACCGTCTATTCTACAGCCAAAAGAATGGAGACAATACGTATCTGGGGCCGTTCCATGGCGGCGCTGCCTTCGCCGCGGGGCTCACGGGCAATTTTCGAGCCCTGACTGAACGCAATGGTCGACCGGACTTCAAAGTCCGCTTATATGAAACCCACCTTCCTGGCATGCTGCAAGATTGCCGGCCCAAATTGACGCATGGGGACGTTCAGCAGAGTAACATTATGATTGTCGAATCGAGCCGCCAAGGGGGCCAAGGAGACCGATCATTCGATGTTGTACTTGTGGATTGGGAGAATGCAGGCTGGTGTCCTGATTTCTGGGAATTCTTTTGCGCGTCATCGCTGTTTGACACGTGCTACTGGGAAGAGGAGTGGTGCTGGCGAGTCCAGCAGTTTCTGCCCGTATCGCTCCCTGGGTTGGCGGTAATGCGCATGCTTAACAAGGACCTGGGCGGGGGGAACTAAAAATGACAATGACGACATAAATATACCCCCTCTGTCTGGATGCTGCTTTCTCGCGGCTGTCTGCGTCGCGCAATGGTGGGGGAAATGATTATGGATGGACGAATTATGGATCCACCCACCGACTCCTCCTAAGCGCTTTCCAGGCTTGCTCAATCGCCCAACAACGTCCTGGGGTGTGGGATTTAACCACTAGACGCCCTGAGTGACTAAGGCTTTCTTTGTTCATACACAGCGGCCTTGGTGGTCTAAAACGAGACTGAACTTCGCTGCTAACCCATATATATATCACCTGTACTCCGTACATGCACTTTTACCTGATCGTCCGACTGAGAAAATTAACATGCCTTGGAAGAGATCAAGCACAAATCAGCTACAGAGCTTCATAAAAAAAATTGATGAATCTATGCCCCTCTTTTGTCAATGCAATAGAATAACCTTGTCACCTTATTTTTATTGTCCACGACTTTAAGATCTCAGATCTGCTGATTCATCCATTGATACATATTCATCCACATGATAGTAAATTTCGCAACTTCATTTGGCATGCATGTCATTCGAGAATCTGATTTGATAACCAACTGAACAAGATGACAAAATGGCACAGACACATAAATCCAACTGCCGTGTGAAAGCTGTGATTGGGCTTCTGATCCCTGCCAAGTTGCTGGCAAAATGTGACATCCAAAGCGGCTGGCAGTGCGGAGAGGGGTAGATTGATAGGTTATAGTACGGTATAAAGACAAGGAATCCCCCAGAAAATCTGTCTAACAGAATGGAAACGGTCCGTGGCTGATCCCAACGACATAAAAGAGAACAAATTACTCGGAGGCGAAATTCGTGCACTTGAGCAATGGATTGTCCTCAGCAAATTTATGGAGTTCAGGAATTGTACCGTCCCGCTGGTGGAAATGCGGAGGTTGAGTGAGTGTCACTTCTCTCTGTCAAATTGAATGAAGGTTGGTCTGACATCTGTATTCAAGTATTGTTGCTGTTCACGGCCTCAACGGCAATGCCATGATGACTTGGACGGCTCGCCCAGAAAACATTTGCTGGTTGAACCATCCCGACTTCCTACCAAAATATATTCCAAATGCCCGCGTTCTGGCTTGGGGATACAATGCGAACGTGTCGTCCACATCAGGGCCAACAAGCTCGAATCGAATCCTCCAACATGCGCAAACTCTGGTACACCAACTTGAAGCAGACCGAGATGTGTGTGAATCACCAGCCTCCACAAGAAATGTATATTTACATTCCCTGAGGCTAAACCTTGCCTAGCTAGAAGATGCGAATGCGAGACCTATAATTTTCGTGTGCCATTCACTTGGGGGGATTATAGTAAAAAGGGTATGTAACCACTCTCGTCCTCCCTCACGCATTTTTCAACTTCCAGTCCATATTCTTCTCCAACAACCCCCCCCCCCCGCCCC